>QEPC01010057.1:355529-374170 GCA_003113815.1 Sphenodon punctatus | reverse complement strand
GCACGGCCCCGCCCCCTCCACACTCCCGCCGCCCGCCCTCCGGGGAGATGGGCGGGCGGCGGTGCCAATGAGGCCGCCGCGTCAGGCCGGATTTGCCACGGCCCGGGGTCCCGCCGGTGATCCCGGGCCGTGGCGCCCGACCAGACATGACGACGGGGTTCACCCTGGCATGGGATTGCATTAGACACGTGGCGGCCTCCGGTCCCCCCGCTTCGGCTGCTCACGTGTCGAATGCAATCCCCAGCCATGGTAACATCTGGGGGGAAACATCCGTTTCCCCCAACAGACGTGACGCTATAACAGCCACCACGCGGAATTGAGCGTGGTTCACTGTGATATCGTCACGTCTGAAATCACCCAAGAATTACTGATTTTTACTGACAAAAAAATGCTTCTATCTCCCAGGACCTTTTTCTTTCTAGGGGCTCTCCGGGACAGGACATAGAGGGTCTTGGGTCACTGGATCCGTCCCCAACTTATAGTAATAGGGCGAAGGGGGATCTTGGCCAGTCCCCTATGACATTGGACCCATTGGGGACTACACTCCCGACAGCATCCTTGATGGGATGTGGATTAGATATAGACCAATTTGGTCTCCCTAAAGCTTTCCGGGACAGACAATACAAGGAGCGTTTGGAGGCCCAGTGTAACTTAACCGCGCAGACGGTCTTTATGCTGTTGGCTAGGATTACAGATATGAACCAATATCTTTTGAGTATTAAAAACCAGTTACAGGAAGCTATGGCCAAGTTAGATAAAATTAGGGGTGAAGTGACTCAGAGGAACACGGGGGTTAAGGGACTGGCGGCCAATTTATCCAGGGAAAGGGGGTTACCTTTGCCTGAATTGGTCCAGCAAAATGGGAGGGGGGGGTTGGAGGGTAGCCCTCCCCATCCCTATTTCCATCCAGCCAGGATTTCCATTATAGCATACCCTTCTGTCTACGGCAGGCTGCCAAAATGGTTGAGTACCAGATGTATAGCCCATAATCTAACCCAGCTTCTTAGGGTTACTGTCCACCCATCCGATCTTAAGAACGTTGACTGGAGATCAGCACCCAGTAACCAGGCTAGAATGGACATTGAATTTTTAGAAGTTAGAATAGTTAAGAAGATATTCCAGGCATGGAAGCACCTAATGACCAAGGAGGTTTCAATAGATAGATTACCCCTTGTCCAGAAGAGACCATCTCAGGGCAGACCACCCCAGGGAACCGAGGAGGCAAGCCAATGCTTGCCTCCTGGAACCCTGAATACAAATGAGGGAGAAGGGCTGCCCCAAAGAGTACGGGGGAATGTGGTTAGACCTCCAAATATTACTAAACAGAATAAGGAGACTGGCAGGGGAGGTGAGAATGTTGTTACCTCACCCCTGCAACAGAGAGAGAGCCCCCAGTTGAATTTTTTGTTAAGACCAGCGCCTAGAGATCATAGCGACGAAGAATTCTTTATAGAGTTTGTATTGCTTCCATTGATGGAAAGGGAATTGGTCATCCAACGATTCCATGACCTCGCAACAAAATTGTCCATAAACCTCCAGGCTAGTTTACAGTCTTTTGGGCCAGTTATTCAAAATCCCCAGGGGTCAGTTCCAACTTTGGCCTCTTCAGGTCAACAAGAGGGGGAACAACATCTTATGGACTTTATGCCGGCTGTGTTGTCGCCGGTACAGCCGGGCCCCCAGGCATTGCCGGGGGTCTCTGAATCCCAATGACTTAATTTGTCATTAAAGCCTCAGATTGATACCTATTACTCCTGTATTATGACATGGAACGTAAATGGGTGGTAATCTAGTCAGGCATATGTGGAGGCGCAGGACTTGTCAGAATTTGACATTATATGCTTGCAGGAGACGTGGGTAAGAAACCCGAATGGCCCTTCTATTCCTAATTTTAATATTTGGCCAGCTCCTGCCATTTGTTTGGTAAAAGGGGGAAGACCGGTGGGGTGTGTGTGTTGCCATGTTGGTGAGAAATTCAGGCTGTTTTGAGGTTATACAGCTGGTATCCACTGACAATATGATCGCAGTTAAAATTAGCAAAGGCTATCATTTTGCCTGCATAATAGTCAATGTATATTTATCTCCTTCCATGGACTTATATAAGAGGCACAAACTCCTGCGTACCCTTGGGAATGCTATACAACTGTGGGAGGAACGTTTTTCAAACGTTCCAGTGATTTTGGTAGGCAATTTTAACGCCCATACAGGGCATTAAGATGCCATAAGGGCAGTAGAGATGGGGTTGGAGTTTTCTGAGGAGCCCTTTTTGTGGTCTCCCAGACATTCTAAGGACCTAGTGCTTAATGTAAATGGGGTGCAATTCCTACGCTTTTTATATAAATACAACTTTAGGTTCCTGAATGGGAGCTCTAAATCTGATTCGGAGGGTGAATTTACCTTTGTATCCCACCAGGGTTCAAGCGTAGTAAATTATATAGCTACCCCGATTAGTTTCCTACCCAGAGTGTCAGACTATAAGGTTTACCCCTTTGGCCCAAGTGATCATTTTCCCTTGGTGGCTTTGGTAGATTTGGGGAAAGATGGATCCGGGGGAGGGCAGAGGGAGTTACAGCTACCAGATACTGACCTTGAATGCCCTAGGGTAATTAGTGGAGGAATAAAACCATAACTCATGCAAATGCACTCTTCTCTTCTAAAGAGATGGAGCATAGGAAGGCTTTGTTTTGCCCGTGTGATTCAAAGACTTGTAACATACAATTTGTGAGGTTAATGGGATTTATAAGGGATGCTCTTATATCGCTAATTAGAACCATAACCAGGGGGAATGACAACATCTGGTTTGATGCTGAATGTAGGCAACTGAGGACACAAAGTAGGAAGTTGGCTAGAGCAGTAGTAAGGCAAGGTACAGCAATCACACGAACTAAGTATGTAACTATTCGGACAAGATATAGGATAGTCGTGTGAAATAAACAGCAGATCTACTGCCAATCCTTGTGGGACAAACTTGAGAGGGCTATTTCCGAAGGGGACGGTGTCTCCTTCTGGGCTATAGTAAATGGGGATTCCAAGGGAAGTTCCCCCCCAGTAACCCCCTCTGTAACCAGTGCGGCTTGGGAAGCCTATTTCTTAGGGATTTTCAACTTACATTCAGTGGCTAATAGCCTCTTAAGGCACGCACCTTTATTACCTACGGGAGGGTGGTAACTGAGGCAGAGGTGGAACATTTGCTGGACCTACTCCCACAAAAAAAGGCAGCAGGAGAGGATGGGATCCCCGCGGATTTATTATGAGCCCACCAGAAATGGTGGGCCCCTGTGCTAACACACTTATTCAATAACATCATCGAGGTTGGCGATATCCCCTCCGGATGGAATACAAGTATTGTAGTGCCCACAAGAAGGGAGATAGGTGAGACCCAGCAAATTATAGATCAATAAGTCTTATCAACGTGGTGGCAAAGACATTTGCTAGGCTTCTGCTGAGCAGGTTAGAATGCTGGGTAGAGGAAAATGCTCTCCTAGCAGAGGAACAAGCTGGTTTCAGACCCACAAGATCCGTCCTGGACCATTGTTTCACATTACATCATATTATAGCTAAATACGCCATAATAAGGAAAGGTGCTGTTTATGCCCTTTTTGTAGATCTTAAAGCGGCATTCGACCATATAGACCAAACAATTTTATGGTGGAAATTGCAGGATTATAATATTGACCCACAGCTGCTTTATTTGATTCGCCTCCTATATACTGACACCTTACTTAGGATACGGGTGGGTATACAGGGGGGCATGACAGGTCCTATACCCGTGACAAATGGTGTTAAGCAGGGATGTGTATTGGCCCCCCTGCTTTTTGCGTTATTTATCAATTATATAGTGGGTAGGCTTGCGGGGCAGGAAGGGCATCCTCCAGTTGTAAGTGGCCGTCCAATCTTGATTCTCTTGTATGCAGACGACATGGCCATTCTATCTACATCGAGAGTGGCCATAAGACATCAACTAGCTAGAGTAAACAATTACTGTGCAGAAAACCATCTTGTTATAAACAGAGACAAGACAAAGATAATGGTTTTTGCTAAGAGACCCAAGGAATCTGAGTGGACCTTGGGACCTTATAAGATAGGTCAGGTGATTTCCTATAGGTATTTAGGCATCGTTTTTAGCAGAAATGGCAATTGGAAGGATCATCTAGCAGTAGCTAAGATGAGAGGAGCTCAAACGATGGCCGGCCTGATAAAATGTTGGTGCTCCAGGGATGGCAAGAAAATGAAGCCTTTATTAAAACTTCTACAGGAGAAATTGTCCCCTCAGTTATTGTTCGGTGCCGAGCTTTGGGGGATGGTTGGTAAGTGCCCTTTGGAGTCCATCCAAAACAAGATTCTGAGGGTGGGGCTTGGTATGCCCCATGGCACTCCCACAGTTCTGTTGAGGGCGGACTTTGGAGAAACGCCCCTAGAAGATAAGACCAGGTTGGGTCAATTGAGCTACTGCTGGGCAATCGACTTCCAAGTCTCTGTTTAAAAGAACAAGAGAACTGTTTGGCCACCTACGGGTGGTACAGTTCAATTAAACAGAATCTCGCAAGTCTGGGTCTTTCTAGAGAAAGTATCCAGTATCTTACTCCAGCTCAGGCTAAATCCCAGATTCGGGTTCGAATTAGGGATATTAGTATGCAGGATGAAAGTGCAGGAATTCAAGCGCAATGTATTGCTCCTTGGTATCCCTTACTCAATCTGGAAAGAGGATACAAGAAATATTTATCAGATATAAAGACCTTTAAAACAAGAAGGGCAATGACTCTCCTAAGATTAAACATGATGAAAACTTCAGTATCCGAGGGCAGATTTAAGGGTATTACAGCTGAGCTGCAATTCTGTAATTGTGGACAGGCAAAAGTGGAGGATCTTCCGCATTACTTACTGGCTTGCCCAAGGACGAGGGAGATTCGAGACAAGTTTTTCACCCCATGGTTTGTGGGGAGGAACCATTGGGATCAAGAAATGAGGGTCAAATATTTCCTAGCCAACCGGGACACTGCGGTGGTAAGGCGGGCCACTGTGGGTATTTTTCACCTGGAATTAGCTAGGAGTCTGTGCGAACCCTCCTGAGTCACTCGTGGAGTACGATGATTCGTGCTAAGCAAGGGCTCGACGGCTATGAGTATGCTAGCCTTGGTTGATGCTGAGCCCTTGGTTTATTAAACAAAGGGATATATTTGGTTCTATCTGTACCTGGCCAAATGGTTATGGTTATGAGGGATGTTGACACTGTTGGGAGGGGGAGGCATATGGCTATTTAAGTGGTGTGTGATGCTTACCAGAGAAGGGGGAATAACTGGTGGATGTGTCCTGCTCTGGTCCCACCTTAAAAGGATTACAGGACAATCCAGAATATAAAAAGGGAGGGGCAGTCCCCCCCCCCCATTACTCCGACCTAGTACTAGGTCAGCTCGGCTAAGGTGCTGGCTTGATATATGGTTTATAAAGAAAGGTTTATTAAATTTTAACAGAATTTTATATATTGACATATCTACCTTCTGTAATGTGTAAACAACTACGTAAAGTGGGACACTACGTTGTCCATTTATTTATTGTTATTGTTATGGCCAAGTGGCTAAACAAATCAATTATTTTGATTTGATTTGTAAAGCACCAGGTACATTGCTGGTGCTATATAAATTCTTGCTAATAAATAAATAAATAAATAAATAATAAAAAAATATATATAATATGAGGTTCACTCAAACCCGAGCCTTTGCATCTTTTGGATATGTTGTAAAACATTTTTATTTGGAAGAGCATTTGGCAGGCAGGTATAGGGGTTGGTTGGGTTTCGGGATAGGGTTGGGGGGTGGGAGGTTGGGGGAGGTTGGGATTTTTTATTGTTTTAATTTTATTATTGATATTTTATGAATTGTGAGCCACCCTGAGCCTCTATGGGAAGGGAAGCCTACCAACAAACAAACAAACAAACAAATAAAATAAGATACTTATTTAGATGGACGGGATGCCCAGGTGCTGGCCACGCCAGCCCACTTCACCTCATCTATCTAAAGGCACTATACCAGATGTGGAACTGGAGCATGCCCCGCTTGCATCACTCTAGAACATCCTAGAGAACTGCTTGTGGAGCAAGCCAGGCAATCCCGTGTTACCAGCCCAGAGCAGAGCTGCTATCTGTCTACTCGCCAGACCAATGTTGCAGCTTCACCTTTGGATGACAGCTGCCCTGGGAAACACCATAGAGCTGCGGCTGCCAGTCTAGTGTGTCGGGTGATCCATCTGCAAGTCTATGGTGCGGGGGTGGGGTGCTGCCACATGGGTAGACTGCAGTCGTGGACAACTTCTCACTTCGTCCCTTCTCACTTGCTACCCCCCATGCCTGGAACTCCCTCCCTGTCCACATCCGCCTTGCCCCCTCCCTTCATACCTTCAAATCTCTCCTTAAAACTCACCTCTTTCGCTCTGCTCTGTCTGACTCTTTATCCTGCTGAGCCACTATTCCTATACCTACGATCGGTTTACCCTTATCCTTGCAACATGGACCTGCCTGCTGTCATTCTCATCGTAACCAAGCCAAGTATGTGCACTTGAGACCTCGCATCTTCATGAATGTTAGACCCCTTGTCTCTCCCTCTGTTCCCCTTCCTAAGTCTCTCCCCCAGCTCCTGTCTCTCAGATTGTAAGCCCTAGGGGCAGGGACCCTGTCTATTGTATTACTTTGTAAAGTGCCAGGTACACTGCTGGCGCTATATAAATGTTTGTTAATAATAATAATAATAATAATAATAATAATAATAATTAATAATAACTGCTGGTTCCATCAAAAATGGACCCCATGTGGGTCTGCAAGCTGGCGGTCACAGGGGTGCACTCCGCGAGCAGCTCCAGGGGCAGGCAGCCTCTGGGGGTATCTGTTTACACCCATTGATATACAGACACAATTTTATTTTTGTTAGCGCCAATGGTGGCTGTTGCTTGGGCTGATCAGAAAAAAACCTCCCTTGTTTTGTGGGAAATAACAATGGGACAGGACACAACAAAGTTTAAAAGTTCCCATAAAAATATCAGTGTTCGGGAATCCACTTTTGCAAAAGGCCCTGTCGAAGTGTGCTATAGGTAAGTCCTTGCAGGTTCATACCTACCAGCCCCCTGGCCCTCTCATCCACAGTCAATGGTTGTGATATTAAGGCAAGGTTTATAAAGGAAGTAGAAACATGAAGCAAGGGACTGATCTTCCTGGAGAGGATGCTGCACAGCACTAGCTGACAGGGCTGGCAACTTGCTATAGTCAAGATCTGACTACAGCCCTAGGAAAACTTTCAGTAAGGAAGGCTTGTTCAAGGTTTTGTTAACCCGAAATCATGAAGAAGCTTTCTCACCACAGTAAAGCCACTGAAGTAAAGCCACTCCTCTGCAAATGTGCTAGATGTTTTTGGCGAGGATGTAAAAAAGAAAATCCATGTAGATGTTGCTGGCCATCTGCTGGCAGGGGTAGAGTTCAACTAGCCAATTTGTAGGACTCTAAATCACAATGAGGGATAGCAGGTCAGAAACAACCTGAGAAAGTGGTGCTATCTACAAGACATGGAGATTTATGACTGTGGTAAAACACAGACGATGGAACATCTTCTAGTCTGGCAACTCCTGGGGGGAACCCTGTACTACAGAGGACCTTGCCAAGGCAATAATAGATTGAGCTATACATATCATGTGGCCAGCACTGGAGAGATACATGAACATGGTAGTGAGACACAAATAGAGAGAGAGTGAGAGCTGCATATGTGTAATCCACTGTATATAACACAGAATATATAGTGAAGTAGAAGAGAGACTAGCATTTTAAATTATTACGGGTGGACCAGATTAATAGGCTAGCTATTGAAGCAACTTAATTCTGGTAGGGCCATCTGTTAGAGACCTCCAGGTCAGCTCCATTGTCCAATGGAGCATTGGACTGAAAACAGCATATTTATGCAGATTATTGTGATTTCAGAAGATACATATTTCCCATCAGAATATGGCTTTATTTAAAAAAAAATTAAAATTGGTCATTCCCAGCTGTTCCATTTCTTTCTGATTAATAAAGATCTTTTGTTTTTTACTCCTGTCTGACATCATCTACCACTTCCTTTCTCATAGTCTAGGAAAAAATATGGTAGCAGCCACTTTCTCACGTTGGCGACAATCCCATGCCCCACACACGCTGTGCATATCCTGCATGTGCTGCGCACACGTGTGTGCAAACCGTGCACATCTCCATAGGGATTGCATTGTGCCATGTGCATCCAGTGCGGGACCTGTGCATATTTCACAAGAATCCCATGCGGATCCCACTTGGGATTGCGGCCATTGACTGTAAGGTCTAGTTCTCCATTATGAGTGCCCATCGGATGATCACCTTCCTTAGTGTCTGGCCTATTGTGTGACAAATTTGGATACTGGTTTTTTTTTACACGCTCCAGCTTTTTCCCGGACTTCAAAGTCTGGGTTCTGCAAGCTCACGGGAGGAGGGGAGTAGTTACTAACCCTTCCCTTCCCAGAAGTTGCCTGGGCACAATTGTAAACAGTGACACCAGATGACACCCTCATGTTTTGAGACTCATACTTGTAAACTCCTGATATCAGAGGAATTACATATCTGTATCTCAAAACATGTGGGAGTTGCCTTGTGCCACTGTTTACAATGGTGTTTGGTCAACTTCTGGGAATGGGGGTGAGTGTCTAACCCCCCATCTGCACAAGTTTGCAGCATGCATATTTTGAAACCCGGGAGAAAACTGAAGCATGTAAAAACACCCATTGTCAGAGATGACAATGTGAAACCAAGGTAGAGGTTAATGGCTATGGTGGGAGGAAGTACATGATATACCTGGTGCTGTTTGGTGAAGTCAGGTATGTTCACTATTATTTGTCCTTAGCTGATGTTAGCAGCTGTAAATATTTTGTTAAATGCTGCAGCCCTGTAGATGTGCCTGCTGAGCATGAGAAAGGGTAACATTCTCGTGAGACCCTGCTAAGTGAAAAACATGTTCCCAGATTTGCATATGGTGGGAGGAAGTACATGATATATCTGGTGCTGTTGAGTGAACTGTCAGGTACTTCTCTCTCAAGTATACTTTATTTATTTACCTCTTCACATTTTTATCCCACGCTTCCCATTAAGACTCAGAGTGAATTATTATGTAGAAAAGCATATTAAAATATTTACTGTACAAAAGAAATAAAATTCCCCAACACCTAACATTTTAGGATAACAAAAAAAACCAAGTAAAACTGTGTAAAATCTGATAATCCACAACCTCCCTAACCCTACACTTGCCTGACAAATGCCTGGTCAAACAGATGGGTCTTACATTGCCCTGGAAGATGAACAGGCTTGGGTTTAGTTGAACCTCCAAGGGAAAGGAGTTCCAAAACTGTGGAGCAGTCCCAGTTGTATGAACTTGATGGGCACGATGGTATATGCAAGAGGGCACTTCCAGCTGACTTCAGTAACTAATGGGACATGAGGGGAGAGGCATCTTTCAGATATTTGGGCCCTCAGATATTTGGGCCCCCTAGTCCATCTTTATAAGTCAAAAATAGCATATTGAATTGTGTCAGGAAAGCTATTGGTAGTTAGTGCAGGCTCCATAGAACTACAGTAATGTGCTCCTAACTACCCACCCTTGACAGAGGCATACCACTGCATTTTTCATCCTTTAAATAGCCATCAAAGACAGTCCCACAGAGAGCGCATTGCAGTAGTCTAGCCTTGAGGTAACAAAGGCATGGGTGACAGTGGCCAGGTATGAATCTGATTTTAAAAATAATGTTCTTGGCAGGAATAATGTCCTGTGCAATAGTATAGTCAGCTCCACTGCCCGGTGGGAGTTCCGACCCCACCGGGGCTTGTCCTGGCAGCCTCGAGGATGGCCCCAGTTTGCTCATGCCCTGCCCCCTTCTGGGGCATGGATCCGGGGAGGCCCGGCGGAAACACCAGTCGCCGAGCCCGGGTTTTGGCCTGTGGCCACGCCCCCGACATCAGGACACAATGTGGGGATTCCCCCACCCCTGCTGCGGCGCTCAGAGCGCCTGAGGGCACGCACAGGGACGGGGTCAGTGACATAAAAACC
This sequence comes from Sphenodon punctatus, assembly GCA_003113815.1. Classification (NCBI taxonomy): domain Eukaryota; kingdom Metazoa; phylum Chordata; class Lepidosauria; order Sphenodontia; family Sphenodontidae; genus Sphenodon; species Sphenodon punctatus. Next base: position 364,091 of record QEPC01010057.1, on the reverse strand, counting down.
AGCACCACAGAGACAGCGGCGCTGGTGATTGCAGACACACACACACACACCATTTGAGCTGCGTGTGGAGGAAAGTGATGGTGGAACACGTGACATTAGAAGCCCCGTGCAAGTGATCCTTCCCCCCTCTTTAACCCAGATGACTGTGGTGAGTGCTTGTGCTTTTGGGAATGTGTAGAGTGCATGTGTATGTCTCCTCACTCTCTTCCCCCACCCTAGGGATACCCCTCTTCACTCGGTGTGAATTCCCTCTACCCTCACCTTCCTGGGAACCCTGCCCCCCTTTTTCCCCCTCACAAACCCTCACGTATGCCTTGCCTGCCCTTGTGACCCTCGAGAGTGTGGACTAAGGCTTGTAGGGGGTAGACCTTGACTTCCCTGCATCCCACGCCCTATGATGATAGGGGTCTGTTCTCTTTAATTAGAGGTAACGACCCACCCTCTATCCTAATGGACATTCTTCCTGTAGGGTGCGTGCCCTTCTGCCGGACAAGCCTCGGTCATGTGTGGATCTGTGTGGATGCTCCCCAACTCCCCTACTCTGGTGACAAATCACCAGCAACCTTTGCCCCCGGAGTGGGCCCCCAAGTCATGGATGTGGCATATGACATCAAACAGCTGGTTTTGGTGGTTCAATCCCTAGCCATGGAGGTCAAAGACCTTTGAACTAAGCAAGGAGAAATAGCTACCGCCGTTACCCAAATTCAGAGTGCAGCAGCCCCCGTAGCACCTCCCCCAGTGATAGAGGCTCCATCGCCTCCCCCGTATCCGGGGGTGATTCCCGTTCCCGCAATTTCTCAGGAACCTAAGGGCCCCCAAATAGAATTTTTTTCAGGAGATAGAAAGGCTTTCCAAGTGTTCCGGGTCCTGTGCCCCCTCACTTTTACCCTCCAACCCCTACGTTTGCCACAGACAAGTTGAAGTTAGCCTTTATTATTGGGAACCTGGGTGGTACAGCCCTAGAGTGGGTCACTACCTTGTTGAAGGGAGATAGCCCTTTATTGGCAAGATATGAGGAGTTCTTAAAGGAATTTGCCTTCCTATTTGACCATCCCCACTGCACCCTATATTACACACTTTCAGCAGCTGGCCCTAGAGCTTCAATGGCCCAACAATGTACTCAAGGTGATGTTTTGCAGGGGCTTATGTGATGAAATAAAGGACCAGCTCGCCTTCGTGGCCTTGCCCGAGTCTTGGAAGGCTCTGGCCATCCTGTCCTTGGAAATCAAGGAGCGGTTGGCAGAGCAAAAGTGGGACTGGCACCAAGACAGCCATTTGATCCCGGCTAGGTCCTTTTCCTTTCCTGGAAGTCCCAAGCCCCTGGAACAAGAGCCTATGCTATTAGGAGCTTCCCGGGGCCCACTGACAAAGGAGGAGCGTGAAGAGTCGGAGAACATTGTGCCCCTGCTTTTTTTGTGGGTAACCATCTCATTTTATAGGTGAGTGCCCCTCCTTGCCCCCACAATGCCGAGGCCTGGGAAATGCGTGGCGCCGAGACGGGTAGAGGGCATCTCAGTTCTAAGTTGGTCAAAAACCCCTTCCCCTCCTTTCTTCCCTGTCCCCCATTTGCGGGTTCCCATCACCCTTTCCCTGGCCCCCAGTAGTTCTATGGAGACTTGGGCCCTTTTTGATTCCGGAGCCCCAGGGAACTTTATTGAGATCGAGCTTGTTCATGTACGGCAGTTCCCCACTCATCTCAAAGATGCTCCAGAACTGGTGCATTCCATCGATGGGTCCCCCTTGGTGTCAGGGCCAGTCACTACCTGCATGCAACCGGTGTGATGTGCCATAGGAAGCCATGTTGAACTTATAACCTTTGACGTAGTTTGCACTCCCCTTTTCTGCGTGGTCCTTGGAGTCCCATGGCTGCGACTCCACAACCCGTTGATTGTATGGTCCAAAAAACTTCTCCACTTCACTGCCCCACACTGCAGATGCAGGTGTTTTCTTCTAGGACCAGGACTTAAGGGGTGTGCCATCGGGATTTCCCCCACATTCCCTGATACCACATCACTCCCAGAGGCCTACCGCAACTACCAAGATGTGTTTAGTAAGGTTCGTGCATTGGAATTACCACTTCATAGTGTCTATGATTGCCCCATCGACCTTTTCCCTGGGAAGGAGCCCCTGTTTGGCCGCAGTTATGCGCTAGCAGAGCCAGAACTTCAGGCCTTGCGACAGTACCTAGATGAAAGCCTCCAGCAAGGATTTATTTGCCATTCTAGCTCCCCTGCGGGAGCACCTATCTTCTTTGTAGCTAAAAAAGACAGTGGCCTACGGCCCTGTGTGGATTTCAGGGGGCTCAATAGCATCACCATTAAGAACTGGTACCCGCTCCCGCTCATCCCAGAACTACTAGATCAACTCCAAGGTACTCAGATCTTCACCAAACTTGACCTGCGAGGAGCCTATAATTTGCTTTGCGTCCATTGAGGGGATGAGTGGAAGACTGCTTTTTGTACACGTTACGGACTTTTTGAGTATCGGGTAATGCCATTTGGCCTTGCCAATGTGCCCGCCACCTTCCAGCATCTTATTAACGATATCTTTCGGGACATTCTTGATGCGTATGTGGTGGCCTACCTGGACAACATTCTCATCTATTCATCGTCTGTAGACCAGCACATACGGCACGTAAGAGAGGTTTTATGCCGCCTCCGAGTACATAAATTGTATTGTAAGAGGGAGAAATGTTCCTTTCATATTGCTTCGGTCAGTTTTCTAGGATTCATTATTAGCCCCACTGGGGTAATGATGGATCCTCAGAAAATCGAAGTCTTGCAACGTTGGCCCCCACCCAAGACTGTAAAATCCCTCCAGTGATTTTTGGGGAGCACCAATTACTATCAACAATACATCCCCAATTATGTTGAATTCACCGCTCCGCTTACGCAACTTTTGAAAAAGAACCACCTCTACCAATGGGGGTCGGACCAACGATTCATCTTCGAGTTTTTGAAAAAGGCCTTCACTACTGCCCCCTTGTTGCAACACCCTAACTTTGCTGAACCCTTTCATGTAGAGGTGGATGCATCTGGGAAGGCAATTGGAGCCATGCTTTTACAAGCTGCTTGGAACATGGACCTTTTGTTGCCTTGTGCCTATTATTCTAGGCAACTAACACCAGCCAAACGTAACTATAACATCCTGTATCAGGAACTCCTTGCTATCAAGGTAGTTTTTGAGGTCTGGTGGCAATATTTAGAGGGCGCCCGTCACCCAGTCATGGTTATAACTGACCACAAAAAACTTACATTTCTGCAAACCACGCACACCATGAATGCTGGCCATGCACATTGGGCATTATTATTTGCTCAATTCTACTTTTGTATATGATACTGCCCGGGGTGACTGCACATCCTGGCAGATGCCCTGTCACGCTACAATGAAGAATGCCCAGTCAGCCCGGCCACACCCGCATGAATTTTGGAGGAGAAAACTTTTGCTGCTACCTACCTTTCTCTCACAGAACTTCATGAGGCGTCTTCCCACGAACTTCCTCCAACCGACGATCCTGAAGTTACCACCCAAGATGGAATCCGCATGCGACAGGGACATGTGGTGGTACTTCCTTAATGCCAGGCCCACATTCTGTGGGCACATCATGAAGCCCCTATGAACGAACATCCCAGGGCAGAGCGAACCTTACAGCTCATTCAACGAGCCTTTTGGTGGCCAACGCTTAGTCAGGATGTGCAACGACATGTCGCCAGCTGTGCTACCTGCACTCAAACAACCCCCCCCCCTCCGTACACCAGCCGGGTTACTGCAGTTGACACCGGTGCCTCCAGGCCCCTTGCAGCGTGTTGGGCTTGCTTTGTCATGGAGCTCCCACCCTCACAACAGTACATGACGGTTCTAGTCATGGTAGATCATTTCACAAAGCTAGCCCACTTTATTGCGTGCAAAGGATTGCCTATGGCCATGCATACCGCCCTTTTATTCATTCATGACATTCTGAAATTGCACGGCTGCCCTCAGGAGATAATAAGTGATGGGGGACACAGTTTAGCTCACAGTACTCGAAGGCTCTATTTCAAGCACTGTGTGTGACTCTTAAACTGACCACGGCGTATCACACCCGAGGTAATGGACAAGTAGAGTGGGTGAACCAAAATACGGAGCAATACCTTCGCTGCTACATTAACTATTTGCAAGACGATTGGCATAAGTGGCTCCCCTTGGCTGAATTCACCTACAATAACACCCCGAGCGCCTCCCTAGGAACATCCCTCTTCTTTGTTACCTATAGATTCCACCCACAGATTGGGACAGTGGAAACCCCCTCACCAGTAGTCCCTACCACCAGGGCTTTAGCCTGGCAAATCCAAGAAGCCAAGACAATAGCCCGACGAGTACTGCACCAAGCACGACAGCGCTACAAAAACTAGGCAGATAAGCACCATCATGATCCCTCGCCCCTTCACCCTGGGGACTTGGTGTGGATTAACCGTCGACACTACCCCTCCCCCCGCCCATCCTCCAAGTTAGACGCTAAATACATTGGACCATTTCCCATTCTTCGTCAAGTTAATGAAGTCACCTATACCATCCATCTCTCCTCCCATGTTCGTATACATCCCACCTTCCCTGTTTCCCTCCTGAAAAAGGCTGCCCATGTGCATGACTCTACCCCTTTCCTGCTGCCGGGCCCCGTGCTCCAATCAACCACCGGCCCAGAATTCATGGTCCGTGTCATCCTGGACTCATGGGTGGTACGTGGCTTGCTACACTATTTAGTGGGCTGGGCAGGCTATGGGCCAAAAGAGCATTCTTGGGAGCCTGCTACTCATGTCCACACCCCTCGGTTGGTTCGCACCTTTCATCTCCACCACCCCTTATGGCCCGGCCCCACCTGGCCCCACTGCCAGTGGCCTCGAGGGGGGGTATTGTCAGCTCCACTGCCTGGCGGGGGTCCCAATCCTGCCAGGGCTTGTCCCAGCGGCCTCGGGGAAGACCCTGGTTTGCTCATGCCCCACTCCCTTCCGGGGCACAGATCTGGGGAGGCCTGGCAGAAACACCAGCCGCCGGGCCTGGGCTTCGGCCTGTGGCCACACCCCCAACATCGGGACACAACGTGGGGATTCCCCCGCCCCTGCTGCGGTGCTCAGAGCACCTGAGGGCATGCACAGGGGCGGGGTCAGTTACATAAAAACCAGTGCCGCAGAGACAGCTGTGCTGGTGATTGCAGAGATCGCCCCTCCCCCCCCCGGTCTAAGTTGCGTGTAGAGAAAAGTGACTGTGGAACGCGTGACATTAGAAGCCCCATGCAAGTGATCCTTCCCCCCTCTTTAACCCACATGACTGTGGTGAGTGCTTGTGCTTTTGGGAACTGTGTAGAGTGTATGTGTGTGTCTCCTCACTCCCTTTCCCTGCCCTAGGGATACCCCTCTTCACTCGGTGTGAATTCCCTCTGCCCTCACCTTCTTGGGAACCCTGTCCTACTTTTCCCCCCTCACGAACCCTCACATATGCCTTGCCTGCCCTTGTGACCCTCGAGAGTGTGGAGTAAGACTTGCAGGGGCAGACCTTGGTTTCCCTGCATCCCAGCCCTATGATGATAGGGGTCTGTTCTCTTTAATTAGAGGTAATGACCCACCCTCTATCATGATGGACATTCTTCCTGTAGGGTGCATGTCCTTCTGCGGGACAAGCCTCGGTCATGTGTGGATCTGTGTGGATGCTCCCCAACTCCCCTACCCCGGTGACAGGTATTTTCTGTGTGAAATTGAAACTTTCTTGTGCTGTTCCATTTTGAGACAGAACAAAGATAATGAAAATTGAATTCTCTTACTTTGAAGTGTCCAAGACGTAGGGATTCCTTTATCTTGTACACACAATAGAGATGAGGACTCCAGAAGGAATATCTGAAATCATAGTTGTCTAATGGGTGGTGCAGGCAACTACATAGGAGTTTCATTTCCTGTCATAGGAACTGATGAAACTACATCTGTCACCAGAGGTTTTTCTGTGGCTTTCAGGATTAAGGTGTGCATTTGTTATAGGGATCATTGTCTTTTTATATGCAGAAAATGTCATAGCTAATTTTCAAAGATACTGCTAGTACTCTGGGTAAAGACAGATGAACAGGCAGTGTGGCAGCCTGGTTCTCTGATACATCCAGGGCAGGAAACAGTGGTGACCACTCTCCAGGTTGGTGGGTGGCACTAAACAAACATGTCATCTGGGAGAGTCATACCACTGCCTGCGTGGCCCAGGGAGGGGGGGCAGACATATTTTCAGACACCACCAACCACGCCCCACTTCCAGCACCCACACCATGTTGGGCATCTATGGCTGTATCCGCACTTCGGCAGGGATGGTGGAGCCAAACATATATGTTGGCCCGTTGTGTCCCACATTGGCCTGCATAGGCAGCCCTTGGCATGGAATGGGCACCTGGTATCAGGCCCAGGACTCATTCTGGGTGAGCTTCCTATCCACCCCAAAGCAGTCCCAAGCCAACATCTGGCAGTGTAGGACCACATGTATAATGTATCCCAGGCCGCAGAGAGCCATAAAGGCCTCCATGACATCTGTTTTCACTCTCTGTTGCTTGTAGGGACTGGTATCAAGTCTAGAGTAGGAGAGTAAAAGATAGTACTTGCCACTTTTTTTAAAAAAAAAAGAAAGAAAGTGATCGACAAATAACTGAAATATACCTTTAGTGATCTAACATTTCTTCTTAATGAATCAAGGTGTCCTTGACTCTGCTTGTTGTCTGCAAATTCTGATTGACTCAATCTTTGTAAGTCAGACTAGTCAAAAACATCAGTAAATTGCATGAATAAAACAATATTCAGGGTGCAACCCCCCCACCATTACATCAATCAATGGGCGTTTTGTCATTGAGTTCAATGTATGGCGGATTGTGTCATCACAAACTGTCCTTATTTGGTAACATACAGCAATTCTATTTGTTTACTGGTCTTAGTGAAAACTAGCATTGATTGAGTTTCCTAACGAAAGTCATTGATTGAGTTTCCTACTTTCCTAATAGAAATAATGTAACATCCAAGATCAGTTTATCCACTTCAATTAAATAAATAATAATTAATTCAATTTATAAATATGTAATTTTTAAGACAGTGGAAAGGCATTTTTATAAATGATTATGAGTAGTGCTAAAACTCAGTCCTCGGTTTCCCTCGGGAAACACCAAGAACCGGTGCATTCGGCCTCTATTTCCTAAGCTCCAAAATTCCAATGAAGGGCCCTGGAATTTTGGAACTCAGAAAATCCTTGACTGAGTTTAGGGAAGGGTGCCAGAGGGCAGGTAGGCAGGGGATGGAGGCCAGCTCTAGGCCCCTGCTCTCCCTTTCCTTGCCCCCACTGGCCATGGAGGTAGTAGGCCAGTGAGGACCAGGGAAGAAGGATAGGGAAGAGAGCCAGTCAAGCTCTTTCTGAGCATTGTCAGTTTTTGGGTTTTTTTTTAAATTACCAGCTGGGAAGAGGCCACACATCGGTGCAGGACCCCTCCAGGAAGAAAGTAACCCTCCTCTTACACACAAACCTCTGCTAGGTGCCCTGTACTCCCAAGCACCCCTCAGACTCCCCCCCCCCCCTGGAAATTTGCTTGTATTCTCTGAGGGTCTGAAGAGTGGCCTAAACACTTGGGACTGCTCCTCAGACTCTCAGAAATACTTGCAATGTTTTTTGTTTACTATTTGGAACACCACTAATTATGAGGTAATTTGACCAGAGGCACACTCATTATGAATAAATGGGATGATAATTGTATGGATTTGGATTCAGTCAGATATTTCTAAAAAGAAATTTAAAATGTTCATATTGGGTGAAGCCACACAAGATCTTATCTCACTTTGGGCAGCGTTATTCTACTTTGGGTGGTGTTAACACACCATGCAGTGAATTGTATGGCTGACAGCCACCATATGTTCACCCAGCCCTGCCCCGGGACAGACAGACAGCTGACATATCTGCTGGAGAAGGCCAGTGACACATTGCATGAGAGTGGGAACTTGGGTGAGACCGGGGGGGGGGCTTGGGCATGAGGGATCGTTGGGGGGTGGTCTCCCCACCTGCCTTTGCTGTTGATCCACCTCCGGGGATGCTAGGTTTGAGGAATAATCTATGCCCCCCCCATTCCTCCTGGAGCTTTGTTGACCCTGTGAGGGTGATTGTACTTGGAGATGGAAATTAGTGATCAGGAGCTGGAGTGGCAGGCTCTATTTGCAGGGTGGAGCAGCTTTTGAACCGATTGGGGTTGTATTGGGCATTGGGGGGTATGGCAGGGAGGGGAAGAAATACTATCAAGGAATTGGGAGAGTCACCTTGTGTCAGTTCTGGTGTCCTTCCCCACTCCTGTCAGGATCTTTGGGGACTGAGGCAAGTAGGATCCCTGATCTGAAGCTGATGCTGCTTAATGTGAGGTCAGTGGCAAATAAAATATCTACCATCTTTGGTCTCATTCAGTATGAGGCCACTAACCTTGTATGCATTACACAGACCTGCTTGGATGAAGCATCTGAGTCTATATTTTCCCAGATGGTGCCAGCCAGGCACTCGGTGTAGCATCAGCCTAGGACCGGGGGGGGGGGG
>QEPC01010057.1:318669-332740 GCA_003113815.1 Sphenodon punctatus | reverse complement strand
CCCTCCCCATTGCAGCCCCATGATATCCCTTTCCCTCGCACTGACTCCCCCTCCCCATTGCAGCCCCATGATATCCCTTTCCCTCGCACTGACTCCCCCTCCCCATTGCAGCCCCATGATATCCCCTTTCCGTTCCACTGACTCTCCCTCCCCATTGCAGCGCCGATATCCCTTTCCCTCCTCCCCCTCCCCATTGCAGCCTCCTGATATCCCTTTTCCCTCCCACTGAATCTCCCTCCCCATTGCAGCACCCCATTGCCTTTCCCTTTCTTGACTCCCGAATTATGCACCCCATTGCTTTTCCTGCCCCTTTGCTCTTGCATCGTTTGGTTATCACACCGTTTGGATCGCAGCCGTTCAATTGAGTTTCAAGTACAACAGCGTTCAAGAATTGCAGCCAAAGCACACCGAGCAGAGCAACATGTGCTGTGGTCGAACTGCCCTGCACTCGCCGTCTGAGGTCACTTCCGGAGATGTGCGCTTGCGCTGGGAACTGATAGGAAGAGACACGCTGGCAAATTCAAACAGCGGAAGCAGGATTTAGATGGGGGAGGGCCGCATTAAAGCCGGCACACTGCAGACACGACTTTAAGGGGGAAGGATTTCTGGGCTGGTGACATGCGGGGGATATGCGGCCTCACACCGGGATGAATATTTAAACGGGCAACAACTGAGCCGGCAGTTAAAGGTACCAGCCACATTTTTTGTATCGTGTATAAACGCCCTAAAGAGCAAGGTAGATTACAGGATCCCAATAACCCCCATGTTTCACAGTAATAATGGTGATGCTCTGTAGTGTTTTGCCCCCGACCTCAAGGGTGCCTTTTTAGTATTTACATGAAATGTGATGCAACCAAAAGAGTGTTGCATTGAATTATTGTATGCAAATTTGGTATCTGTGGAAATGCAAATCTCTCTTAGACATACATTTATTCACTGGAGCATCCAACTGCATGATTTAGATTTTTTTTAGATGCCCACATTTGAAAATTGGGTCCCATGTATCTAGTTTTCTATCTTCTCATTTATATTCCAGCTTTCCATCACTTTCTGACCATAAGCCTCATAAGTGCATTGCCTTAGTCATGAGCCCACTTCCAAACACCAACCAAGCAGAACTGAACATGCTGTTACCATTGAGAGAGAAGCTAAAAGTCACCAAAGCCAGTCATTTGTGTCTCCATCAGCACAAGTAAATCAGAACGTTCCCTGCCATTTAGCAGCCCCATAAATTTAAAAATCCCAGCATTGTGACCAATATTCTGGAACATCAGCAGCTAAAATTAGCCAGACTTTCTATGGTTGCTACTTACTGATAGCCCCAGACTATAATAATAAAAATCCTATTTATTGCTAGCTTGGATATATTCCAGCATTTCAAAAGGGGGAGGGGGGATTGATTGCCACACTTTTTTTTTTCCCTGGTGAAATTTCCAGTCAGTCTTTTAGACCAGTACCTCTAGCTGAAGGAGAAATATTTCAGTCAGTTTTCTGGCATTTTACAGGACTGTGTTAAAATTATATGGCATGCCCAGCTGCACATTTTGCATTCCTTCCCAATTGCTGCACCTACATCTTTCACTCACCAATTGTTCAGAAGTTGAGCAGCTTGCGCCTCCAATTTGAATGTCTATTATTCACCATACTTTAAAGGGCGTCATAAAATATAAACAAACAAGTGGCGAGCGTTTATGAAAAATGTATTGCTCTTGGCATGAAAAAGATTACCCATGCAGGAGCATAGTTTCCATGGAGCAAGGGGGGCGGGGGGTGTCAGTTGATACCAAGCCCCAAACTCTTTGTGGGGGTGGGAGAGATCTTTGCAAGCAGCCTGAGTACTTCTAAAAAATATTCAGATTAAGAGATGGTGTGACTCTAGCACGTTGCTGCCAACCACTTTGAAAACTTCCAAGTGGCGCTCAGGCTGTTTGGAAATGGCCCTGCTAAGAAAGAAGTTTTCAGAGTGGGAAGGGGTGGTGTGCTGGCCCCATCTCCATCTACTCTTAAAACTTCCTTTCTGGTGAGGCTGCTGATGCTCGGGGTAGCACTGCTGAGAGCTGAGGTGGCATCATTAAGCCCTGTCCCTCCTCCCCCAGAGACTCTGCCCCCTTGCCCTTGGGGGAACGCAGTAATTGGGGAAAGAGTCCAGGCTTACCACAACCTTACTACACTGCTGTACCTGTAGCTTTCGAAATATAGTTACCATAGCTGGTCTCTTCTCAGCCTGCAGAAAAATAGTTTGATATCATGAACTTCCATCCATTGCACCTCTCCATACAAAGATGAATTGAGATGGGAAAGATGGTTGCTTCTTTTCAATGCTTCTCTCTAATCTGTCTAAAAAGCAAGGGGCAACTAGTTACTTTAGTTCTACTATTCAGGGCTTTATGTTTTCAGAACCCTGTATGCACAAACATAGGATGAAATCCGCCACTAGATCAGAATTAATGATTCAGCATGAATGCTGTTTCCACTGAAAACAGACCATTTGATGCATTCCATGCAATGCAAAAACTTACCACTTTCTGGATGCTTCTGGCAGTTTCTGTTCAGGAATGCCTTTGTTTGGTACTTTTGGTACTTCTGCTACTTTGGTTGATTCTTTTTCTGCTACTTTGGCCTTTATATTCTGCCTTTGAACTGTAAATGACAAAACAGACAAAAAGTGATGAAAGTGACAAAAGCGGTGAAAAATTGCCAATTGCAATCCTGATTTCAGAGAAAGTCAAATAACAATAGGGGATGTGGAAATACTAAAGAATGTCCATGAATATTCTTCAAAGACAGGGATTTATTGACCATTTGGGAACAGCTGTTTTTAATTCAATGCTATCCTCCACTATTAAAGCCAGTGAGAGTTTTGCCATTGACTTTAATGGATGGAAAATGGCACACACATAGATTTGCTTTGAGTGCTAACAGAAAAGGAGTGTAATGCCTATTTTATGGATAATAAAACTGATCCCTGTTTATAAAAAAAGGTGATAGAGGGAAGCCAGATAATTACTGTCCTATCAGTTTGCTGTCAGTTGTTGGAAATTGTACGCCAAATATCTACTTCTGCGTCTAAAAAATCGGATGTTAAATCAGAAAATCCTATGGACTGAACAGGCCGGATTCCAAGCTGGCCAGGCTACTGTTGATCATTGCTTGGTCTTGGACCATTTAATTAGTAAATATACTCAGGTAAACTGGAAATTGTTTGTGGCATTCATCGATTTTCGCTCTGCTTTTGATTTTATCGATTGAAAAATTCTTTGGGAGAAATTGGTTGCTCTTCATATTGACCCTCACTTGCTTCATTTGATTAGAGCCTTATATGCAAACACTACAATTAATATTAGAGTTAATGAGGCAGGCACTCTCTCTAAGGAGATCCCTTCCATGTCTGGTGTAAGACAGGGTTGTTTATTGGCCCCTTCGTTGTTCATTATTTTTATAAATGATCTTATTCCTACTATGGTAGATTTGAAATTTTTTCCACCTAAATTGGCTTCTCACCATATAAGCTGCATGTTATATGCAGACGATGCGGTGTTGTTGTCATAGACATGTCTGGGCCTTAATAGACAACTGGCTGCTCTTGCTAATTGTTGTGATTCAAATCATCTTGAAATAAATTATAATAAATCCAAAGTAGTGGTGTTCTTTAAAGCCTCCCATAAATCTGTCTGGTACATCAAGAACCATCCGATTGAACAGGTCAGATGGTATAAATATTTGGGATTGTTTTTTTCTGCTAAAGGAAGGTGGAATTATCATTTAAAGCAGGCCGTATTAAGAGCTAGGGGCCCCTTTGCAGCTATTTTACGTTTTTTTATTCTAGCAAAAAGGGGGTTATTATTCCAGCTTTAAGAGTTTTTATGGCCAAGGTGGTTACTCAATTATTGTTCGGAGCGGCTGTATGGGCCGTTTCTATGAAAGGTAGGCGTGTGCTCGTACAGAATCAATTTTTTAGAGCATTATTGAAAGCCATAAGTTGTATACCTGTGTCTGCTTTGAGGCTGGAACTGGGCCAATATTCCCTGCATTGCCTGGTATTAAAACAAGCATTAACATTGTGGCTGAGGACTGTAAATTATTCCCCGGGGGGTTTACTGGAATATTTCCAACAAGATAGTTATCTGAGCCCCTGGAGGATGAAGGTGTTGGATACATTAAATCGAATAGGTTTCTCAGCCTCTTATTTGTTAAATAAAACTTTTGAAGCCATCAAGGCTGAAGTATTGGTACGCTTGGAGGATCTAGATAGGCAGAGAGATTTGGCTACATTAACAGAATTGCAGTCCTTGAACAATTATTCTTGCTTAGCTCTGTATAAAGGAACTTTGACCTCTTATTTATCCTCTCTTACCTCGTTTAGAGAAAGGTCTCCTTTTTTTGCTGCTAGGGTTAATACCCTCCCAACTAAGCTGTTGGAGGGACGCTTCTTGGCTATCCCCTTTTACCTTCGACTCTGCCCTTTTGCAAATGCTGAAATTGAGACAGTAGGGCATATTTTGATCCATTGTAGGTTGTATGATCCCTTAAGGGAGTGCTGTTTAGAGGAATTCTTAAGGAAACTTCCAGGAAGAACCACTTTTGAACTGGAAAAATATCTATTGGTAGATTTCTCTCCTGAGATTACAACAGGAGTGGCCAAGCTTCTCCTTCAGGCCTTTGTGATGAGGAATAATTTTCTCCATTTTGGGGGTTTAAATTGTGGAGTCTAGAACTAACTACTGGGAAATATATTCACAAGTGATTTTGATCTTGACCTTGTGATAAAAAGGATGTGGGCCTTGGGTATAGTAATCCCGATGAATTTATGTCTCGAAATTATTAGACCAAAGAGAGTCATGGGGGGTTGAAGGAGATTTTGCTCTGTCCCGTTTTTTGTCTTCCTTGCTGTTGCTGTAGTCTGAATTTTGGTAATGGGCTTTGTTTTCTCTGTATTTGGTATTTATCTGTCTCTAAGAGGCGTATTGTTATGTAGCCTTTTGATTCTTTGGAATTGTGTAAGATTGGAATGTGTAATTTTTGTTTTCTTTTATGTATTTTTAGCCTGAGTGGCTTGTGATTTTTAGTTTGATGAGCAATGACCTTTGGCCACGCTAAATAAATATGATGATGAACTGAGATGGACAAAATGACTAAAACAGCAAAAGTCTCGGTCCCTTTAGTGGGATTTTTCTTGTGCTAAGCATTTGAATCATCACTGTCTGCTCAAAGGATTTTTGTAACCCTCAAGATGGTTGTACTCAACATTTTTATCCTGGTGGCCTAAATTTAGTCACCTATCTTCACATTGTTTAGCATTGGCACTAGTCCTTTTTATTACGTATCAGTGGGGCCGATCCCAAGCCCCGCACATGCTGCCATGTGCATGCACGTGCACACTGCCAAATGGTTTGTGTACATGCTGTAGGCCCTGTGCTGGGGGTGCATGTGGCTTGCGCATGCATACATGTGTGCACCGTGTGTGCTGCACACACCAGTCCACAGGTCTTGGGATGAGCCCCAATATTTTTAAAAATAGTATATACATTTCCAGAATGATGTCATTCAGTAGCATCTCCATGCTCTGCATTTTTACCTCACACTGTTCATGTTGATACTGCCAATCTGAACAGAGTCTTACTACCCCTACGCTATAGGAATAATTTATCCTGGCCAAACAATGAGAGGGTTTTTTGTGTAATCTGGCTTGCCAGTGTATTACTGGGAGGTAAGCAGTGTCCAAGACATTGGACAATCCTGATTACCTGTAAATGTCTCTGTGACAGCGAGTTCTTGGAGGGTTTTCTGTTCCCTTAAGAGTAAAGGATGCAGCGGGGTGCCAGCCCTTTAAGTGTGTAAGAGTGGCAAGATGAAGACATCCGTGTGTGCCAACCTGATTGTGGGGTGGCAGGCAGACCCTCAGGCTGGTGAGGAAAGCTGGTGATAAGCTTCTAGAGAGATCAGTGAGACACCTGGGGCAGCGCTGGAGGAAAGCGGCACAGCCAGGGTGAAATTAACAAGTCTGCACTGAAAGGCACAAGAACTGTGAGGAGGTGAGATGTGGCTGGGAACTGAAAGTGCAAGAACTACAGACAGCTAGAGGAAGAAGCTTTGAGACAGTGGTGAGAGGCTGGAGAGAGACTGGGAGCCAGGGGCTTGCCTGCAAAAGACTAGAGACTGGACTAAAGACTGGGTACTTTGATATCCTTGGAGTTAACTGAGATTGGACAGTGCGCTCAACATTGGGATCAGGGTGTCTCCCTGTTACAACTTGGTGGAGAATGTGGGCACCGTGTGGGACCCCATCAAGGGTTCAGGTTCCCAACTGAAGAGCGCGGTGAGAGAATCAGAGGTATTATTGGACTATATTGATGGGTCTAGGGGGTTTATGAGCCAGCACCAAGAGGACTGAATTGAGGATGCAGGGGTGAGATGGAGCCGGCATCCCATAAGGACAGAGGATCCAGTAAAATCCACAGGGTAGGGTACAGCAGATGAGCCAGTCCTGGGAGAGATGGATGGGACTGTGACAGTCTGGATAGAGAAGGACTCCCTGAGAGTGAGAAGGTTGGTCAGGGGCTGCAGCACCAGTATAAAAGATTTGAGACCCTGGGATATGGACTAAGTGATTGAGAGAGTGCCTGGTGGAAGATGTGAGTTGTTGATGTACATTAAGGAATCCAGAGGGCTGGGGGAGAGAAGAAATGGATGGCTGAGCCTTCCTCCTACCCCAGAGAGAGTCAATTTGTGAAGAACCATGGGCAGGGTGTAGACAATGAAGCTGGCATTGGGAGGAGATAGGACTATAGGGACTAGGTGGAGGTGGCTCTCCAGTGTGGTAAACATGATAGAGATGGACAGGCTGAGGAGAGGTGTCTCCCCAGTCATAACCCCAGGGTAGGGTGTAGGCAGAGAAGTCAGACATGGGAGAATATAGGACTATGAGGACTGGTGAAGGTAGTTCCCAAGTGCACTAGATGTAACTGGAACTATAGGGACTGGATAGAGGTGGCTCCCCAGTGCCCTAGATTTAATTGAGAGAATAAGCCAGAGGAGGAATGTTCTGGCTGGAAGGGGAGATTGGAGGCCGGATCCCTGTCAGCGCCGGAGGGTATGGGGCCTGGCCACAGTCTAGGGTAGAAACTGGTAATAGTCTGGGTGAGATGGAGAGTGGCCAGAGTCAAGGGAGGCCCACCAAGTCAAGGGAGTGAAACAAGAATTCCTGGTGGAGTGGGGTTCCCTGGGAGTAAGATAAACTGGAAGATCACTGTACAGGAGTGGGACTGAGCTGCCCCAGGGTGGATATACTTGCTAGAGAGGGTCTTGTCAAGGGAGGCCAGTCAGTCCCTAAGCCTGGACAGGGGAGGCCTGCTAGGCAAGAGAGAAATAGAACTAGGAACTAGGTAGGGGATGACTCCTTAGCCCGATGAGAGAAGGACAAGGACCAGGGAGGCAGATGAGACAGCTCCTTTAGCATGAGAAAAGGTACTGGGTAGGGTGTATGCAGATGAGCCAGTCCAGGAAAGTAGACTAGGGAACCCTCCCCAGGAGGATAGGCTGTAGAGTTGGGTCTACTGTAGAGTAGCCTAACTGACTGAATGGAGAGGGGTGTGATAGGGCTTCCTTGGAGATATTTCTGTCCCCTTAAGAGCATTGGGCACTCAAGGTTCTGTCCCTTTAAGAGTGGACACTGCCAGGTCAGTGGCAGGCTGAAGAGATGTGAGGGCACAGGTGTGCTGACCTGACACCTGTGGGGTGGCAAGCAGACCCTCAAAGACTAAAG
Source organism: Sphenodon punctatus (assembly GCA_003113815.1). Lineage (NCBI taxonomy): Eukaryota > Metazoa > Chordata > Lepidosauria > Sphenodontia > Sphenodontidae > Sphenodon > Sphenodon punctatus. Next base: position 324,978 of record QEPC01010057.1, on the reverse strand, counting down.
AAAGGCTGGGAGCTAGGGGCTCACCTCCAAAGGACTAGAGACTGGACTAAAGGGTGAGGTACTTTGGGACCATGGGGGTTAACTGAGACCAGACAGCAAGCTCAGCATTGGGGCCAGGGTGCATCGCTGTTACAGTCTCCATTTCTCGCGTGTAAAGTGTGCGTAAAGTTGTTTATCTACCTCATTACATTGTTGTAAGGTTTACCTAGGTCAAGTTTGTAATGTGCAAAAAATGATTAAGGCCAGGTTCAGGTTTCAGTGTGCATGAACAAGCTGTAAAATTATCTGCAGTTCTATGGAAACTTGGGAACAGAAAACATTGAGAAATATTTGGTTGGGAACAGGGAAATTTTCTATAGAGCAGCATTGAAACAAATATTTCAGCTGACTATAATGCAGTAGCACAGTGTGATTGTTGATTTCTTGTTATTGGTTTTGTTTGTTACATTATAAAGGAGAAATTCTTCCACATTCAAATAATCTCTTGAGGTGATTGTTATGTTAATAACAATATATGTATTCCTGCACCTTGTAAGTAAGTATACATGTCCTGTGTTCCTTTCAGCCAATTGGGTGGTTCATCTTTTAGCTGCCTGGGGGGAGATTATTACATACATAGTGAATTTCAGTCTTTTAAGATGCATGTATTTTGAAGGTCACTGCTATGCATTTCATGCTTTGAAAATATGCTAATACTCTGTGACTTCCTTTTCAAGCTATATGAGAGTCATATACTCTGTTGAGCTAGAGAGTGTGATGTCTGATCCAGAGTGAGTGTAACATCACTCTGGATCAGACATGGTGCACAAAGAGGAGGAAGGCACAGTGGCTGTGCATATAGCACTAAAAAGAGTCAAACATCTAGGAAATCCCTTTCTCCAATACCTCTCAAGGAAGGAGTAGGAAGGCCATGTATCTCAGTACTTCACTTCCCCCCCCCCCCTCCTCCTGATTTGTCTCTTTTACTGAGTCCAGCCTGAGGAAAGAGCAGTTAGGACCAGGGTGTGTGTGAAATTCTGTTGGTTCAGATTTTCTATCAGAATGAGCCAGTTCACCCTTTCCAATCAAAAAACAGAACTGACAATATTTTGTCCAATTCTGATTGGAATTGAACAATTTAAAAAACAAACAAACCAAATGTGCAAATGAGCCCCAGTTGCCATTTCCCCCATGCATAATTATTTTTAAATTGTTTTTTCTAGTTGGAATTCAAATCAGATTTTGTTCCTGACAGGAATTCCGATTGGGGGGAAAAAAACCACAACCAAATAGGTTTTCCATTTTTGTGGAAATTTCCACAAAAACAGAATAGCAGTTTCAATTCAAGCCTAACTTTTCCTCCCCACAGGCCCCTTTGAAAATTAGTAGAAGCTCCATGGGGCGGATAGGAACTGGAGAAGGGATCCAGGGGCCAGATCCAGAAACTGGAAACAGGTCAAATAAAAACAGTCGGAGACCAAATTTGACCCATGGGCAATCTATTCCCCACCCCTGCCTTAGGACATATCATTAGATAATACAGCTTCCTTGACCTCCATCTGGAAAACTGAGAAACCCAGGTGTGGATGTCTGGGAACCTTACTAGCTTAAATCCCTGGGTTCATGTAGGAAACCATGTAGCAAACACGTTTTCCCCCACTGACCATGCTTGGTATCCAAATTAAAGCTGAACAATCCAGTGCAATTATTTGTAAATAGATAATTTCAGGTTTTCTCCTATGATTTGACATTCCAGTTATTACATGAAATCAGTACATCCTTAGCTCACCAGGGAGTAATTGCTGAGTCCATTACTGCTGACTATTGCTGTTAGTCAGCCCATATTTTCCAAATATTGAAATACACAATCTAGTAATGAACAAGCTGAATAATACAATCATTCTGTTTATGGCAGAACCCCCGTCCTCTTACCTGGATACCTTGGATATTCTTTGTTCATATTAGAGAGGTGTCTGAACAAAGGAGGTGGATGGGTCCACTGTTAATGGTATTGTTTGGGGTCATCATCTTCCCAGAGTGGTGGGAAGTTTCCAGGGTAGCTTTTCCGGGTAATTGTTTCCTTTTCAGAAGAGAGCTATAGACTGGACCAGGGACATAGCTATAATCGGTGTAACAAGTGCATCCATGCTGGGGGCCACTCAAGAGTGGTCCTGTGCAAATCCACCACATCCTGCAGTCATGTTAACAACACCTCATGATCAACTGTATCAAAGGCTGCAGAAAGATCTAACAAGATGAGCAAGGTAGAATTCCCCTTGTCCATCTCCAGATGCAGGTCATCAACCAAAGCCACAAGCACAGACTCCATGCCATACCCAGGTTGAAAACCTGACTGAAACGGGTCCAGGAATTCAACAGCATCGAGATGTTTTTGGAGTTGTTGGGCAACCACCTATTCAATGACCTTCCCTAGAAAGGGGAGGTTAGAATCAGACTGATAGCTGCTTGGTGCATCAGCATCAAAAGATAGTTTCTTAATCAGGGGCTGGACCACCACAGTTTTAAGGACAACTTATACCCTCTCCCTACCAAAGGGAGGCATTGATCAACCCAGCCAACAATGGCCCCAACATCTCCCAGATGGTTTTCACCAGTCAGGATGGGCAAGGATCTAATTCACAACTGATTGCCTTCATCACCCCAAGCTCCTATCTCACATTGGTGGGTGATACCATTTGAAACTGATCCAAGAAAACAGGACTAGACAGTGGGTGTCTTTAGATATAATGTCAACGGGTGTCTGAATGTGTGTTTTGACCTTGATATGAACACTGGATTGGCCCTATGTTCACCATGTGGCACTGCTTAGACACACAGCCAATCTTGGGACAAATTGGTGTTTTGATCACCGCCCAATCTCAGCATGCTACCCCGTTCCCTGTGTTGTACTTGCTAACATGCCACGCAATATCACTAAACACAACGCTGGCCATGTGTTCATCAGAAACATGCAAATTGTCCTTGTGATGCAATGGTGTTCACATCACGTGTTTAACAGGTGGACAAACTGATGTTGGGATTGTTATGGTGCTTACACACAATGGCCAAACATGTACTTAGGGGTTTTGACACCTGATCTTTGTTATGTCTAAAAACGCCCTGAGCTTCCATAACTCCTAATTCTGACTCTGCAGTTGAAATTGTCATGACGAATACAAGCAATTTTGTCTGCAAAGTCACAGTGGGCATCAGATGACTCCATTTCCTGGTAGAGACGGGCTGGGTTAACCAGGCTGCTCACAACCCAGAAAAGCTCCGCTGGACGAGACTTTGAAGATGCTATGATAGTGGATAAGAAAGATTTCTTTGCTGCCATCACAGCCACAACATAGGTCTTTTAAAAATTATGCCGTAGTCAATCAGCTTCAGCACAAGTACCCTCCTGCTTCAAGTGCCTCTAGTCCTCCATAAACCAGAGGGACGTGTGCTGCCAAAACGGTGGCAGTGGATGCCTGGGTGCAACCGCGTCAGGGACTGTTTACAACAGTCACAAGGGCCATTCTGGCATATATAGAGAGAGAACAGTTCCAGCTGGGAACTCTCAGTCCTTTTTGACTTCTTCTCACCAAAGCCTTCCTGGGATGTCAGCCTATCCCAGGCTTCTGAAGCAAGGTTCTGCGTCTCTCAGATGCTCTGAAGTTCAGTCTTGCTGCTTGGTTGAGAGAGCTCCCTTCGCCAGCCCCTTCCACACTGAGCTAAAAGCCCTTTTATTCCTGCTCCCATTGGCTGATTGAAAGTGCATAGTCATTTGTATTCCTGCATTTTGGTAGCATCACCATCACCATGTGCCATCCTCTAAGTGGTATGTGCAGCCATCCTTCCAATGCAGTCACTACCTTTTAAAGTGCCAGAACTTAACTCCCTACTACAGAGTAGAATATAAGGGGTTTCCAACTCAGCAAAAGGGAGGGGATCCAATACCTGTGATAGTTTCCAAAACTGACATGATGTTTTTGGGACACGTGGGTAAGTCCTTGAGGTGACTGGGCACAAAGCTAGCCCACACCCTGTTACTCTTCCCCTCGTGTCTGGTTAGAGATAAATAAGAACAGTCAAATGAGAGGCAGGTGACTAGAGCCTGTGTATAGAACAGCAGGAAGGTCCTAGCTACAGGCAGATCACCATGGAAAGATAGAGTTGACTTCATGGGGTCAGGGCTGACCCCAGGATTTGCAGACCCATGTGGGGCTATGTGCAAGGTCTTTGTACAGGGCCTAATTTGCATAATTTGTCCTCATACCTGGGTTGTCGTCCCCCAGGCACGGGGCCCAGGTTGGTGCAGGGGCCATGTGCAACCACACATGTTGCACATGCCTAGGGCTGGCTCTGCATGGGGCTGCAGCTTGCCTGAGGGCTTTCCCAGGCTAAGTGGGGAGGAAGCTGAGAACTTTCCACGGGGCCTTCAGTTACAAGGACTTGCCCTGGAGCTGGCTGGCCAAGGAGGCTTGCAGAGAAGTTCATTCTAGGCAAGGGACATGTCAGTTTAGGAGAAAGGCACCCGATTAGGTGGATTTTATATCGTTGTTTTATATTTATATTATATTTATTACATTTGTGTAATTATATTTTATATTTAAAATTGCATGTGTTAGCCGCCCCGAGCTGCTGTTTACAGGAGGGTGCAGGGTATAAATTGGTCAAAGAATGAAAGACTGGCAGGTAGAAGACTGGTTTTGCACTTCTCAGGATGTTGCCTGCTTAGTGGAAAATAAAAGCATTGGTTGAAGAGAAATGTCTATGGGCTGTAGTTTGGGGCCTGTTTCTGTAAACACGTAGCACTGTTACAGGGTGGGTCTGTTACAAGGTCTTTCTATCTTAAAACATACACTTTAAGAAATGTGTGCACTAGAGTTAAAACAAATAGCAGTTTTCCTCTCCAGTGGCAAATCTGACAGGTACCCTTGATTAAACATGGAGCTATCTGATACCTACCAGATGAGACCCTGAATAGGAAAACCGCTAGGGTGGGGGAATTTGGAGTCAGCAAGAAGGGTTAGTAGGGCAGGCAAGTCTGTGGGGTAGACAGGGAATCTACAGCATAAAATATCCTGAGGGCAATTTTGGCAGCAGCGACTGTCCTGAATCAGCCCAAAATACTCAGGTAAACTGGAAATTGTTTGTGGCATTCATCGATTTTTGCTCTGCTTTCAATCTTATCAATCGAAAAATTCTTTGGGAGAAATTGACTGCTCTTCATATTGACTCTCCCTTGCTTCATTTGATTAGGGCCTTATATGCAAACACTACAATTAATATTAGAGTTAATGAGGCAGGCACTCTCTCTAAGGAAATCCCTTCCATGTCTGTTGTAAGACAGGGAATCTCTTTTTGGCCCAACAGACGTTATGCCACCACGATAACCATGGGGGGATTCACCATGATTGACTGTGGTGGCGTAACGTCTGAAATTACCCTAGGATTCCAGACTCATCCACCCCACTGCATATCTGTGCTTGTCTAAGGCTCTTGCAGAGTGGCTGCCTCATCTGCATCTCTGCTAAACTGCCTCAGGCACCTTCCCAAAACTCTTTCCCCTTCCTTGGGCAGGGGCAGGGTTCCCACGTAGCTCCCTAGCAGTGTGACTCTGAGCTCAGGTTCTAAGAGCCCTTCACCCTAGTGTCTCCAATAGGCATGGGCGAACAGATCACGGTTCGTGTTCGGCCGTTCGGTTCGGCCGCGTTCGGTTCGTGTGTTCGTGTTCGCCCGTTCGGTTCGGTAGCGTATGGTTCGCATGTTCGTGTTCGGTCGTTCGGGCAGGTTGCGCGTTCGTGTTCAGAAGTTCGGTTCGTTCGTGATTGGGTTGTGCGTTTGTGTTCGTATGTTCGGTGTTCGGGTGGATCGCGCATTCGCGTTCGGCCGTTCGGTCAGAAATATCGTGAGATCACGGGAAGCCATAAATCGCGCTGGAAACAGGAAATTCGTGTGCGTGGTGTGCGAGTGAGACGAGAGGGTGTGTGTTTGTGTCGGTGGCTGCTTATTAGTGTGTTTTGGTTGCGATTGTGTTGGTTTTGGCTGCGCTGTGTGTTTTGGTGGGTTGGTGTGTGTTGCGGGTTACTGGTGTGTGGGTTTTGTGTAAAAAAAAAATGAAGAAATTTTATGAAGGTGGCCGCATCTACTGACTGGGGCCACGTTTGACGGTGGAGGAGTTGGAGGCAGCAGAGGAGGAGGAGGAGGAGGAGGTGGCGGCCGCTGCTTCCCCTGTCCCTGTCCCTGGCCCTGCCCCTCCCATGGCAATGGTGGTGTCTTCCATCTCGGAAGAGGCGGAAGCAGGGGGCTCTACTGTGATTCCTGTCAGGTTTGTAAACCTTT
>QEPC01010057.1:296209-313991 GCA_003113815.1 Sphenodon punctatus | reverse complement strand
CAGGCTGGCTGCTACTCCAAGCCACTCTCCACCCTCCACCCCTGGTGCCTGGAAGTCTGCTCCTAGCTGAGTCAAATGACTTCCCCCTCCCTGCTACATTTGGCCTTCCAGTGACCTGACAGAAGACCACGTTTTAGCCACCCGAACACAACCGAACGCATTTCGAACTGAACGAACTGTTCGGTCATTTCGTCGTTCGGTGTTCGGATATGTTCGGTATGTTCGCCATTTTGCCGTTCGGTGTTCAGTTCCGTTCAGTATGTTTGTGTTCATGTTTGGGTTCACGTTCGGTTGTCCGAACAGGCTGAGTTCGGGCTGAACACCAAACTACCGAACCGCATTCGCCCATCCCTAGTCTCCAACCTCTAATTGACTGGCTGGGCTTGGGCTCCTGATTTTAAGCCCCAGCAAGGGTTATGTGATGTGCTCACTTCCAGTCACATGACACCATACCATACAGAGCCCCATTTTAACCCTCTAACTGCTGACTCTGTCTTAGCAGCAGAGTGTTCATGTAAGGAACTAAGAATGACCCCTTTAAGGATCACCGATTGTGCTCATCCCTGCCTACCCCAACCTATAAATACTCCAGCTGGGGTTTCTGGTACTCCACATTTGACTGAGAAAGGAGACAGATCTCTGTCAGATCCTGTTAGCCTCTCAAGATCAGTTCAGTGACAACCTGGGGAGTTGGGCAAGTGTTTGAAATTGTAGATGAAGTATGCACTGATTTTGTTGGATTGTATTGAATTAAAAAAAGAAAGTGAAGCATTGCCTCTTAAGGCTTTGAGGCTCTTTGTATGGACATTGGCCTGCTGTGGCCAACAAATGCAGTGAGCTAGGTTAGTGTTGCACAGCCAAAACACTGTGGGCACCATCCTGAAATGATTTGCCCACAGCACTCTGCTACAGGGCCCTTTTAGCTGAAAAATTAGGCTACTGGAAGTTTGTGCACAGAGCGACTGATGGTCTTGTCCTCATTAAGAATCTTTATCTGGGTTAGGAAATATAAGTAACAGAAAGTGTGGGGAGGTATCTATCACAACAGAAGATTTGACATTTTCAAGATTATCTTAGTGTGCGCATGTAGGATTTTTTCACCATACAAGCAGATATTCATTCTCTGATGCATTATCTTATTATAGCAGAGCTGAAATGGGTGGTAGCTTTATTATTTAAGGATATTATTTGCATTGTCAGTTAGCCCCTTGAACAATATCCACAACTGAAACCAAGTACTCGTATAACTAATTTGGGGGGAGGGAGGTATTCTTGTTTTGATTTTGTGTGCGTGTGTGTGTGTTTCTATTTTTTTCTGTGTTTTTTTAAAGTTGGCTTTTTTTGTTTTGGCCATTTTAGTATTTTGGTTGCATTATTTTCAGCTGAAGGCCACAATTCCAAACCCTCCTGCACTCAGGAACCATGCAGCTCCAACACAGCTTGCCTGTGGCACAATGTCCTTGCAATGGGTGTGCGCACATACAGTGTAGCATGTGTAGGGCATGGGATCGGCCCCCAAAACTGCCAATATTGCCAAAATGACATGACCAAAATAACCAAACCAAACCCACAAAAAAGTGGAAATAGAATAACAGAAATGGGTATCCACTGAAGCATGAATGGATATATCACCAGGGCCCCGATTCTTCTGCGCTACCGCGATTCGCAGAATTTTCGCAGAATCCTGCCCTGGGCAGGATTATCGCAGAAACTGGGGAAATCCCTGCGGAATTTCCCTTCTCTGTCGGTGAGCCAATCCGGGACCTGCTTTATTCTATCCACAAGCCAATCGGGGGTTTGCGTGGCCTTTATAAAGCAGCTCCTGGATCCTGTCACTTACCTGATCACTGAGGGACCCGACCGCCACTCCAGGGATCATCGCTGCCACTCCAGCCGCTGCTCCAGGGATCACTGCCTCTGCCTGCTCCAGCCATAAGGTAAGTAGGTGTGGGGTGTGGGTGTGGGTGGACTCCTGCGTGGGGAGGTCCCACTGTGAGCTCTGCATTGCCATGTGTTTTGGGGGTGGGTTAGGAGCTGTGCCCTCTGCATTGACATGTGGTTTTTTTGGGGGTGGGGGTTGTCTGGTATTTGAAATACCCATACACAGAAAAAATTATAAGCAGATTTTTTTATTCATTGGTACAAGGAAATGGATCGCCATCTCACAGTTTTAATTTTACTAGACTTGTTTTGTAACTTTATTGGGTCACAGATTTTCAATTTGGGGTCGCAGAATTTTCAATTTGGGGTTGCAGAATTTGGGGGGGGAAATTGCAGAAGAATTGGGGCCCTGTATATCACTTATTACCTATTTCAGTTTGAGCAGTATAGATTCGACACTAGTTCATTTTTGGAGGAAACCTGTTTCAGTACTATAATATAGCCATTTTATAAATTGAGAAATAATGCCTGGAAACATTAATGGTTACACCACTAAACAAGCTGAGAGTTGGTGTTCTTTTTGGTAAGGCCTTTATGTATTCTACTCACTGCACTGCTTCGCAGGATAGACAGGAAATTCCTCTACCATGGCAACAATGGGTGTTTTTACACACACATTTCTCCTGCATGTTTACTGTTACATCCTGAACTTTCTGTGTGTCAGAATCACTCACCCAGATCTTAATTTATTTATTTTATTTATTTTTAAAAATTATACCGCGGATCTTTGAACTTCTGCGTAGAACTTCCCCCACAACCTTTGTATGTAAAAAGTTCTCCTGGTAAACTGCTTTGCTACAGGCAGCTGTGGTCACTTGGTTTCCATGGCAGCCTGTCATGTCTACAGCTGCAGCTACTTTAGGCTGCCTCAGGTTAGTGTTTGTGTGAAGAATTCATCCAGGAACTGCCTCATGGCAGTGTGTGTGAGAAAAATGCATCCGGAACTTACTTGTGGACTTGTACACCCAGAAGATTGAAAAATCCAGAACTTTAAGATGTGTGTAAAAATGCCCAATGATGAATTTGAATGCTTATTCATGGGAATGAACAGGCATATTTCACTTTTGGGTAGGAAAGGCATATTTGTCTCAATCCTAGTCTAGAATTTAACTTGGGTTAATGGATTACTAATTTACTAATTAGCTGATACAGTTGCATATGCTAGTCTGGACTGTACATCTACTCATGCTGGCAGGTGCTGAGGTTTGCAGATCTGTCCCATGACTTTCTTGAATATCTGCACCTGGAATGCAGTGCTGCAGGGATGCAGTTCCAGAATTTTGCTAAGGTGATGCACTTGGTTCACCCAAAGCTCCTCCCCTCCTAAAACATTGGCAGAGAAAGTTGCTGTTTTTCATTTGTTTCCATTTTCTGGCTCTGCCTTCCTCCCTTTCCTGTTTCTATCTGGCTTTAGTTCCATTGAGAGAGCAAATTAGTTAGTAGCCCCAGAGCAAAAATCCCATTTCTCCCTATTTCCCTCACCTGGTTTTAGGGTCCCCCTCCCCACCGTGTTGTCATTGCCAGTGTCTTTTCAAGCACATAGCTATAATAGGGACATGGGGTGCAACTGCACCAGAGACCACAAGCCTGGGTTGGGGCAGAGAGAGGGGGGCAAACTTTGTGATGCACCTGTGTCTCCTGCCACAGGGAAGGAGGGCAGAGTACACCAGTGTCTATTCCAACCTAGGGATGTGCGAACAGAATGGGGTTCGGATGTTCAGCTGTTTGGTTTGAAAACCGAGTTTGGGTTCGATCGTTTGGTTTGGCGGAGCTTGGTCCCGTCAAATGTTCGGCGGAGTTTGGACCCACCACAAGGCTTGGGGTGCTCCAGGGACCCCCAGGGGTGCCCGTGGTGGCATGGCAGGCCATCAGAGACCCAGTAGCAGCAGAGACCGGGAAGTCTTGGCACTTTGCACCATGGGTTTCCCAGGTATTACAGGCTGGCAGGTCTCCAGTTCTGCTCGCTCTATGCTGGCTAGGTTCTCCATTTCTAGTCACCATCACAGCAGGTGGTGGCTGGTTGGCTGTCTGTCTGGCCATGTGAATCACTATGGGGCAAGGCTATGTGATCAATTTGCAGAAGAGTTGGTTGAGATCTGGTGAGTAGGATGCCAGCCTGCAATGCCTAGCCCCATATGGGTGCCGTGTCAGTCACCAAGCCCTGGCCAGGCCTCTTCCCTACCTGGAACGAAGGCCCCAGAACACTGAGGATGGGACCCGGGGCTGGACTGGCTGGCTGTGATGCAGTGGAATGACAGCTCCCTGTGAGTGGAATGACAGCCCTAGAACCCTGATGGTGAATCCTGGAACTAGAGTGGCAGCTTCTAGATGATGTGGATGGACAGCCCCCCTGAGGGTGGGTCCTGGGATTAGAGTGGCAGCTTCTAGATGATGTGGATGGACACCCCCCCATGCCTGTAATAGCCCCCAGAACCCTGACAGTGGGTCCTGGGGCTGGTGTGGCTGCTTCTTGATATGGTAGGATGACAGTTCCCTGTGAGCAGAATGACAGCCCTAGAACCCTAATGGTGAGTCCTGGGATAGGAGTGGCAGCTTCTGGATGAAGTGGAATGACAGACCTCCCTGCCTGTAATGTAGGTCCCAGAACCTTGACGGTGGGTCCTGGGGCTGGAGTGGCTGACTGTTTCTTGATGCGGTTGAACGACAGCTTCTCATGAGTGGAATGATGGCCCCAAAACCCTGATGATGGGTCCTGGGGCTGGAGTGGCAGCTTTTGGATGATGTGGATGGACATCCCTCCCTGCATGTAACGTAGGCCCCAGAACCTGGGGTTGGAGTCGTTGATTCTTGAAGCGGTGGAATGATAGTTCCTGTGAGTGAAATGATGTCCCCAGACCCCTGAGGGTGGGTCCTGGGAATGGAGTGGCAGCTTCTGTATGATGTGGATGGACATCCCTCCCTGCATGTAATGGAAGCCCCAGAACCCTGAGGGTGGGTCCTGGGGCTGGAGTGGCTGATTCTTGACGCGGTGAAATGACAGCTCCCCGTGAGTGGAGTGACGGCCCCAGACCCCTGAGGGTGGGTCCTGGGAATGGAGTGGAAGCTTCTAGATGACATGGATGGACAGCCCTCCCTTCCTGGAACATAGGCCCCAGAACCCTGAAGGTGGGTCCTGGGGCTGGAGTGGCTGGCTGTTTCTTTATGTGGTGAAAAGGCTGCTCCATGTGAGCGGAATGATGGCCCCAGAATCTTAATGGTGGGTCGTGGGACAGGAGTGGCAGCATCTGGATGAAGTGGAATGACAGCTCACACATGGAGGGTTCTTATTCACTTACGGAATGGCCCAGGGACAGCCGGCTCTGCTCCTTTTGGACACAGACAGCTATTTTGACTTAGAGGAGGTATCCAGAATCATCACTCAGGCAGGTGAGGAAATAGCCAAGTGGAGCTTGCAGGCTGGCTGGCATGGGTGGAGCAGTGGCAGAGCCCCGGCCAGGACTTGGTGGCTGGCAGCACCCCAACTCTGCCGGGTGTTGCAGGCTTGGCTTGTACTCAACAAAACTCAAGAAGCTCTACTGTCAATTGGTCAAGCCTTGCCCGGTGGTGAATCACGTGGACACCCAGTAGCAGGGATTGGATTTCCCAGTCTCAGAACCTGTGGTACAGCAGAGGCGGCATTGGCAGCAGCAGCAGACATTGGATTGCCCGGTAACAGAACCCATGGTGGCAGAACCCATTGGTAGCAGCAGCAGACATTGGATTGCCAGGGCACAGTACCCATGGCACAGCAGACAGCAGCAGCAGGATTTGCCTGTGCTGTTACCCTCAGTCTTGACATATGCGAGATATGTTTAACATATTGGCTATAGTCTAGACATATTGGCTTTAGTTTGGAAATAAAGGCCTGGACATATTTGGTCTTCTGATAGCTTTCCCCCGGCTTAACTTTTAACCTTAAATATGAATAAGTTCACATTTAGGGAAGTAGAAGCATACAGCCGATGAAACCTCTCTGTTACACAAATGGGTTGCAAGATTTAGGTTTAAAAACAATTTATAAAAACAGGATATTTCATGAGCGGAAGTAACAACTTTAGTTCCCCAATATCTTAACCACAAACATTGTCACACATTTATAATTTTATGCATGCATCAGTCCTTTTTAACCATGCTTTTGGCAGTTATTAATATATGAATTACTTAGCCTGAGCGTGAGGTCAGTTTTCTTATAAAAGTTTAAGTCACCAAGGAAATGTTACCTCAGACGCCATGAACACTCTCGTGGTACTCTTTGGTCACCATGGTGATCCTCTGGTCACATGATCTTCTTCTATTTTCCTTAAGCTTGTATGCCTGGGTAACTATGCTAGTTTTACATTTATTACTTTAACTTTTGTACTTTTAATACTTAGAACAAACTTAAGTTTTAACATTAATTATATCTATGTAACATGTACCTTTTGAAATACTTTTATAAACCACCTATTAAGGGTTTATTCTGTTTTGGGGTATTGTCCCATAGAAAATTCTTTTACTATGTTTTCATAAATATTTTCAATTATATTCTTATTACTAATTATGTCTCTTTATTTATTTGGTCATTTCAGTCCCTTTGCGTATTTCCATAATTTAGCTGTTTGTCCAGGTTTTGAAACTGCGTAATTATCTATCAATTATCAATTAGGAAAAGGATCCAATAAATCAATATTAAACTAAATCTGGCAACAGTGCGCGGCACCCATGGAGCCAGGATGGTAGGATTTGCCAGGGAAGAGTTTCCATACAGCAGCAGAGGGCAGCAGCAGGATTGCATGGGCACATTTGGATTCGGCAGCAGCAGGATTGCTTGGGCACATTTTGATTTGCCATAGAAGACCACCCATGGACCAGCAGACAGCAGCAGTGGGATTACCAGGCCAGTGGGGCACATCACCCACAGTTGCCAGGGCAGGCAGACAGTCACCTTGGCATGAGTGGTAGGCAGGCTGGGGCAGGGTTTGAACTTTGCCCACAGGGAAGGCAGACAGGCAGTGTGCCATGAGCAGAAGGCAGGCAGATTGAGGCAGGCTTTGAGCTTTCCCCACAAGAAGGGCAGACAGGCAGCGTGGCATGTGCAGAAGGCAGGCAGACTGAGGCAGGCTTTGAGCTTTCTTGGCTTTGCAACCTGGGCAGGCAGACAGGCAGTGTGGCATGAGAGGCAGTAGGGAAGGCAGACTGGGACCTTGGCAGGGCACTCAGATAGCCTGGCAAAGACTGTGCAATGGCGTTTTTGTTATTGTCGATATTGATACCGATACCAATTTTATTTTCGTTATTGGTATCAATATCATTTGGTCCCATGATCGCACCAGAAACCAGAAATGGTATTTCAATTGCATGTGTTCTCGTGGTGTCTGTCTGGGTTGTGTGAAAAGTGTTTAAAATTGTGGGGGGGGGGAGGGGTTTGGTTTGGTTTGGTTGAGGTGGTGAAATGGAGAGTGAGAAAATAATAAAAATGAAGATGAGGAAGGTGAAGGAGGAAGAGGCCCAGCCTGGAACATCTGAGGTGGTGGGGTCAGCTCCTCGCCCGAAGAGGACGAGGGTAGAGGAGGTGCCACTGCTGCCAGGTTTGTAAAATTTATTTATATATTTATAATATATATTTATTGTATATATATATATTTATAACTTTGAGAATAAGAAGAATACTATCCTTTAGAACGAGCTCACTGGCATGCGGGTGAGTGGGTGGGTGGTGGGCATTCAGGCACAAACAGTGGGCATCAGTGGGTGGCAGCAGATGGGCAGGATTTGCATGTATCTTATTTCTGGGTCTGCCAGAGAGAAAGAGAGAGAGAGATGGGGGGCTCTTCCATCAGTCAGGCACGAGCCGCAACACCCACCCAGACACGTGCCAGCCAGGTTCTCAACTTGCCAATCCTAGCACTCCAAGAAGGGAAGAATTTGCACATGTCTTATTTATGGATCTGCCAAAGAGAGAGAGAGAGAGAGTGGGGGGATCTTTCAGCAGCAGCAGCAGCCAGAGTCTCAACTTTCAGATACTACAACACCACAGGTGGTGGTGGTGTATGTGGGAGAAAGGGAAAGAGGCGTGTAGGCAGCACTGCAGGACCATCCATCCACTTGGTGTGGGAGAATGGGTATTGGTCTGGGAAGGACCATGAATGCATGCTATTATGTAGGTGTTCCTGTTTCAGAGAGGGTGCCAAAACCCCATCAAAGGGGACATCGGTGGATCAAACCACCAGGCCGACGAGGTCCGTGGTATGGAAGTATTTCCATACCACAAAAGGCGAATTTAAAGAATGCAAGGTAAGGCATGGGGGCTGGAACAATAGGGAATGTATTGCCCTATGACCTTTTAGGATGTTCCCCACAGAGAGAGAGATTGGCCAGCCACCCACTTGTGGAGACAGAATGCTGGCAGGGCTTGATAGACCATTCATCTGACACAGTATGGCACTTCTTATGTTCCTATCTCTTTATGATCTTTAAATCTGCAACAAAAAAATAAAACGTGCCACACAGGAGACCACGTCAGGGCTGATAGCCCATGTGGAGAACGTCAACCAAATTGAGTTGGCGTGGTGGGACATGTCTCGGCCGGGGTGCAGAGACTCCGCAGAGGAATATCACCCAAAGCAAGGGGAGAAGGCATGGCAGAAACACCACCACCACAGTCCTTCCCCCTCCATCTCTGCTGAGGAGTCTCCAGGCCCCCGTGAGGAGTCACAAGAAGCAAGAGCATTTTGGGTGGAAATTGAGAGGCCCACCAAACAATACATGGATGGGGTAAGAGTCCGTGCCCGCAACATGGAGGACCAGCTGGTGGAATGGTTCGAGGAGCTCCAAGTAAGGGAGCGCCAGGTGGAGGCGAACCGGGAGTACCTCCGCACTGAGAAGGATGCCCTCGAACTGTTCTGCCAGTCGGTCATCAAATGGAAGGCATCCCTGGAGGGGGCACTGGACTTTTCCCAGCTACATGGGTACAAGGTGGACTTTGCCCACCCCTCTGTCCCACGCATTATTTTCTCATTTTCCCCGCATTCCAGGGGACAGACCCCTAAGTTAGTTTCCTTTCTTTGTATATATATTATTGTTTGTTTTATAAAGTTGTAATGTATCATGTTTAAAAAGTTTTTATAAAAGTTATATTTGTTACCAGCTGAGTTTGTACAGTCCAATCTTTTATCCTCCATGCTGCTTCTGGCAGGTGGCAGACTCTCATTGTATATACAGTTTGTCACATTCGTACATGACAGCAGCTGCACATGGAGCATATTATTCCAAAGATGTGCCAGCAGGGTCTCCACTTGCAGACAGCCCTAAAGGAGGGGCAGGGTTTCTGTCTGTGTGGGTGTGCTAAAGAGAAAGCAGCAGGCAGCTGGCAGCAGGCAGAAGGTGGCGGATGCTGGTGGTCAGAGGGGCTCTTTCAGCAGCTTCAGCGGGCATCCACGGGTGGGTGTGGAGAAGTAGGCTGGAGGGGCGGGGGCAGGCTTGCAGGTGGGTACCTACCGGTGACCATTGGCCAGCCAGGCATGAGCAGCAGCAGCAGCCACACAGATAGTGGTTTTTGGAACTTGAGTGACTGTTTCTGGATGCAGTGGAATGGAACAACAACCCCCCGTGACTAGAATGATGGTTCTGGGATCTTGATGATGGTTCCTGGGACTGGAGTGGCTGCTTCAGGTACAGTGGAATGACAGCCCATGGGAGTTGAATGATGTCCCTGGAATAGTGCTTGGTTGGGTACACTTCATTCAGTCATTCCAATAGGTGGTACAGGGAGGTACAGGTGATACAAGCAGGCACACAGGCAGGGGCACATAAATTTGTTGTGTTATTTCCATCTCATTCTGGTAGGTTTTCTGTTGGATGTGGGCATTAAACATGAGAACAGATGAGATCTCTTGCTGGTTCTGGCAGGCGGCAGCTTGAGCTGGATACACCTCTGCCCCTCCACCCCCATCTCTCTCGTTCTAGCAGGGAGCCTCTCTCTCTCACTCTGGCCATACACTTCAGGTGACAGCATGGGTGGGATTGTGTCTGTCTCTCCTGCTAGCAGTGGGGAGATTTTTTCTCTCTCTCACTCTTGGCACGAGCAGCAGGTTGCTACCTCATAAACAAAAGGTGGAATGACAGTTCCCTGTGAGCAGAATGACGGCCCCAGAAATGGTGGGCCCTGGGACTAGAGTGGCTGATTCTGGATGCAGTAGAATTACAGTCCTCCCTGCCTGTAATGCAGGCCCCAGTATCAAAACATAGGCCCCTACCAAAATCAGGCCTGTGGAGGTTGCTGATGGGCTCTGGCTGCTGCCTGCTGCCACTCCGCTGGCACAGCTGCTACTATCTCCTCCACGTGCCCCATTGCCCACCTTACGGACAGCAGACCGGCCTCTCCTGCTTCCCTTCTCCATGTCTTCTAACCCAAGGAATGCACTTGTAAATTTTATATATATATATATTTTATTTATTTATTCAAATTTTAAAATCTAATATATATACACACACACACACTAACTCTAACTACTATTAACTATTCTAAAATCTATGGAACTAAATTGACTATTATATCTACAAAGGCCTAGTCCTACAACACACTCTAAAATATTAAAACTGAATAACTACTACACATTAGCACTATCTCTATGGGTATTTTCAGACATTACAAGAACAGACTCAACCACGGTGAATCCCCCACATGGTGATCGTGATCCCGTAACATCTGTTGGGGGGAACGGAAGCTCCCCCCCAGATGTTCACCCCCGTGATGGCCGGACCATCTCCGTTTGCATGTTGAATGTGATTCCGCCCCATGATCAAGGGGACTGTAATCAGTGGCGGGATTCCAGGCTGTGGTCAATGTGGGCAGACGCTGTGGCTGCATTGGCCACGGCGCCCGACCATCTCCCAAGAGGGCGGGCGGCCAGAGGAGCATGGGGGGAGGGCTGTGCGGCTGCACGTTGTGCCGTGAGGCCCCAACCCCTCCCCGATTCCCTGCCAGAATCAGCCGGCATGTCTGTTGGACAAGTCGGTTTGATCCTGGCGGGGGATCAATAGGTGTTTCTGTGACGGGGCCAATACAGGCCCCGTCACGTCTGAAAATACTCTATGTATCTCAATAACTAAGCTAACTCCTAAATAAATCTATCTATCTATCTGCTCACATAGGGATGGGGGGAAACACAGACACCTCACAACAAACAACACAGGGAGGGGTACAAAATTGAAATAAAACCTAAATCAATCTAATCCTACTCTAAATAAATCCAAAACCAGGGGAAGGGAATCAGGGATGGAATATATTATGGGAAGGGGGTGGGGTAGGATTCGATGCAGGGTAGGGAGAAAGAACACAGGGAGGGTTAAATTAAAATAACACCTTAATCTATCTAATCAAATCTAAATAAATGAAACTAGGGAGGCAAATGTGTGGGATGGGTGAAATAGGAGGAGGATGGCAATGGATTAGGAATAGAAAGGAACACAAGCTTCTGGGAGAGGGAGACTTCTGAAAACGCCTGCTGTCAAGAACAGTGGCTAGCTCAAAAGGTGTTGGAAGGAGGGAGGGCAATGACTTTTGTTACTTGCTGCACCCACCTTACCACAAGCCCCATTGACTCCATGCAGCATAGCCCCATTTTCCCATGTCCAATTGCAGACTGTGAAGCCAGTGGTCTGAGGAAAAACGGGATGGTGATTGGGCAGGCTGGCTGCTACTCCAAGCCTCTCCACTCCTGGTGCCAAGAAGTCTGTTCCTCAGCTCCCACCCCTGGTAACGTTTTTGCCGCCCAAACTCATCTGAACTCACCCGATCAATACTGAACTGTTCGGTCATTTCTGAGTTTGGTTCGGTCGGTCTGGGTTCAGTTCGGCTGTTCGGGTCGGTCATCTGAACAGACCAAGTACGGTCCGAACTCCGAACTCCCGAACCGCATTTGCACATTCCTATTCCAGCCTAGTTAGTCACTACTCTTTCCCTTTCCCTACCCACTATCTGTTGCTATGTTGTACCAGAGAGTAGAACAATGGTGTGAGAAAAAGAAACATTGGCCATTTTTACATGGATGTTCCCCCCCACCCCACTCATTGGGTGTGTGGGACGGTGTTCGAGGCACACGGGGGATATCCGTATAAATGTCGTGGCGGTGGGTGGGGAATGGGCATTTGTCTTTGCGAATAGCATGGGCAGTGGGTGTGGCTGCGTACGTGCTCCCAACGCACCCCACCTCCACCCATCACCCACCCACGGAGCCATCTGGAAAACTGCAGGAGGCTCCGTGGGTGTAGATGGGTGTGCATCCATGGAAACGGGTGCACACCCATCTCCACACACTGTGGCAGCACACCCATTCCCCCACTCACCGCTGCCCATGTAAAAAGGCCCATTGCTGCACCATCTTCTGCTCACCATTTATGAGAGATCCCAAGTTGGACAAAAAGTAGCCTCAGCAGCTGGGAGAGGAAGCAGAAGTCCAAGTTGCTGGGGGTCAGGCCCAGTGTTTATGTATGGCCAAAGGAATGGCTGGGATCCCTGGAACCCAATTTCTTATTGCATCTTGGCAGTGTTGTAATTGGTCCTAGACTTTCCAAGAATAACTGGACCATGAAATTATCCCTCTCTTCACATCAGACATCTTGAATGGTCACACAGAGGTGGAGAGAAGAACAGTGACATTCTCTCCTGATGCCTAAGTAGGCGATGGACACTGTGTGAAGACATAAATCAGCAAGCACTAGACTTGAAATAATAGCTTAATAGGCATCCAACACAGCATGCAGCTGGAGCATTACAAATCCAACACTATCCATTAGCATCATTCTTAACTTATCTATGAATCATGATAGCTCGCCCAAAAATAATACTTTGGATCCTGGTGGAGTGAACTAATGAGAGTCTGTGACATTAGCAAAACAGAAAGCACTTGGGTTCCCAGAGTAATGAAAGTGTATTAATGTTGTTTAATATGTCCCTGGGTGGCATTTACTGTTTTGGATTAAATCCTAAAGAGGTCCATGTGGTGTTTGGATACTTACTTTATCACTATGTACTGTTCTTGCAATTATGAGAGGCTAAGAGTTTTCTCATTTCAGGTTAAACAGGAACATAAGGATTTGAAAGAAACCCAAAATCTGAAGGTTCTGAGATTGTCTTCTCCCCAATAAAATAGCTTTTCCAGCCAGTCAAAACCTTCAAAACAAATGTTAGAAGACTGCAGTCTCCTCAAAGTAAACAAATCCTGGTTTTGTTTTTCCATCTTAAACAATTCCCATGTAAGTTTGCATTTATGTTTCCCATTTTGAATCTATTAAATTAAAACTCATTTCATTCTATAATTGTAAACACTCATTTTCACTAACTGACAAATCTCACTGGAACTTTGGTTCCCAGAATTATTATTATTATTATTATTTATTATTTATTCCCTAAGATGCACAGCAACAAATTAATCCATATGTTGCCTGAACCTTGGAATTTCTTCTCTTAAATTATACATCAGCCGCACATATTAATTTGGAAATATTCCCTCTTTGTGCCACAATGTGGTGCCTTTCTTAAGATTATAGCAAACTTAAAAAAAATTGCTATAACAAGTGTGAGGATAGGATTCTATAATTAATATAAGATTTACTTCATGTAGCATATTCCTGAAGAAGGTTTCTGACCTAGTTAAATGTTTGAAATCCTGTGACCACTTACTCCTGCATAGTTTCACTGAAGTAGGTGTGTCTGCTGTATAAGTGGTTTTAGGAGTGTGGCCATAATATGGATGCAAGAGAAACATGCAGGACCATGGCCAGACTTGGTGGGTAGCAGGTGGATGGAAGATAGTCTAAAGATAATGCAGAGAGGACGTATTCTGTGTGCATCACAATACAATAATCCAAAAGGAATGTCACTCTGGGTCTTTTTACACAGCCACTCGAACACCGAAAAAATGGGTGTTACATTTAATTATACATGGTATAGGACAACACTGCAGCTCTGCAACATGGCCCCTTTGCACACCAGATGCCGTCACCCAGTTTTGCTGGGTGGAGATGGGTGGAGGCGTCTGTGTAAACACCGTGGGTTGTGGGTGTAGGTGCGCTCATGCTCCCGCACAACACCTATTTCCACCCACCACCCACTCATTGAGCAATGGACTCCAATGCCGATTTCTCCCTGGGTGGGTGGTGGGTGGAGATGGGTGTTGCGGGAGTATGCACCCACCTGCACCCACTGACTGCGGTGTTTACACAGACGTCTCCACCCATCTCCACCCAGCAAAACTGGGTGGAGGCATCTCGTGTGCAAAGGGTCCATGTTGCAGGGCTGCAGTGTTGACCAGTACCATGTATAATAAAATGTAGAACCCGCTTATCGGTGTTAGAGTGTATGTGTAAATAAAAGACCACATGTGTATGTGTTACCAAGGGAATCTAATTTACATGAGCTTGGGTCACCTCTGAATTTTTTTTTCTGAACTGAAAGTTTTTGGATTAATTTGAATTGCATAATAAGTTTCCAGACACACATAGTCTTTATTACAAAGGAGGCTGAGGATATTTCACACACAGCTACAAAAAGAAAGCTTGGAAATTAGGAACAACATGGTCTATTTTATGTTGTGATTTGTAGGGCTGAAACTCAATTCACAGTTTCTCATGTTTCTTGATGAGAATTTCCGTCTTGTTCTTACAAATGAGAATGAGATGAGAATTGGTTGGATTTTCACCAAGAGAAAAAACAGAATACCCAGTGGTTGGGGGAGGGGGGAGGAAGAAGTCATGCTGTCTCCCCTCCCCCCCCAAGCTTTCTTACCTTGTCTGGGGCTGACATCTAGGGAGTCAGAGCCCTGGACTACGAGTCATCTTTTTGTGAAGCTACTGAGAAAACGCTATCAGAGAATTATCAGGAATAGGAGGGGGAGAGCAGTAGAGAAGAGGCAGGCTCAGCACAGCTCTTTAGCATTATAACCAATA
The DNA here is from genome assembly GCA_003113815.1 of Sphenodon punctatus. Taxonomy (NCBI): domain Eukaryota; kingdom Metazoa; phylum Chordata; class Lepidosauria; order Sphenodontia; family Sphenodontidae; genus Sphenodon; species Sphenodon punctatus. Next base: position 299,123 of record QEPC01010057.1, on the reverse strand, counting down.
GAATGGGGCAGCATGGCTTTCTTCTCGATCCCTTCCTCCCCACTTTTAATTTATCCAGGTTGGAAGACCAGCCTGTCATGGGGGAGGGGGACGTTGGGGGCGAGAAATCTCACAGAGATATGAATCCAGGTCAGCACTTCTGCAAGATCTCAAACCAGAGTTCAATTCTTGTGAGTTTTTCAGCAAGATGAGGAGACTACTATACTTGCAACCATGGAAGAAGGCTGCCTGTATTGTGAAAGTGTAATATTGTGACACTAACTGATTAATTTTATTTCTCATCTCCTCCAGTGCTCAATGAACATTTTAATTAGCTATTTGATTTTATTACCCCCAAAATATGTAATGTTTATGAAAGATCCATTCTATGATCCTAGCAAATACATAAGAATAATACCTTCATTAATAATCTTGAGTTGTATATTGGACCAGGACTCGTAGGGGGCAGTCTAGAGATATCTTGCAGTTGGATAAGCTGTCCTTAAACTTGGAGGAGCGGAATGTATGTTGGCTGCCTATTCTCAGCCAAGAAGCCTGTGCCATTTATTTGATACACCCATTTGCAACACAATAGGGTACACAAGACAGTCTGCATTTTTGGAGAAAGGGGTTACCAAATAAACCATTTCTAAAAGGTTATTAGTTTGGTCTTTACTTTTTAAGAGATATATTTTTGCTGTTACGTTACAATAAGGTTTTCTTAAGACTGTCTGACAAGATTGATCTTTCTGGTATAGCCCCGCACAGATGGTCGGGGAGATGGTGTAGCTATTATTTTTAGAGAGGAATGACCTGTTAGGAGGTATCCAGTTCAGGATATTGTGGTATTGAGGCCCTTCACGTGGTGTTCGATTTGGCCGGGGTCAAGCTAGGGGTGCTGTTGGTATACCGGGCGCCTTCCTGACCAGCGGCATCCCTTACCGCTCTAGCAGAGCTGGCCTCGGAGATGGTGTTGGGCTCCTCCAGGACTTTGGTTCTGGGTGACTTCAATATCCACACCGATGCCGGCCTTGTCGGGGCGGAGCGAGAATTCATGGCCGCCCGCCATGGCAACCATGGATTTGCCCCAGGAGGTTATCTGTCTGACCCATGTGGGGGGGCACACCCTCAACCTGATCTTTGGTTCTGGCCTTGAGGCGGGGGATCCAGTTATGGGGGATGTTAAGACAGTGCCCTTGTCATGGACGGACCATTATCTCCTTCAGGCCAATCTTCTAGTGCACCCCCTCCAGAAGGGGAAAGGACCAGTTAGGATGGTCCGCCCTCGGGGGCCGATGGAACCCCAGCAGTTCCAGGAGGTCCTGAGGGAGTTAACCTTGGACTTGGATGGTCACTCTGTCGATGAGCTGGTCCAGCATTGGATCAGCTTGCTGGAGGAGGCCATTGACAGGGTGGCTCCGAGACACCCTCTGCCTCAGTCTCACCACTGCAGGGCCCCTTGGTTTACTGAGGGGCTGCAGTGTATGAAGCGTGTAGGCAGGAGGCTAGAGCAACGCTGGCGTCGGACTCGATGTGACTCGATGTATATTGTTTTTATTGTTGGAAGCCGCCCCGGGCTGCTTGCAGGAGGGGCGGGGTATAAATTTATAAAATAAAATAAAAAGAAATAAAATAATTACGCAGCCAACTGTACTCATTTCTGATAACATGCAACAAACACAGAATGAAATGAAAACATCCTGCAGCTTTACTAAGACACAGGTCTCAGAGGAGAACCAGTAATGTGAATTTAGAGGGTATTTTCAGACGTTACTAGATCACAGTGAGCCCCCATCAATACCCACATGGGGTCAAAGCGCCCTGAACGTCTGTTAGGTGGCTGCCAGATGTTAGTCACTGCCATGGCCGCATTGACTGTGGCACCTGCCTGTTTCCCCAGAGGGAGGGCAGCGGGGGAGCATGGGGGGTCCGGGGCCATGCGGCCGCACGTTGCACCACGCGGCCCCGCTCCCTCCCCGATTCCCTGCCAGGATCAGCCGGCACATCTGTTGGCTGTGCCAGCGTGATCCCGACGGGGAATCTCAGGGTTGTTTCTGTGACGGGGCGAAGCTGCCCTGTCACGTCTGAAAACACCCAGAGTCAGCAGGGGCGGTTGGTGGGTTTTGCTGTTGGAGGGGCACTGGGGTAGTAAGGTCGGCGGGCCTAGGGGTGGAGCCAGGGGGACAGTAGGCCAGTGGCATGGCATAACCCAGCAGAAAGGAGTTCCCAGAGTTAACATCGGATGGAAGAAAACACAGTCTACATGCACATCAAGCTTAAAATAAATAATGCATAAACCCAAAACACAGGGACACACCCGAAACACTTGCAAAACCCAGCAGCAAGGAATTCCCAGGGTTAACATCGGATGGAAGAAAACACAGTCTACATGCACATCAAGCTTAAAAAAATTATTTATAAACCCAAAACACAGGGACCCATCCTTGTAAAACACCCCAGTCACAGCCTGAGTTCAATTTTACCACGCACATCCCATTTCCAGCATTTTGAACACAACTGAAATTGCATGACTTGCAGTGATGTCTCTCTCAGGATTTCCAAACCTCCATTTTAACACACACAGTTCCCCCTGCACTAACCCACTAGCCCCCACTCCCCTCCCTGAGAAACTATGAGTCCTGGCTCTCAGCCCCCTGGGCCCCTGCTCTAACCCACTAGCTCCCACTCCTCTCCCGGTGAACCCAGGAGTTCTGGCCCCCAGCCCCCCAGGCCCCTGCTCTAACCCACTATCCCCCCATTTCTCTCCCAGGGAACCCAGGAGACCTGGCTCCCACCCACCCATCCGAGAGGGAGCCAAGACTCCTGGGTTCCTTGGAGCATCCCCCTGCTCTAACCCACTAGCCCCGCACTCCTCTCCCAGGGAACCCAGGAGTCCTGGCTCCCACCCATCCCCCTGCTCTAACCCACTAGCCCC
>QEPC01010057.1:267232-290332 GCA_003113815.1 Sphenodon punctatus | reverse complement strand
GGGGGGGGGAATCCTCAGTCTGGGATCATTTTAAGCAGGTGCAGGCAGATGATCCCAGAGAGGTGCAGTGCACGTTGTTCAATAAGCTGGTGAAGCGTGGGCAGGTGCTCGCCAATCTTGGGTCAACTGCAATGGTGAGGCACCTGAAGCCATGCCACAGTGCTCTGCTGCTCAGTGGGAAGGCAGGGGAAGTGGATGCCAACGGGTTTCCAACTGCAGCGTCCAGTCGCCCGGCTCCTTCAGTGGACCAGCGTCCTGCACCAACTGCTGCTGCCTCTAGCAGCAGGGGCAGTATGGGGGCAGAACAGCAGCAGGAGCCTCACCAGCAGCACTGTCAGTCCACCATGGAGGAGCTGGGGAGAGGGGATATGTCAAGGCCATCAGCAGGGCACCGTGGCACGGGCTTCCAAAAGAAAGTAAAGTGCCTCTTGGTAGGAATGAAAGTCCTGGATGGCCAGACCTTTTCTACTGTAGAGGACAAGGGCTTCCAGCAGCTGATTGGGTTCCTGGCCCCCAACTTTAAGGTGCCTTCCCGCTCCACCATGAGTCGGACTGTGGTGCCACAGCTCTACAGGGCTTTGAAGAAGCAGGTGAGGGAGCAGCTGGCATGGGCTGGGGCGGCCACGGTCCACTTAATCACTGACCTGTGGTCCTGCAGGAACGCCCAGCACGCCTACCTGGCAGTGACTGCACACTGGTGGCAGGACCCAGAGGCAGCGCTTGGCAGTGGAAGGAGGGGTCTTGAAGCAGGGTATAGGTGGGCCCTGCTTCAGGCAGAAATCATGGACAGCTCCCACACTCAAGGAACTTCGAGGCAGCCCTGGCCACCATGGTGAGGGAGTGGGTCACGCCAGACATGACCTTCACCAAGGGGTGTGTGGTCATGGACAACACGGCCACTATCATAAAAACAGTCTGTGACAGGGGCTTTACAAGCATCCCTTGCACCGCACACACCCTCAATCTTGTGGTGAAGGACTCCCTGGGTTTGGGGGAGAAGGGGATTGGGCCAGGCACCCTTAGTTCCCTGGTCAAATGGGGGAGGAAGCTGGCAGGGTTCTTCAACTGCAGCGTAAAGGGCAGCGAGCTCCTCTGGAAGAAGCAGGCCGAGCAAGGGTCTCCGGTGCACACAATCATCCAGGATGTCTCCACCAGGTTGAATTCCACCTTCCTAATGCTCAAGCGGCATCTTGAGCAGAAAGCTGCCCTGCATCAGGTGGAACTGGAGGCAGACATTGAGTCACCACCAGGATACAACAGGAAGGAATGGGAGATTCTAGCTCTCACAGTCTTCGTCCTCAGACCGTTCCTGGCCGTAACGGAAACCATGAGCAGTTCCATCGCCACCCTCATCCTGGTGGCCCCGCTGGTCCATAGTCTCAAGAGGAGCCTGGACGAGATTCTCGGGGGGTGGGATTGTGGCCCTCCAGGCAGAAAGCTCTCAGATGAGGCGCTTGACCTGGCACGGAAGGCAGGGATGAGTGTGCGCTTTGATGAGTTCCTGAGCTGAGACGAATATGTCTTGGCAACCTTGATGGACTCCAGGATCAAGGGCAGCATGGCACGCGAGACCGCGGTCTATGGCCCCTGGAAAGGTATGCTGGTGAAGAAGGTCCAGGAGGCAAAGAGGGCCATGCAGCAGGACACCCCTGGGGATGGTGGGAGTGGGAGCAGCAACCCCTCATCTGGGTCTATCCTTGCCCCCAGGCCTAGCGGTAGCAACTGCACCAGCAGCAGGATTAGCAGCAGCAGCAGGACCCCTATTAGTGCTAGCAGCTCCTCCTGTGTGAAGTCCACTCTGGGGAGCATGGGGCCCAGCACAAAAGGGCAAGCAGCGTGGCTGAGGGCAGTGGGGCAGGTTTATGTATTTATTTATATATTTATTTATTAGCATTTCTATTCCGCCCCCTCATGCCCACGACATCTTGGGGTGGCTAACAGTACAATAAAACAATAAAATACATTAAAAACCGACATCAATTTAAAAATAATTTTTAAAAAAACCCAACCCTAACCCTACCCTCCATTTCCCCCAAATTCCCCACCCCACCATTCTCCCCCATTTACCCCTCCCTCCCCCCAAAGGACTTGGCGAACAGCCAAGTCCTGCATGCCTGCTGAAAGGTGAGCAGACCCAAGGCCAGGCGGGCTTCCTTCGGAAGGGAGTTCCACAACCATGACCTGACCACTGAGAATGCCCTCTCTATGGTGGCCCCCCGCCTTACACAGGGGACCTCCAGATAGGCACCCCCAGTGGATCGGAGGGTCCGTCCTGAGTCATGAAAGGTGAGGCGGTCCCCAAGATAAGAAGGCCCGAGACCGTATAGGGCTTTGTATACAAAGCACACCCAGAGCTATCCATCCAGACCTACCCAGAGCTACCAGAGGAAGTATGATGGTGCCTCAGCAGCAGTGGATACCTACCTGGAGGAGGAGCCATGCATTGATCCCAGCGGCGATCCCTTGGGCTACTGGGCCAGCAAGGCCAACGTGTGACCGGCCCTGTTGAAAGTGGCCAATGGTATCCTGTCCTGCCCACCAACCAGTGTCCCCAGTGAAAGGGTGTTCTCCATGACAGGGGACATTTGCTCCCCGCACCGCCTGAAACTGGGGTCCAAGTTGGTGCAGCAGTTGCTGTTCCTGAAGGTGAACATTCCGCTGCTGGGATTCCCCAAGCTGCCTCTGGACAAGGAGTGATGGTGCAGTGGCACACGCCATCCCATGACAGGGACAATCTTGGGACGGGGCTCCTTCTCCTCAATCTGGGCTAAGGCTACTGCTCCTGTGCTGCTGAGGTGCTGTCCCTCCCTCCCAATGCCTCTCTCTCTCTCTCTCTCTCATACTAGATGGCCTCGGCCGCCTTATCTGACTGACCTCATGACGCGGGGTGGAATTGGGAAACAAACTGTAAGCGTGCCAGCCAGCAGGCTACACCATTTTGGCTACACGATCTCGGTAGGCTACACGATCTCGGCCCACCTATGTGACACTGACTGGCTCTCGCTCTCTCGTGCTGCAAAGTCTTTGCTAGCATATCTGAGTGCCCTGCTGCCAATGTCCCAGCCTGCCTGCCCTACTGCCTCTCATGCCATGCTACCTATCTGCCCACCCAGCTTGCCAACAACTCAAAGTATTCCTCATTCCGCTTTCCTGCCTCACATACCAAGGTGCCTGTCTGCCCACCCAAGTTGCCTAGCTCAAAGCCTGCCCAAGCCCGCCTTCCCTACTGACTCATACCACACTGCCTGCCCGCCTGCCCAGGTTGCAAAGCTTGAACACTTCCTCAGTCTGCCTGACTTCTGCTCATGCCGCGTTCCCTGCCAGCCTGTCCACCTGCCCATGTGGTCAAGATCAAAGCCTGCCTCAGTCTGCCTGCCTCTCATGCCACGATGCCCACCTGTCCTCCCTGGTGGCCTAGATCAAAGCCTGCCTCAGTCTGCCTGCCTCTCATGACACAGTGCCTGTCTGCCTACCCTGGCTACCCTGGATGATGTGCACCACTAGTCTGGTAATCCTGCCGCTGCTGTCTGCTGGTCCATGGGTGCTCTGCCCTGGCAAATCCAAATGTGCCCACACAATCCTGCTGCTGCTGTCTGCTGCTGTATGGAAACTATTCCCAGGCAAATCCAACCATCCTGACTCCATGGTTGCTGTGTACAGGCAAATCCTGCTACTGCTGTCTCTGCTGTTCCATGGATTCTGTGCCCGGGCAACCCAATGTCTTCTGCTGCTAGTGCTAATCCTGACTCTGGTGTCCGTGCCACAGGTCCTGTGCCCAGGCAATCCAGTGTCTGCACCAGCTGCCAATGCTGCCTCTGGGAAATCCAATGTCTGCTGCCAATGCTGCCTCTGCTGTCTGTGCTATGGGTACTGCACCCTGGCAATCCAATGTCTGCTGCTGTTGCCAATGCCACCCATGCTGTCTATGCTGCGGATTCTGGGGCCCGTCATTCCACTCACAGAGAGCCATAGTTCAACTGCATCAAGAAACAGCCACTCCAGCTCCAGGAGCCACCATCAGGGTTCTTGGGCCTGCGTTACTGGCAGGGAGGGCTGTGGCCAATATCTAGAAACTGTTACTCTATCCACAGGACCCACTGTCATGGGTCTGGGGCCATCATTCCTCGCACAGAGGCGCTGTCGTTCCACCATATCAAGAAACAACCACTCCATCCCCAGGACCCGCCGTCAGGGTTCTGGGGCCAAGTTACAGGCAGGAAGGGCTGTGACCAATATCTAGAAGCTACAAACAACAGGGTATATTAGAGCAATATAAATCAATACAATAACAATAACGTCAAACAATGCTCCAAACAATGCTAAAAATGTTAAAAAGGAAACAATGTTTTAATCAGAATAGTATTCAAGGTGGAAAACAATCTTATATAGAGAGTGCTTACAACCATAAACTTCACTCCAGTGAACTGGATAAATAATAATTCAGGATAATCTGATCCAGAAAAGCGATGTCCCTAGTTCATTACTGAGAAAAAATCTAATACACAGATAAATTCAATATCCAATCTACAAAGATAAATTCAAAGTCAAAATCTGGTCCAAAAGATTCAAAACCCAACGTTTCGCCAATACAAAGCTTCTTCAGGGATTTTCAATATCTTTTATCATTTCTGCTCGCAGGAAAATCACTTAATTAGTACTTTTCAAGAGAATAAATGATGTAATTAGAACAGAAACAGGGTAAAAAATGTTTCTTGCCCATATCCAAAACTGGGTATGTGATATAAATGCTGCCATGCTCCCCCATACTAGCTATGACAGCTCAAACAATAAAACACTCCATAGTGGTCTTTCTAATTGAATTACTCAGCAGCTGGAGGGTTCCTCTAAACGAGGTGGCTTATCCTCATAGCCAGTATCCCCAGCCTAAATTAAACTGTAATACATAAATACCTTTTATTTCTTTTTCTTTTTGAATGCTCAACTCTGTCGCGGGCACCAGTCTTAACCACCCCTGAGGACCTGTTTCTTTGCTATGATTTGTAAAGATAAAGATGATACTCATAAGGTTGTCCTAATTCCTCTATCTCAAATATCTTGATTTTTGCTATTATCACTCACCTTCATATTCTCTTAGTTTTTTGGTCACACAGGGATTGCCTCGCCTTTGCGTTCTTACTTCTATCGGCAGGCGGACTGAAAGTTACAATATGCAGGTGCTCAGCCAAATTACTTCCTCCTTTTTAAACATACGGACCCAGTCACATGATATACTATAGCCAATTGCTAAACCTGTTTTTCACTCCTCTCTACTCCCCAAGTTTGGATACATAACCACTCCAGCTGCTGCCAATTCAATTTTACAATCATTATTCAATTAACCAATTACTCCCCAAGTTTAAATCCCAATCTATTCACAATGATCTCTCCTTCCTTGTAACCCTTTATACCCAAGGCAAAATTCTTTCAAAATTTGAATTTGAATTCAGCATAGCATTTAAATCTAAGTGCCAATATATTCATAATACTATCCCCTTCACTATATCTTTTTCGCGCCCAAGGCAGCACTTTTTCAAGATTTAGATGACACCTCATCTTCACATGATGGAATCTAATAGATCATTCAAATCCCTGGGGCTTATTGTATCCAGAATAACGATCCAGAAGCTCTCCCGTTCTGCCAAAACTTTCGGGTTTATTGGGAGGCTTATTTTTTCAATGCCCCAAAATGAAAAAGTATTATCATCTTTGTGTAATAAATTATAATGTTCCACCATTGGTGCTGCCTGAGTACGATTTTTAAATTTACTGCGATGTTCTGTTATTCTAATTTTATAGTAGTCTTTCCTATGTACAACTTTTTACATGGGCATTTTATCGCATACACCACTCGAACAGTACTACAGTTTATGAAATCTTTAATCGCATAAGTCTTCCCAGTATAATCCTCAAAGCTTTTTGTTCTGAGGCTATAGGGGCAGTTTATGCATTGGCCACAGGGGAAATTTCCCAAGATGGTATTTTTATCTTTTGTCCTTAGTGCTAGCCTAGGAGCCCTAGCTCTTACTAAGCAGTTACTCAAATTCTTCCCTCTTTTGTAGGCAAATAAAGGAGGTAATTCACATCCCTCAATGTGGTTAACAGTATACCAGTTCTTTATGATTATTTCTTTCAATCTTTTAGAACAAGTGTTGTATGTAGTCACACATACCAGCTGATCCCTACCACCTTTTTTATCTTGAGGAGATCCTCTCAAAATTGAATCTCTTGTAATAACCTCTACCTTTCTTATATTTTTAAATATTATATGTGGAGGATAATCTCTTGCCAAAAAAATTGTATATAGCGTCTGCACTTGGACATCTAATTCGTTAGAGCAATTTCTTTTTAGTCTTTGAAACTGACTATTTGGAATATTGTTAATCAAATGTTTTGGGTGATGACTGCTATATAACAAGTGAGAGTTTTGATCAGTGGGTTTTATATATGTTGAAGTGACAAAACTGTCTCCTTCCCAGTGGACCCATAGGTCCAGAAAATTTACTTTATTATAATCATAGTTCATATTGAACTTAATAGTCTCGTGGACAGTGTTTATCCAACCCAAAAACTTCACCAAAGCTTCTTCTCCTCCGATCCATAACAGGAAAATATTGTCTATATAACGCCTCCACAAAAATATTAAATCAAAACATGAATTAAAAGATGCATCAAAAATAAATTTACTTTCCCAAAGGTTCATATACAATATCGCTAACTCGGCAGAAATCTTGCTGCCCATGCTAATTCCCTTAACCTGTAAATAAAATTCATTAAAGAACTCAAAATAATTATTTGCTAATACCAATTTACTTAAAGACAACAAAAACTTGTCAGAGGAGACTTATCTTCTCTGGCATCAAAAAACGTTCCCAGGGTTTCTAAAGTTTCCTTATGGGGAATGTTAGTATAAAGAGCTTTTACATCTAGACATACCAAAATGGGGTTTAAGTCAGTACAATCCACATCTCCTAAAATACTTATGAAATGTGTAGAATCCTTAACATATGAGGGTATTTGCTCTACAAAAGGTTTTATAAAATATACTAAATATTTGGCTAATGGTTCAAGACAAGAACCTATTCCAGCTACAATCGGTCTAAATTCTAATGGGCTAAACCCTTTATGTATTTTGGGTAAACCATAGAAATCTGGGATATGAAGAAATTTGTTAAATAGAAATTTGTAATCCCTTTGTGTGATCAAATTGTTCCTTATCGTTTCCTCCAGTATTTTCTGTATGTTATTCTGCAGAAGTTTTGTTGGGTCACTTTTAAGAGGGCGGTAATCCGTTTCTATTGATAACAATAGATTACACCCTTTTCTATAGTTCTCCACGTTCATAATCACAATTCGTCCCCTTTTGTCTGCTTTTTTTATGACTATTGAATTATCCTTTTTTAGATCTTCTAGGGAAAACCATTCGGTTCTTGAAAGATTGAACAATCTTTTATGTATGTCTGCTTTTTCCTCCACTGTACGTATGTCATTTAATACTTTAGATTCAAAAACCAGGATAGTCCTGTCTATATTAATTTTCAGAAAGAAACTGGATTTTACTTGACAAGGACCTCCTTCTCAAATAACTGATTGACCTTGAAAAAAAGCTTTAGGCCCCAGAACTATGGTGCCTAAAAACATAGGTCCTAGAACTATGGTGTGTTTTATTGTTTGAGCTATCATAGCTAGTATGGGGGAGCATGGCAGTATTTATATCACATACCCAGTTTTGGATATGGGTAAGAAACATTTCGTACCCTGTTTCTCTTTTAATGACATTGTTTATTCTCTTGAACAGTACTAATTAAGTGATTTGCCTACTAGCAGAAATGGTAAAAGATATTGAAAATCCCTGAAGAAGCTTTGTATTGGCAAAACATTGGATTTTGAATCTTTTGGACCAGATTTGGACTTTTAATTTATCTTTGTAGATTGGATATTGAATTTATCTGTGTATTAGATTTTTTCTCAGTAATGAATTAGGGACATCGCTTTTCTGGATCAAATTATCCTGAATTATTATTTATCCAGTTCACTGGAGTGAAGTTTATGGTTGTAAGCACTCTCTAAATAAGTTTGTTTTCCACCTTGAATACTATTCTGATTAAAACATTGTTTCCTTTTTAGCATTTTTTGCATTGTTTGGAGCATTGTTTGATGTTATTGTTACAATATCCAGAAGCTGCCACTCTAGCACCAGAACCCACCGTCATGGGTCTGGGGCCATCATTCCTCACACAGAAAACCTTTTTCCGAATGCCCGAACTGAACCGAACACTACCGAACCGAACAGTCGAACCCGAACGTGGTGACCGAACCGAACAGCCAAACCGAACGGGTGAATTGAACCGGACCGGACTGAACCAAACGACCGAACCCGAACAGCAATCTGTTCGCCCATCCCTAATGAAACCTGTCCATCTGGGAATGCCACTGCATACCTAGTGGTGGTGTAGGGCAAGGGGTATGGGATGACCAATACTCCCCCTCCCACACCTAGGCCATGATGCCGAGGTAAACCCATCCCAATAAAGTCATGTGGGTCAGACTGGCCATGTAAGCCCCTGGGCCAGCGTGAAACAGCAACAACACACCCATCCAAATCTTCAAAACTGAATAAACCAAATTTCTGTAAGCCCCTGGGCCTGTTCTCCAACTGTGCACACTGGGCCTGATGCCCCAGACCCCCACCTTTTCTGAGGGTTGCATGGCCCATTTGCTAGCTCTAAAAGGGTGTGTGTGTGGGAGCATAATTTGGCCAGTGATTGAGGGTAGGGCAAGGGCAGGGTGACAGGCCCTCAGCCCAGGACTACTCGCCACTAACACTGCTGCCACCTGGCTTGATTACTGGGTCTCCTGCCGCCTTTGCACTGCTGCTCAGCTTTTAGGAAGCACAGTGGGTGGCCTCTGGTAAAGCTTCTCCCTGGAGCCACTCTAGACAGTCAGGTTGGACTGCATTTATATTTATTTTATTTTAATTAAATTTTTTATCCTGCCCCTCCTGCCTATATGGCAGCCTGGGGTGGCAAACAATAATGTAAATGATAAAACAACAAAACAATTTAAAACAATTAAAAATCACCAATACAGGGGAAAGAAACCCACTCTACCCCCACCCCACCCTCCCTACCCCTGATACTGCTCAAATGTCCAGCTTCTCAGGGATCACCAGTCAGAATAAAGAGCAGGCTGGTGATCCCAAAATAGGCAACAAGAAGCCTGTGAAGCACGTCTTCCTTTCATGCCACAAGTGGGGGTTACCAGTCCCTCTTGTAGCCTTTTCCCAGTGTCCCTGCTCCTTCCACTTAATGGAAGTGGGACAAAGGCACTTCCCTCTGTGTGTAGGAGGGGAGAGACCTTATTTACCTTTACCCTAGTCAAGAGGTTACCTCCTAACACAATCTAAAAAAATCAAATGGAAATCAGTGTTCTTATGTACTCAAAATGGGAAGAGGTATGGTGTGCCTGTGCAGATTTAAACCTATTGGCTAAGATGAATTAATTAAGCAACAGTCTCAAAACTGAAACAAACAGAAATATGAGAAACCAGATAAACCAGAAGGAAGACTGGTAACCCAATATCAGTATTACCTGGGAAAGAAAATTCTCTGTGTTCCACACTGTAGAGTTTTCTAAGAAGCCTCTTCTCAAGGAGTTAGAAGTTGTCTCAGTCCAGCAAACACACACTTTTACCTGGGCATCTAGGAAGCTTGGAGCAATGAAGATAGATTGGCTAAATATCCATAGTTCTGGAAACTGAGCCTTTATGGATAGTGACCATTTTGTGTTTTGCTGCCTCTACTGTCACCTGGTAACAGTTCTTGTAGCCATTATTTCGACTGGCTTTCAGTTTTTTGGTTACTTTCCCTGTTACCCCAGGAGTACTGTTTCTGCAGGTGTATTTTTATTATTAATTGAGCTGTCCTATGGATCTCCAATCATTGCTTGAACATCCACAGGCTGATCAGGGGCAACTGAATCCAGGAAAAATCAAAACAGTGTTTTTAACATATGAAAGCTTTTGTGCAAAATTTATAGTTCCAGTGATATGACAACTGAATAATTCCAGTGGCAGAGAAAAAAAAGTTTTTTAATTTCCCCAACCTCTTTCAGTTGCAGAAAGCTATTTGTTTTCTATTTTGGTACAGTTCTACAAGCAAAAGGTTCTGCTGCATTGTTCATTTCACTGAAATTTTCAGTTACCAATATCCGAGAACCCCATTTTTATTTTTAATTTTGTAATCTTAGAAATCAAACATTGGTTTACACTGTGGGGTTGTTGGTTGGGGAAGTTCCCTCCAGGAGAGCCTGACTGCTGCTGGGAAGCTGAAGACGCTGCCAGGGAGGATTGCCCACACCTGGGTGTTTTGTTTCCCCTTCCCCAGGTAACCTACACAACCCTGAGGATGGCGGCCATTGAGCGAAGACCCATTACCAGTGCCATTAGTGGGGACATGGCGGTGGATGTGTCCTGCTACTTTGGCAATGAGAACTGGAATGAATTCAGTGACTTTTGCCTTCCAGGTTTCTGCTAAAGGGGTTCTTGTCATTTAACTGGAGTGAGACCTGTGATTCTGTTATCGGACATCAAGGCAGGGGGTGTGATTGGCCACCCACTCAGGTCATTAATGGTATTGGGCCTAGATAAGTCTTTCTTTTAGGATTCTTCTTTCTTCTGTAGCTGCTATTTTTGTGTGTGTGGTGTGTGTGTGTGGGTTGTTTTTTTGTTTTTCTCATCTCCTAGAACTTTAATTTCTGGATTATGGCTATGAAAAGATCTAGGCTGGTGGATGCTTTGGCATCACCTCCATTGAAAAAAAAGGAAATTGAGTCTTAATTTAGAATGGAACAACCTTTTTCTCCCTTAATTGGGTCTAGGTTAAAAGAAACAGGATATGCCCAAACTTAACTCCTCCTATAGTAGTCCTCAAACCATCAGGAATGCATTCTCTTCTACTCTGATAGAAGTAGGACCTGAAGGGGAAAACTTTTGTCATAAAATGGGAGTCAATGGACAAAGATCTCAGGGGGTAGCTGTGGGTTCAGGGAGGGTTGGTAATACACAGCAACCAGACATCTCCGTACTGGCTTTGGCAGAATATGTGTCCATAACTGCAAGGACAGTTAAATTTATATTTTCCCAGCTGAACTTGTTAAGTACAAAAATGGATGAATTGGCTAATTTAGTAAACAATAGGAATGAAGTAGAAATTAGGCCTGTTGGCCATTCTGTTAAACAAACCTCAAGTGTCTATCCCCCAAGGGAGGAACTAAAGTGTCTATCCCCCAAGGGAGGAACATAAAGGCAGTTGTTACTAGTGTGGCACAACTGCCTTTATGTCAGCAACAGTTGGAGAAGGATATTTTGTTTCAAGAGCCAATACAACATGGACAAATGAGCTACCTATAGATTAGCAAAGGGGAAGTTGGCCTTAACTATTTTTCCCACAGCCCAGGGTAGTTTACCTTTTTGGTCCTCATCTTTGGAGGCTGCAGAACATCTTAGGGGACTTACAAAAATAAAAATTACTAGTAAAAACATTAGAAGGGTTGACCTTTTATCTCAGATTAAAGGACATAGAGGAATGTTGTTACATCTTGACTCACATACATTGGTGTCATCTATTCTGGATAAAGTAGATAGTTTAACAAATAGGTCTGTTTTCCCCTCCTTTGTTTATAATAAGATTAAGGAAAAACAACCAAGGGTTAAACAAAAAGCTAGATCTAAGGAGAAAATCTCTATTTCAGCCTCAAACCCAATTTTGGTAGCAAATGCAGGACATTCAGAGGTAGATATGGTGAAACAGATAAATAAGAAATCAGCTGATTTAGAGATTATGGATGTGATGGATACCCAAGATGGGCAGCAATTTAGCGCCCAGATCGGGGGACACTTGTTAGAGGGAATTTTGGCTGGTGACATGAATAAAACAAGGAGAGCCAATGGATCCCCTCTGCCTACATCCTGACATCATATAATATTACCACTTGATAGTCGAAATGAGTTTTTGTATCAGATGACTAGTCTCCATAATCAGATTTCAAAGTTTTGTAATCAGAAAGAGATCGGTGCCTTACATCCCGTAGCCCAAGTGAACTCTCAACTCCAGACTGTAAGTCAGGAGAACCCTAAAAACGGAGTTGAGCTAGGGGTTTCAAATCAGGAAATACCTTTAACCCCTGTGGGTATCTCTAGTTTTATTAGTGCAATTGGAGATTTACAGAATCTACAGAACACAGACTCAGGGGTAGTTAAAAAGCTGATAGTACAGGATGATCCATTTGAAAGTTCAACCTGCTCAAGCATGCCCCTTTTGGAAGTCTTCCAAGATATCTCAGTTGAGGAGTTATTACCATACCCCAGAGGAAACTGGGATGGAACAGACTGAGGGCCGTGGCGCATTCACAACTGCGGCATGATTAGTGGGATGCCCCCTGATGGGACAGCTGACAACCCTCTCTTGGAACCTAGCTGGATGGGCCACTAAACAGGCCGTTATATAATTTATATAATTTTTGAAAACTTTTAGCATGATCTGTCTTCAGGACACTTGGGTTATGCAGGATGCTATATCATTAGGGTTGGACGGTTTTGGAAAGTGGGTGTGTCCAGCTGCACGGACCTCAGGTAGGGGCCGTCCAAGTGGAGGGCTGGTGATATTTGTGGCTCTATATTTAAACATTGTAGTGTAACCTATTGAAAGTTTGAACTTAAATCTGTTGATTTTAAGATTAAGTGGATCAGTACTGCCTAAACTCAGCTTATTAATAAATGGCTATAACCCTCCGTGTTTTAGGGATCAAAGTTTCTGGTCAAGGTTACATGAAGTGGTGACTTCAAATTGGATAGCCCACCCCGATGATGGGCTATTATTGATGGGGGACCTAAATGCCAGAATTGGGCCAGATATTAGAACACTTTTGCACCCATGGAACCTGGAAGATTCATATGATTGGAAAGTTGATGTGAATTCCTCTAGGGCCTCAAGAGATAGGGTAGTTAATGCTGTGGGACTCCAATTTTATGGACTTGTTACCAATTTCATGTTGAAGATAATGAACGGAAATAGTCCAAGTGACACTATAGGAAATTATACTTTTACTTTCCCTAGTGATAGATTATGTTGTTATCTCACAGTGCCTGGATCATTGTATTAATGACTTTTGGGTAGGAACCTTGATTGATAGTGATCATTTCCCATTACAAATGATCCTGTGTAGTAACAGCATGGCAAGGGACTCAGTATTACAGATAGACCTAGATGGAATGGAAGTAGTGGGTCGATGTAGAATAAAGTGGATGGAGGGGATAGATGAGGCAGTGGCCAGTTTTCTCCATTCAGCGAGAGCTATTGCACTTAAAGATGAATTGGAGCATGCTCAGGATATTGTACAAGCTGAGAGTGGTTGGTGTCAACTTAAGTTGGAGTTACAGCTTTTTTGTCTTATATTCCTATGAGGAATGATATAGCACTGAAGTTACAGAGAGGATGGTGGGATAAGGAATGTAAATTGGCCAAGAGGAAACTGAGAGCCATGGCACGAAAAATAAAGATGGAATCAGGTGAAGATCTATTAAAATCCTTTCGGAAGCAGCTTAAGGATTATAAGACGATGTTAGAGACCAAGAAGCTGGCCTTTAGACGAGCGCAATGGCTCCTCTTGCAAGATGCATTAAATAGGAATAATGTTAGGACTTTCTGGAAGTTGATTAATAGGTCTTGGGCATATGGTTTAATCTACCAGGAGCCCAAAGTTACATCAGATAGTTGGGTTAGACACTTTTCAGCCCTAATTAATAGAATGGAGAAAGAGGTTGCCCTGTGCCGGTCAGGTGAGAGTGAATTCCCATGTTGGGATCTGGTTTCCCAAACAGAAGTCATGGATGCGATCCTGTTTTTGAAGGGTGGAAAATCTCCGGACTCTGATTTTGTGGTAGGAGAAGTGTTTTGATTATTCCCTGATTGGTGGGCAGGAGCCGTGGCATGACTATTCACCTTAATAAATTCATCGGCCATGATACCGGGTGAATGGAAAAAAAGTATTTTAGTTCCGATCTACAAAAAGGGTGCCGGGGAGATCAAGCAACTATTTTCCAATTACCCTTTTGTGCATAGTCTCCAAAATATATTCTAGGCTATTATTGAATCACCTTATGGGCTGGGTTAAATACATGTGCATTATCACTGAGGAACAGGCAGGTTTTACATTGAAATGTAGTACCATCAACCATAGTTTTGTCCTAGACCATTTGATTAGTAAATACATGAAACAAGGGATAAAATTGTTTGGCAGCATTTGTTGATTTTTCATCGGCTTTTGATCTCATCAGCAGGGGGAAACTTTGGGGAGAGCTTGCAGCTTTAGGCATGCATAGACGGCTATTGGTATTGATTCAGTCTCGTTATACAAATACCTCATTAAGAGTCCAAGTGAATAATGCTGGTCTCTTATCAGATTCAATCCCCACAACAAGAGGGGTAAGCCTGTTAACCCCTATTTTATTTAAACTTTATGTTAATCAGTTAATTATAGTGTTGAGAGATACTGGTTTATATACTGCCCCCAAGATCATCAATAGGAAGATCTCCCTTCTTATGAATGCCGATGATATGGTTCTCCTGTCTATCTCACAATTAGGTCTTACTCGGCTGTTAAATGATTTTAGACAATTTTGTATTAAATTGGATTTAAACATTATTTTTTCTAAAACTAAAGTAGTGGTTTTTGCACTACAGTTTCGGCCTAGAATGTGGTTTATAGGGGAGAACAGATTAGAACAGGTCTCTACATTTAAATATTTGGGAATTAAGTTCTCTCATACTGACTTGTGGAGATTATATGCTACTGAAATGAAACAGTTGCTACCCCTCCTGAGATTTTTCTATTCTAATGGTGGGTGCCATATAGGAATGGCTTTGAAAATTTTCAATGCAAAACTTATGGATAATATGTCATATGGGGCACAGATATGGGCCAAGGACCCGCGAGTGATAGAGTCCCTTGGGTCAATCATTTTTTAAGGGCCTTGTTGGGTGCCCCCCCCTTCTACCTCACCATCTATATTAAATCTCGAAACAGGGAGGGTATCCTTAATGGCTAAATTTGATCTTCTCCTGATTCTATACTGGCTGAAAATTGCACACTATGTAGATTCTTCCTTTTTGGGTCAGTGTTTATGAGAAAAATATCTAAATACAAACCACACAGACCCTTGGTGGAAAAGAGTTAAAGGAAAATTGGCCCATTTGGGATTTTCCCCAGAATTTCTACTCCAATTTACGGAATCAGCAGCCAGGCATATGGTGCAGAAACGTATATTTAATATTGATCAACAGAAGGCAAGAATGATTGTCTCTTCCTCCTTGATTTCTCCCTTCTATAAGTACCTTATTCCAAATATTGGAGGGGCTCAATATCTGGAGTCTTTGTCAGATGCTTCATTAAGAAAAGCCTTTACCAGTCTTAGGTTTCAAACAATGGAATCATCTGTTCATGATGGTCGTTATAAGGGCATTCCGGTGTCAGAACGAATCTGCCCTTGCCTTCTTGGAGTTGAAGATTTATTGCATTATTTACTTTGCTGCCCATTGTATGCCACACCTAGGCAGCAACTGTTTTCAAAAATTTACCCGAATTTGCAATATTCCAAGATCCAGAATATAATATTCCTTTTAGAAGATCATAGTACAACTAGATCCCACCATATGGCAGTTTTCGCTAAAAGGGCTGCGAGAATTCGTGCACTTTATATTAAAAATAATAAGGATAATCTCTATTAATGATGATGTGGTCAGTATGACATCATGCAACTGAATGTTTAAATAAGGGTTAAGTTCATCTGACGGAGCGGACACTGGTAGTGCTTTGTGGGGGTCGTGCATGGTAGGAGTGGTTGCTATTCAAGCTTTTGGCGTTCTGAAAATGGGATACAAGTAGGGGATCGGAGGGATCCTAGTAACTACTTGGTAAGTATAAGTATTGTTTATAAAAATAAGTCTATTAACCTAAGTTTAGAGCTATTCTGTATAGGAATCCTGGGTTGATATATGTATTAGTGCCTGTCCAGGTTTGAGTTCTAATTATCATTTATCATTTATATCCTCATATTTTTATTTTTATTTTATTTTGAGTTGATTTAAAATGCTTTAATGTATCATGGTGTCCAGATAATACAATTCATTGGTTGTCATGATATCATTTTATTTTAACTTATTGTGAGAGTTTGTATTGTAAAAAGTATTGTGATGCATGTTTTGATTACTGTCATGGCTTGTAGCCTGTACAGTGAATAAAGAATACAAAAGAATACAAACATTGGTTTACATTTTGGACAATATTCTGTTTTCCCAGACATAATTTTGACCAGCCCTTCCTACTTCCCTTAAGTTCCTTCTGAGCAAAGATGGGACAAAATAACTGTACAGCCGTGGGAGACATTTCCACATCTCCCAGTTAGTAAGAGTCAACAAAAGTTCCATTGACTTGCTGAGATCAGTTGGAGATCTCCCAGAACTGGGGGACAGGAAAGTTCAAGTCCTGCATAGCATTTCCAGTTATGATGACACTAGACTGCAGATGGCATATGAACATTGGCACTAAGCCACAATGTCTAGAAAGGAGTCATTACAACCCCTGCCAAGTACTGAGTCACTACGTTGGCCTCCAGGTTCAGGTATTTAAAGGCTTGGAGAGCTCTAATTTTAATTAAAGGCTTTAATATGCAGCTGGTGGATGCCTGCTATATCCAGCCCCCTACATAGAGTAAACTCTGCCCATCCATCTATTTCTCTGCACAGCCCATCCATTTATTTCTCTGGGCTACTGCACACCCCATCTGTCTAGTTCTCTGGGGTACTGTACAGTCTAAAGTAATATCCTTTCTTTTTAGCCAGAAGATCAAGCAAACAGGTTTTGGGGATAGGAGGCTACCTACCTGCAACCCTTTTGCACTTAAAAGCTGTGTTGCTGTTTATGAAAATAGATTAAAATGTACTAGTGTGTCCATTTGGTTCTCAGTTTCAAAATTACCCAACAGAATGTATAGCCATTACTTTGCCTGCACACTAACATTTTGTGTCTCCATATGTGCCCAAATGTGAAATATGGTGTTTGAAATAGGAGATGTCAGTGCTCAGCAAAGTGGGTGACAGACTTCCTGGGACCACTGTAATGTATTGGGACTGTTGAGATCATTGTAAAGGCAGAGGGTGTAGGGTAATTTTCAATCCTTTCCATGATTACTTATATGGGCGAAGACTGAGATAGGTTTGATTAAAAATGTGTGGCATATACTGAGCTCTTAAGCCATCAAGTTAGAAAAGCAGGGGGCTCATTCAAAAAAACTCCCTCCCCCATCAACCACCCCAAAGGGAATCCCTCACACAGTGCAGGCTGTGCCAGTTTCCCACATGGGAGGTACTATATGAAAAGAGTTTGCAGTGAAACTGTGATTTTCAGCACCATTCTGGGGCAGCATTGTGTGGCAGCTTGGTGTTGTTATAGACAATTGGTGGCTGAAAAGGGTTGTTGTGCAGAGGGCTGTTGGTTGGGGTTGGATTACATTTTACCACAGTATTGCCCACACCTCTGATCCTACTTCTCCTCTCAGGTATTTTAGAATCCCCAGGAACCTGAAAGTGTCAGCCTTCAGGCAGCTGAAGGACAACGGCAAAAGATGTGACAGCTGTTTGTGGCTGATGTGGCTGAGGCCATGAATATAATCCTTTTTTCCCGAGCTGTCAGTGGCCAGAGTGGAGGTGAATATGGAACCCTTTAATATGAGGGACTTCTTTTATGAGCTGGCTACCTAAAGAAGACTTGGAGGCTGCTGAGGTGTGCTGTGCTGGTTTTTTTGGCAAGGCTGTAAGTTATACTTTTGGCATATTTAGCATAGAAGAGTAGTAATAAGGCTACTCCCACTTGGTGGGAAATACTTTTCTGCAACTAGAAAATTGAATTTGGGACATATCCCTATAGGGCTTAAATTGAGTTATGCATTTTTGTCACATTTCGTCACTCTTTTTATAAATAGGGAAAAAGGCTAAGTTTCCCAGCTGAACTAGTCATACTGGATTGGACCTTTTTCTCCTAAATATATAAATTGAGTTTTACACTTACTTTGAAGTCCGGCTAGCAAAGAAAGTATTGTAAAAATGACAATACATTTATAAATAAGGGAACATGAGACTTTTGGTATATAAAAATATATGCAAAGTTTACTTAAATATAAATAGAAAGTATCAGTAGCTTACATTGAATGGTATGATTGCCAATCAAAGTTACATGATCTTAAAACATTTCTATCTTAAGAAAAAGCTTGTAAAAGCTTAACATATGCACAATTCATTGGCTCAAAGATATCAAGAGTTTATACATACAATCCAGATCCATCCCTTTGTCTGCAATAAAGATGTTGAATGAGAAGGAGATCCAATGGTATTTAGGATCTCAATCTAAAGATCAATTCTCTGTGTCTCCCATTTTAAGGCTTACTCAAAATGGGAGGTTTCCATCCTTAGACTGTCACGCTGACATCAGTCTGTAAGGAGATACACTGGATTCTAATTGGCTCTCTTAAAGAAACCAATCAGGTTTTGACTTTCTCTCAAGGTCTAAAATGAATAGAAGCCTTATATTTTTTATCAGAGATTATTGTCAGATTACAGAGAAAATAACCAGATCTGTTAGCTATTTCAATCTATAAATTGTCTAGATTTGTTAGTTAGAAAAAACTAACTTAAATCATTCCTTTGTTTGAGATGATCTGAAGCTGGTATCATCCTTCATTTGGAAGGGTGTGATAAACTCCAGACACCTAGAGATAACATTCCAGACTTTTTGTCTTGAGAAAACCTAAGCTAACCAGAGGGAGTTAGAGATAGGCCTCTTTATGGTCTGCCATTTGACTGTATCCTTGGATACAGTCAAAGGTCATTTGGGTGGAATGTAGCTTGAGGATTTCAGCTTGAGTCATTATAATCACAGAAGTTGATTTTAGAGATCAATGCTGTGAACACAATTTCAATACATTAAAATAGAAAGTTAACATATAAAAACTCAAAGTTAATACATTTGGAACACAGATAGCGAAAATATATAGGCTTATAACTAGAAACACATGACATTTTGGCCAGTTTTTTCCTATGTTTCTAATTTATTGGGATGGATTTTTTAATCATATTTGGTATAATTTTGAAATTATACCAAATTTTGAAATAAGGGTGCTTGCCCATGTTACCACTCAGGGAAAAACTAAAGGCAAGCAAGCTCCCAGAGGGAAAGTAACATGAGGCTTGGAACGTGGTCATGTGGTTAAAAGCGTCATTATTTAATGCATCTCTCATTGGGCATTTTTACACACATGTTAAAGTTGATGGGATACCTTTCCAAATTCTGGGGTGGGTGGGTGTAGAGAGAGGTTACCCATATCCTCAACTGAGCCTGACATGACTAGTCAGACTCCCACCAGACCTGAGTCAGGGCACAGGCCTCTGGGTGGTCTCAGAAACCTCAATAAAAATTTCATTTGCCACAACTGAGGTATATCGTTTCTTTACCATGAAGGAGAGTACAACAGAGAGTTTAGGGATATCTGCAAATGGCTTTACAAGAGTAGGGATGGGTGAATAGAACCGAGTGCGGAAATTCGGTTCGGTTCGGAAATTTGGTTCGGTTCCGAAGTTCGGTTCAGTCGACCGAACTATTTGAGTTCAGTCCGAACTCCGAACTTCCGAACAAAGTTTGGAAATTCAAACCCCATTGAACTAAATGGAATATTTACTTCTAGGGATGGGCGAACAGAGCCGAGTTCAGAAAATCGGTTCGGTTCGAAAATCAAGTTCAGTTCAGAAGTTCGATTCAGTCAACCGAACTGGTCGAGTTCAGTTCAAACTCCGAAATTCCAAACCACATTCACCCAGCCCTAGACAAGACATAGGGACACACCTCCCAACATTTCAGTGGGCCAAAAAGGCACATAAACCATGCCCTCTTGGCCAATAAGCCCTATGCCCTCACACCCTCACAATAACACACTTTCATTCATGAATATATCTGGTGGAGAGGAGAGGCAGCTTCAGTGGCTGGGTGGAGCTGGATCCAGCTGGGGATGGGGTGAGCCACAGCAGCCTGGCTGCACTGGGGAAGGGAATGAGTAAGTGAAAGGCCGGCTGTATATGGAGCTGGGTCTATCAATGATGGTGGAAGTTCCAGTGACTACCATTCTGGTACATGTGTGCATTGGCTGGTGGTGGATGTCAAATGCTGAGGTTTTCTGGCACCCACCACCTCCATATGTAGGCAGGGCTGGATTTTCCTCCAAAAGAGGACTGGTCCCACCTAACACGGGACTGTTGGGATGTATGCAGGGAGTATCTGGAAGCTGTGAGCAAGTTACAGAAATTAAACTTTAATTAGTACAGCATATATACACCTTTCCCCTCTGAAATATATGGACTGAGGCCTAGCTTTTGTTTACACTGAACACAACTTCAAATAACTGAAATAGGACTAGATTGACAGCTGGATGCAATTCCATTGAAGTCATTTTACAGAATCTTGTCTAAATTAAAGTAATTTATTGATGACTTTCTCTGTGTGTGTGTGTGTGTGTGTGTGTGTGTGTGTGTGTGGTGTTAACCATATATATAATTCAGTATGCCTACAGGGGTTGCTACTTGGGAGGAGGGGTCTGCTAGTGATTGACTGGAAGGCAGCTTTGTGGAAACATTGGCCTCCCTGGGGATTCTCCTCCTACTCCTCCTTCCTAACAGGATCTAGGCATTTCCTTCCAGGCATCGGTCAAAAGTCAATGCATAAGGGCATATATAATTGCAGTGCTGTGGAAGAGCATGTACGGTCTGCCAGCAGAAGTTGCACTGCTGAAGACCTGGACTGGTTATACATACATCAAGTTCTTGACCATTCCAACAACAGGAGAGCATTTCAGAGCAGCTAGAACTGAGGCTTTTGGGAGTTAAGACCATTTGCTGGGGGAGTGTTTGGATTTCACTACTAATTGGGATCCCACTGCTCATACCATCTCATTATCTGGATTTTAGTTTTGTGTGTTATTGGGAAGGATAATAAGTAAATGAGAATTGAACTGTTTTTAACAAAATATAATTGGGTACAACATTTACAGTCCAAACTGAAAATTGTAGACCTGGATCCAGCTTACTATGGCTCACGAATGGCTTAGCTGATATTGTTTGAATTGAAAGGGTGTGCATGTCGTTTTCGTTATTACAATAACGATAATGAAAATTGTTGTTTTCATTTTTGTTTTTGCAATAATGAAAATGACAACCAAATGACAACCAAGAATAACAACAATGATAACGGAAACGACAACAGAGAATACCAAAAATGACAACCGAGAATACTGATCATGATAAGGATATTGATACTGATATCAAAAACGATACCGAAAACAATATAAAAAATGATACCAAAATGATAGTAAAATGATACCAAAAACAATAACAAGAAATGAAAATGACAACGTCATTATCATTGTCGTTCTTATTAGTGCTGTGGCAGTTGGGTTTTGGAGGGAAAATATGGAGAGGGGAGGAGGGAGCAGACATCTCGGAGTCTTAACAGGGATGAACTCTTGAACTGTGTCTGTATTGGGAGGTGCGAGCAGCTCTGCAGTATCTGATGGATGTATCACTGACCAATGAGCAGTGGAAGCAGGCCCCAGCCATCTCAGGGCACTCTTTGATTCTCAATACCTGCTGCCTTCCACCACCAATCAGGGGGACTCTGGGGGAGGTCACTGCAACCCTTTATAATGGGACGGTCAGGTTTTTTCTCTCCATTCTGTGAGAGCTCTGCTTGTCAGGTTGTGTTTACAGAACTGTGGCGCTTGCACACAAAAAATCCTCCCTAGCCCTCATTGTATAACCACCAATACCTTTCCTTCTGCATACCCTACATTGTACCTTCTCCCTTTCCCTGCCCCCCCCATACATTATATATAGATAGGTAGTATAGATTAGATATAGGGTGTTTTTATACACACATTTCTCCTGGATGTTTGCTGTTACATCCCGAACTTTTTGTGTGTCTAAATCAATCACAGAGATCTTAAACATCTCGATCTTTGAACTTCTGTGTGAAACTTCTCCCAGAACTTTTGTGTGTAAAATGTTCTCCTGGTAAACTGCTTTGCTCTAGGCAGCTGTGGTCACTTGGTTTCCATGGCAGCCTGTCACGTTTACAGCTGCAGCTACTTTAGGCTGCCTCAGGGCAGTGTTTGTGTGAAGAATGCCTCCAGGAACTGCCTCAGGGCAGTGTGTGTGTGTGAACAATGTATCTGGAACTTGTGGACTTGTAAACCCAGAAGATTGAAACAGCCGGAACTTTAAAATGTGTGTAAAAATGCCCATAGATATATATTATAGAAATATAGATTAGATTAATTTTATAGATAATAGTTTTCCTTTTTCCTTCCCCCTGTCTCCCTTAGATTTAGATAAAATATTAGGTGTGCACAGGAATCAATAAAGAAACCAATACCAAAAATAAAATCTTTGTTTGAAATGGTACCGATAACAAAAACAATATCAAAAATTATACACAAAATGATAACAAAAATGATAACGATAACAAAAACAAAAATGACATTGTTAATAATGATAACAAAAAATATATTTTTGAATAATGAAAGCAAAAAATGAAAATAACATGGGGGCCTGGTGCACACCCCTATTGAATTCTAGGAAATTTAAACACTTCTAAGTATATTTATTTATTTATTTATTTATTTAATAAATTTATATCCCGCCCCTCCTGCCATGCAGCCCGGGACGGCTTACAACAATAAAATACAATAAAAACAATTTTAAACACTCAATACAATATAAAAGTATTTAAAATAGGGCTAGCAATATATAAATAATAAGTTAGGTGGGGGAGATAAAAAAACCTCACCCCACCCTCCCCAAAGGCCTGGGCAAACAGCCAGGTTTTGCAACTTTGCCGGAATGTCAACAGGTTTGGGGCCAGGCGAGCTTCCTCCGGAAGGGAGTTCCAAAGGCGCGGCCCAGCCACTGAGAATGCCCTGTCCATTGTGGCCCCCCGCTTAACACGGGG
>QEPC01010057.1:216602-256687 GCA_003113815.1 Sphenodon punctatus | reverse complement strand
CCCCAACCCCCCTGCCCCCCTCTGCCACAGAGGGGCATCCCAAACACTACCCCCCCTTTCCCTACCCACTACAATATTTTCCTTATCTTCCCCAGCCCATATCTCCCCACCTTTAGGTAAAATAATAGCCCCCATCTCTTCAAAAAGAGATTTGAAGTCAATGGAGATATGCCTGTTTATACCACCTCAAGAATTAGTCCATAGATTTTCCATATAATAATTGTGGGAACTAGGAAGTTACTAGTGGAGACCTATTTTGTGTCTCAGACTTTTAAAAGATCTGCGTACGTTTCTCTTGCTTCACTACATTGAAAAGTCCTGTTAAATTTCAGTGACTATCATATTTGGCTAATATTTTCCACTTGTCCAGAAATATGGAAGTATATTTTTTTCCCCATCCTGCTTCCCCATTTGATTTTGTTTTTCCTCTTCTGCTTTCAATAATTTATCTGTCTGATCTTTTTTTGTTGTGATGAATTGTTTTATTGTCTCTTAATTCTGGCCTCCTCTCCTGAAAGAAGTATTTTGTTTGCTTGATTTTGACTTTCTTTTATTTGACTTTTTGAAATATTTACAAGCCATTTACCATCTTTGTTCTTTAATTTGATTTGTAGCTCATCCTTTGGGAGGTTTATAGCTGTTTAACCTCCTTTGTGTATTTTAAAAAGTGCATTACTTTCTTTTTTTTCCCTGTTATCTTTTAAGTGTAACATTAAATATCTATATAAAAGTACCTAACATTGCTGTTTCAGAGTGCCTCATAACGATTAATGTACTTAGCCTGTCAATGCCTTCCTTTTGAGGTAGGGAAGCACAAGTATCTTAGAACACAATTGTATGCGATGGAACATGTGAGTAGTCCCATTTTGAAATGGAATGGAGTGTTCATGTGTTTGTAGATCCTAGTAGGGGTATGCAATTCATTTTCACTTTTTTGATTACTAAAACAAGCAAAGCATTGCTCATTTTAGTAATTAAAATATAAATTCAATGAATAAGCAAATGATTAACATTTGCTTTCATCCATTTTCATTTTAGAAATAAAAAATAATTAACCACGGAGATAAGTCTTCCAGGCACCTGCCCGTACTTTTCTCTCCATCACCCCACCACCACTGGCTGTCTTCCCCCAAACTGCCTTCTCCTCTCCAACATTCTTCTGCTAGCTTTAATTCTATTGGCTTAGCCCTACTCTTCTGATGACATCATCCCCTTGAGTCTTCCCTCTAGGACACATTCCCTTTAATATACCCATGTCAACATTTCTGTAATTAATATGTTCTGCATTTTTCCACAGAGACAATAGCCAACACTTTAAAAAAATAAGCCTTTTTTGAAGCTAGGGCCTAGTTGACATACAGCCCAGCAGTCGAACCTCACACAAAATTACCGATTCCTGGTTCCCTGTTTCAACAGCTGTTCCCTGCCTAAGTGAATCTTGCCACCTCTTAAAGCAGGGGAGTAGCTATGTGGGAATGTGCCTTCAGCTGGGGTACTCCACATGTGCATAGGCCCTCCAAACTTGTAGGTCCTGGTGCAGCTCCACCTGCTGCACCTATGATAGCTATGCCCTTGTCTTAATGAGATAGAACATATTCACAAAAATGACTGCAGACTCGGCTTTTTCACTAGAATTCCATTGAAGTCTGTTATTTTTAATCTGGATTTACAATATCACCAAGAACAAAGTTTAGTCAATTGTCTCGCAGTCACAATTCTTACTGGCCATGATGTTGTTTTATTATTAAGTAGTCGAGGGTTTTGTTGTAGTTTTGTTTGTTTGTTTTTGTCTCCTACTAGCAGTGGACATGGCACAGCCCCACAATGGCTAAGAAAATGTCACTCAAGGCAACATAGTTCTAAAAATAACATAGGCAGCTTGCACTCTCCATTAAAATCATGAAAATTCTACTCGTTATGAAATCGAAATGATTTATCTTATCATTGTGAAATTTTGTAGTGAGGGTTGTTTCAGTGAGGGTGAGGGGTAGAAACTGTGCAAAGTTCAGGGAGATTTGTTGAGAAACGGCTGAGTTATAGGACTTTGAATTTTGTAGGCAGAACTGGGGTTTTTTCTGTTTTTTTGCCACTTTTTCTGTCAATACATAAAAGTTTGTTTTATGTTATCCATATTAAGAAGTTTGAAGTTCCCATGTTATATTTATTTATTTATTTATTTATTTAATTTTCTAGATTTTTACCCTGCCCCTCCTGAGAACAGCTCGTGGCGGCTTCCAACAATATAAAAAAATACATATAAAATACATATAAAACAATTTAAAACACATCAATAAACAATTCAAGGAATTAAAACAGGACCCAGGAAACATTAAAACAATAAATAGGGTGGGGGAGATAAAACCCTCTAACCCACCCTCGCCCCCTCCCCAAAGGCCTGGGTGAACAGCCAGGTTTTACAACTTCGCCGGAATGTCAATAGGATTGGGGCCAGGTGAGCTTCTTCCAGAAGGGAGTTCCAGAGGCACAGCGCAGCCACCGAGAATGCCCTCTCCATTGTGGCCCCCCGCTTAATGTGGGGGACCTCCAGGAAGGCACCCCCAGCAGACCGAAGCAGCCGCTCTGGGGCGTGGAGAGTGAGGCGGTCCCTGAGGTACAAGGGGCCCAGACCACGAAGGGCCTTGTAGATCAACACCAAAACCTTGAACCTAGCTCGGCACGCTATTGGCAACCAGTGCAGAGTCCGGAGGACAGGTGTACTGTGCTCCCGACGACCTGTCCCAGAAAGGAGCCGGGCCGCCGCATTCTGCACTAGCTGCAGGCTCCAAACCAGGAAGAAGGGAAACCCCACATAGAGCATGTTGGAGTACTCCAGCCTCAAGGTGATGAAGACATGGATGAGGGTGGCCAGGTCCGGGCCGGAGACGAACGGACGCAGCCTCCACACCAGATGCAACTGTCAGAAAGCAGCCTTTGTGACTGCCTCCACCTGCCGCTCCAGGCAGAGATCCGAGTCCAATATCATCCCCAGACTCCGGACCTACTGAGCTATAGGAGGGCGAACCCCCCCCAATCAGGGGGGCCACTACCTCCCTTGCTCTCCCCACCAGCATCACCTCTGTCTTATCGGGGTTGAGCCTCAGTCTGCTCTGCCGCATCCATTCAACCATGGCCTCCAAACACTGGGATAATAACGAGACAGCAGGGTCTGGGTCAGTTGAAAAAGAGAGGTACAGCTGAGTATCAACATATTGGTGACATCGCACCCCAAACCCTATCACGACCTCCCCAAAGGGCTGCATATATACATTAAATAATAATGGAGACAGAATAGAACCCTGCAGAATGCCGCATGATAAAGCGCGGGGCCAAGATGCCTCCTCCCCCAGCACCACACGCTGGCTTCTCCCTGAGAAGAATGAATGGAACCATTCAAGAACAGGCCCATCCAGACCCCCCCAGGTCACACAGCTGCCCCAGCAGCAGCCCGTGGTCCATGGTATCAAAAGCGTCCGAGAGATCCAGCAGGATGAGAAATGTTGAACATCCTGCGTCCATCTCCCGGCGGAGGTCTTCGACCAAGGCCACCAACGCCATCTCAGTGCCATAGCCGGGGCAGAACCCAGATTGAAAGGGAAGGTTAGAGACAGGTTGGTAACTGGCGAGTACATCCACGTCCAAAGATGGTTTCTTCAGCAGGGGGTGCACCACAGCCTCCTTGAGGCTGGGCTACAACCTCCCCTGTTGCAAAGACATGTTCACTACCCTCGCCAGCACCGTCCCCAACATCTCCCTGGAGGCTTTCACCAGCCAGGACAGGCATGGATCGAGTTAGCAACAGGTGGCCCTCACAGACCCCAAGACATCCACCGAATCGGACGGCGTCACTTCCTTAAACTCCCCCCACAAAGCTGGACCAGACAGGGCCTCCATAACCTCGTGCTCTCCCCCTACTGCCCCTAATCCAGCATCAAAGTCACTCTGAATCCGAGCGATCTTGTCTGCGAAATAGTTGACAAACTCCTCACAGTGGACCTGGGACAAGTCCCTGTCCAGGCGGAGGGAGGCCGGACTGACCAGCCCCCGTACCACCCGAAACAGCTCTGCTGGGCGTGACTTCGCAGATGCTATGAGGACAGCAAGGAACTCCTTCCTTGCTGTCCTCACAGCCTCAACATAGGACCGCAAATGGGCCCTATGGAGAAGTCGGTTGGAGACAGATCAAGTCCAACGTCAGCATCGCTCCCCCCTCCTGCTTACTCGTTTCATACACCGCAACCCCTCAGTAAATCAAGGGGCCCTGCAGTGACGGGACCGAGGCAGAGGGCATCTTGGGGCCACCCTGTCAATGGCCTCCTCCAGCAAGCTGTTCAAACGCTGGACAAGCTCATCGACAGAGTGACCGTCCAGGTCCAAGTTTAACTCCCTCAGGACCGCTTGGAACTGCTGGGGTTCCATCAACCTCCGAGGGCGGACCATCCTAACTGGTCCTTTCCCCATTCTGGAGGAGGTGTTCTGAGAGACTACCCTGAAGGTCTGTCCATGACAAGGGCACTGCCCTAACCTCCCCCACAACCAGACCCCCCGCCTCAAGGCCAGAAACAAAGATCAGGTCAAGGGTGTGCCCCCCCATGTGGGTCAGGCAGATAACCTCCTGGGTCAAATCCATGGTTGCCATGGCGGCCATGAATTCTCACTCCACCCCGACAAGGCCAGCATCAGCATGAATTTTGAAGTCCCCCAGAACCAAAGTCCTAGAGAAGCCCAGCAAAACCTCCAAGGCCAGCTCTGCTAGAGCGGTAAGGGATGCCGCCGGACAGGAAGGGGCCTGGTATACAAGCAGCACCCCTAGCTTGCCCCCGGCCAAATCAAACACCACGTGAAGGGCCTTAATATCCACAATCTCCTGGACTGGAGGAGATCCAGGAGATCCACAATCTCCTAACAGGCCAGTCCTCTCTAAAAATAATCGCTATAATGGAGACACTGAGATTTTTAAGTTATGTCTGGACAGATGTGGATTATATCTACACTGAATGTACATATGTTTTATGTACGTCTCCCTCTACACTATTTTACAGAACAGAAGAGAATGGGTATCTATGAACAGGACAGAGGTGAAGAATTATTATACATTGCCACCGCACCCCAAAAGAAGACGAGGACACCACGTGTGAGATTAAATGAACGAACTCTTTATTGATTAACCAAAAAGGGGGAAGGGGCAACCCTCTCACTTCCCCCTTTGAACTGGGGTCCTAGCTTTCCTGACTGTTCCTAACTGTTAACCCAAAAGGCAGGTCCAGAAGTTCGAAGAGGGGTTGTTTAGGGGGGCTCGCAATAAGAGGGATTTACATTTATAAGGTGGGGTTTTGTCCCGACTACAGCGGGACGGTGGTTGGGAATGTCCTTGAATGTCCTTGGATGAATTTGTAGCTATGTGCTGTATTTTATGGTTTGATTTGTTGCTTGGCAATGACCGTGGTGACGCCTAATAAAGTTTATCTAACCCAACCACAAGAGGGTCCCGACTTGCACCAGGCACTATCCTGTTTGCCCGACGCCCTTCTTCCCCACGTTCTTGGGTTAAGCCCAAGGGGAATCCTCCTGTGCCCTATCTTACCCAACTTCTAAACTTACCCCCTACCCCGACCACCGGGTTTTCCCAGGCCAGAGCGGGTTGCTCGTACCTACCCCCCAGCCCTTTGGGGTTGGGGGGTTTAACCAACAAGGGTGAGGACACTGTAACCTACTGTTTGGCACATGATCCGCCCAGCGGGTTTGGGCGATCACCTCTCACCCTTGGACTGACCATACAGTGGGCCGCACTGTGCGGCTATGCACGGCCTATGCCAATCTCTTAAAGAGATGTTCCTAATCATGCTATACTGTCAACTTCAACTTCTAACAATTGGCCTGAACTCAGCCCACTGTCACCAGAACCACCAGCTTTGCTTGGCTGGTTCGCCGCCAAAACTCTCAACATTCCAGGATCTCCAATAACCAGCGTTTTAGGACCCCGACGTACAAGTTGCAACCCACATCTGATAGGTGGACACCATCACACCTGAATAACTCGTTCCTATCATGATTGATACTGTCGTGACGTATGACTGACTCCCCTTTTCTTTGCAACCAATTCCCAATTTCACTATTTGCCCTCTTCCTAACCTGGTCTACCCTCCCCAGGCACTGGGAATTGCCCCACACTGTCCTCTGCAGCATATTCAACCATACCATTATGCACCCTTGGAATCTTTCCTGGACTATTTGCAAGTCAGAATTTGCTCTGTTTGTCAGCCACAGCCCCGTAACCTTAGGCAGGTTGTTCTCCCCTAAATGTATTACAAGCACCGCCGGTGCTGGGAATTTGTCTTTTGCCACAGTCAGCATTGGGAGCAATTGCTCCCACAGCATTCCACGCCTACCTAACCAAATTAACTCCGCCCGGTCACTCAGGCCCAGCTGGGTACCCCACCCACTGCGTGCGGCCATCTTTCCTGCCCTGTGTACAATGCTGTGGCTGATGATCCATGCCACTTTCCGTCCCCACAGAGCTGACATGTCTGCAAAAGAAATCAGGGTTAAGCTGTTGCCTTTGGTATCCCCGCTTGCCCACACACTCTTGCTTCAGTGTTCCTGATATATATGCGGTACGTGCCTGACTGCCTTATCCCTATCCATTGTATCTGCTCCTCTGGTGGTCCCATGCTTGCAGCAACTGATGCTGCCCGTATTCGAAAGGAGTGCTCGCTATAGCAACCCAGGTGCGCGCTATAGCAACCCATGTCGAGGCACCTTCACGCACATGTTGAGGACTGCCCCAAATTGATAGCGCATCAGCAGGGTACCATCTTTGTGAACAAACAAGGGACCCGCCCCCTTGGGCGGGATGCTAAGTAGTCTCTCATTGCTCCCATCGGGGAAATTCAGACGTCTCCCGAGGGGCAAAGCCTGACTAACTGGCCCATTCCCCTTTGGTCGGTCTTTTACTTTCACAGGATCTAACAGGAGGATTCCTCCCTGCCAAGCCAAATCATGGATTTGGAGGGCCGTACCTGACCTGTCTGCCCTGGAGTCAGGGACCATCTCACTGATCCTGAAAGCCCCAAATATGGCTACTTGAAATACAGCTGTAAAAAGCACTACCTCTCTGTTAAAGTGACACACAGAACACAGAGCCTGGCTTATACTACTCAGCAGCTGGGGGGTAATGGTGGCCCTGGCATCTGGTGCATGGGGTGCATTCTGGCCCAAATCTCCTTTAAACGGATCATAAAAACACCATTGTCAGGAGAGGGGTGGCCTGCTAAATGGCTCGTAAAATCAATGGCCGATATTTTACCTGCAATTGTCCCTGGTGCCAAACCTTGTCACCTGAGCTGCATCGCAAACTGTAGTGGGTGTCCCTCAGGGATGGGGAATCCTAGTTCCCAAACTTTCTGTGACCTGTATTCCTGGAATTTGCTGAAAGCCTTTTCATATGCCCACCTCATTCTGGGCGGGAGAGATCCCTGCACTGCCTGATATAATTCTAGAATCCAGGGTTCCACATGTCCCTCAGGAATGGATTGGGGTTTTCCCTGGCATCTGGGGCCAGCTGGAGAAAATGGTCTGTCTGAAATTGAGAAAGGGTGTTGGCTATGCCGTTGTTAATCCCGAGCACGTGCTTGGCCACAAACAAAATATTTGCCCACAGGCACTTGAGTATGAAGTGCCAGACCAGCCTCATTTATTTATTTATTTATTTATTTATTTATTTTTCAGATTTATATCCCGCCCCCTCCTGCAATGCAGCTCGGGGCGGCTTACAACAACAATAAAAACAATTAAAACAGTTAAAATATAAATATAAAATACATCAAAAAACAGGGTTAGGAAACAGTAATAAATAGATAAATGGGCAGGGGATTAAAATCACCCTCCCCCTCCCTCCCTCCCAAAGGCCTGGGCAAACAGCCAGGTCTTACAGTTCCGCCGAAATGTCAAAAGGCTTGGGGCCAGGCGAGCTTCCTCCGGAAGGGAGTTCCACAGCCGCGGCCCTATCACCGAGAATGATCGCTCCATTGTGGCCCCTCGCTTCACACGGGGGACCTCCAGGAGGGCACCCCCGGCAGACCGCAGGAGCCGTTCCGGGGCGCGAAGGGCGAGGTGGTCCCTAAGGTATGACCCTTTCCAATTTCAATGACAGCTTGTTGACAATGTGGACCACTGCCATGTTATCATACCAGAACAAGACCCTTCTATTCACAAATTCTGCCTCCCACAGCTCTACTGCCACCACTTGACATTCCTGAAGAACTCCAGGAATGTCAAGTCACGGGTTAGTCCTTGTATTTCCCATGCCTCCAGCCACAGAGCCGCGCACCATTTCGCTCAAAAGTAAACCCAGAAACCATGGCCTCCCGCAGAATTGGAGTGTATTTTCAGCTCAGCCTCCAATAGGAGTCAATGCCGCCAGAAACTCACCCCATTATAGCCCTGTAGGAAGGCCTCCTAGGTCGCAAAATCCTCCCGCATCACCTTTGTCACCCTGATGTGGTGACGCGGGGGGTGGCCGCTTCTGATGTGGGCATATAAGTGAGACATGAATGCCCTCCCTGATACGACGACTCGGTAGGCAAAATTTAGACTACCCATGAAGGACTGCAACTGTTTGACTGTTATCTTAGGTGCTACTGTGGCCCCCGCTATCAATTCTCTGAGCGCCCGGAGCTTGTCCTCTGGCAATCTTGACAGAGAGCATACCATGTCCAGTTTTATGCCCAAATAAGTCAACCTGGTCATTGGGCCCTCGGTCTTTTCTGACACCAACAACACTCCCAGCTCCTTGGTGACTTCCTGGAATGCACACATCACCAGTGCACATTCCAAAGTCCCCACCCTTCCTGCAAAGGGGAAATCATCTAAATAATGCATGATTGAGCTCTGCCCTGCACGTTGGCATGTGATCCATTCCAGGACCATGCTAAACTTCTCAAAGGTCGCACATAAGATGGAACATCCCTTGGGCATTGCCTTGTCAAAGTAGAACTTACCCCGGAACTGCATGCCAAAGAGCTCAAAGTCCTCAGGATGCACTAGCAGGAGTTGGAATGTGGACTTAATGTTGGACCTCACGAGAAGGGGCCCCCTTCTGCAGGAGCACACCATTTCTACCTCTGAGTCGAATGATGCATACCTCACTGAGCAGAGGTCGGGAGGTATCGCATCATTCACTGACTCCCCCTTTGGGTGGGACAAGTGGTAAATCATGTGAAACTCCCCCGGGGTCTCCTTCAGCACTATGCCCTGGGGGGATATCCTGAGAGTGGGGATAGGCAACTCATCAAAAGGTCCCTGTATCATTCCTTCCTTGACTTCCTTATCGATCTTTTGTTGGACTAGCTGCTCGTTCCCTGCCACTGATTTCAAATTTCTGGCACCCAAGTGATAGCGGGGGCCCTCCGCTGCAATCTTAAAACCCATCCTAAATCCTTCTACAACATAATTGGCAGTCACTTGCTCAGCGGGTCACCACCAGAAAGGCTTCATGCCGTACTGGGGATGGTGCCCTTCCCCACTGGTTGGTTGGTGCCCCCTTGGCTGGCAGGGCACTGTCTGTTGCCTTCCCCCCCCCCCCGTTTCTAACTCCATACTGCCTAAACATAGTGCATGCAGAGGTGTCATGGTTGCCTGCGCACTGTGTGCACACATGCTTAAATTTACATTGGACCCGAAAACACCTGCCCCCATCGTTGAAGTCCCAGCATGTTGGCCCCACTGGTGGCTGCCTTGCTCTACCGCTCTATCCCCCTTCAATTTGGTGTATGCTCCCAGTGTAGGAGAGCACATGCCCGCTGTCAGAACATGGGACATACCTGGAGCAGATGATACATTCTAGCCAGATGTTGTGGACATGCATAGCCCACTGTAGCCACAGATTGTTGACTGCCCTACATCAGAATGATTCATCGTAGTACAGCCAAGCTCTGGGTACCCTGTATCAAAGGCTCGGCACACGATGTCCGAGTATTCGATCATTTCCAGTCCTCGCTCTAGGAACTTAACCAGCATCACCCCCATATAAATAGTGTAGGCAGCTGTCTAGTTAGACCAGGTGTGCTCAGCCTTTGGCCTTTTAAACCTTTATTTTTCCTTCCTCTCTTCCTCATCATTGGGGTCAGGGATGGGGTCACTGAAAAGGAGGGCGAATATATCAATATATTCACCACTCCAGATCTTCTCTTTAGTGGTCTGGAGCAAATGCTCGCCTAGTGGGGCTGACACATCTGAATACCCACCTGACAGAGGGTGGGGCTCTTCCTTATGCTCACAGCACCACAAGTCCCTACCCATGCAGCACTGATCTGCCCACCACAGCTGTGCAGCTGCCCTGTATCTGTGGTATGGGAAATGCCCACAGCCTTCGGCCTGGCAATGTGTGCCCCACCCCCCGAGTAACCCCCTCATTCCCAACTTGGGGGATATTGACTCCTCCCCCGGTCCCCGTGAGTACACATTACTGCAGGACTTTCTTCCTCCTGGTATCTATTGAGCCCTGTTCCCCATTGTTCACCATCCCACTCCCACCAACAGTTGTCAACCAGCTCACCTTCAACAGGTTCGGGCTCATACCAGGGTCTTTGGCCACTGCTGGGATTCACTGGCCCCATTGTCTGCGCTGGGCCACTTCCAGGCTCTCAGTCAGTGCCTGCATCCCCTCTTGGCGCACCTCGATTTGCACTTGGTGCCTAGGCAGGAATTCCTTCCTCCGTCTGCTGGTCCCTGGTTCTTCATCCCTGTAACAAGATGGCAGGGATGCCAAGTATAGCAACCCGCCACCTTGCTCACTGCCCCTGCCTGCCCAGAATCTCCCACATCGCCGCCCTCGTGCTCGGTCACTTGCGCCCGGCCACCCTCTAGCTACTCTATGCAGGCCTGATGACCCGCTAACTGGGCCTCCATGGCTTGGAGAACTGCTTCCTGTGTGACCCCGCCCTGCTGTTTCCCTTTGGCCTTGGCCCCTTTGGAGGGGGCCTTCATGACCCGCTTGGCGGGGGCTTTCCCCATGCCCTTGTGGGGGGCCATATGGCCTCACCTCACTCCCTTGAAAATCATCCCTGAAGATGCCCTCTTCCTGTGTCCCCTTCTGGGGGGGGGAGTGCTTCCAGAAATTTAGGTTGGCTCCAGGGAGGGGATGCCACAAGCCCTCAGGGGGTGTAGGCCTCCCAATCAATTCCCCTTCAGGGGGGTTCCCTTAATCTCTGGTTCATAGGGGGGCACACCAATCCCTCCAGGTGCAGGCCACCCAATCAATTCAGGTCCCCACAAATCAGGTCTGGATCGGGGGGGGAGGCTCCACAAGCCTTCTGGGAAGTTCCCACTCGAATCAGACCCAGATCTGGGGGGGGGACTCTACACGGCCTCTGAGGCAATTTCCCTGCCTGAGCTAGTTGGAGGAGGAGGCATGACAAAAACTTTTTTGGGGGCAGACCTGCCCCATTCCCTAATGGCAGAGACCCAAGGTGCCATTTACAAGGCACACAGCCTTTTCCAAGCCATGCCGCCTTGCCTGTACATCCTTTCCCTGCTCCGTGCCCTGCCAAAATGCAGCACATGAGCAGGGAAACTAAGATGGTGCCCAGGAGTCCCGGCTCACACGAGTCCCGGGAGCCTGCAATTCAGTTGCTTAGAAACCTTCATTTCCCACCCTGAACTTCCTTTGCGGCCATCCCTCACTCCTCGCCTTCTTCGTCAGAAGAGGATGCACCGCCAAACTCCTGCCGCGGTGAACATGTAGGGGACTAGATGCTCCTGTATCCTCATAGGTTTTAGGGAAATCGAGGGAGCACTTTGCATTTTTTTTGTGGAGAACACAGGATGGGAAAGTATACCAGCCACTCTCGTCTGTGACAGGCAGTCTCTCTGGAAGTAGCAGCAGAACCCTCTGCAGTCTGCCAAGAGTTTCACGGGTTGTGACAGGCTGGAGAGGTCTCTGTCCCAACTCCCTTCAGCCTGTCCATGATCTTCAGAGGATGCCTGTCATGGGCTGGCTAAAGAGAGCCATGTCACATTCTACAATCAGTAAGGGATCTGCAGGGGCTGGCGGGATGGAGGGGAAGTTGGCAGCAGTGCTGGCCTTGGTCTGTCCATGACCTACTGAGGCTTCCTGGCACAGGCAGCTGAAAGGATCCATGAAACCCCTCTCTATCTGGCCAGAGCTCAGCCGGTTTTGCTGAGGTTCTGGGGTAGTGCGGCTCAGGATATGGAAACGTCAGCAGAGAGGGACATGCGTAAGATATATGTGAGAGGTTATTATAGGTACAAGAAACATGCAGATGGTTTATGTACCTATCTGTTCATCTACCCTCTCATAGATAAGAAAATATGTATTTGTGTACATGATATATATGGAGAGGTTACATGTAGTGGGAAAGGAATAGGTTTAGAGGATGGTTGAGAGGACACAGGGAACAGGCTGAGGGGGCAGTCAGGGAAAAGGGGGGGGATGAAGAGAACAGGCAGCAGGGTTGGGTGAGGGATGCAGGGAGAAGGCTGTGCGGAAGGCTGAAGGTGGAGGATTGCAGGGAGAAGTCTGTGAGATAAGGGGAGAGAGGTATCAGGCTGCCAGGTTGGACTGGAGGGAAAGAATTGTTCTACTGGTTCTGGTGGGAGGAGTCATTGGTAAGACAAAGCTGGTGAGGGATCCAGGAAGTGCCGGAAGGGGAGAGCTGTGAAGGTCAGCTTAACATAGGTGGAGGGTGCTGGAACAGACAGCTTAAGGTGGGTGTGCTCAGAATAAAGCTGAAACTTAATCCTTGAAAAACTTCAGAATCCTCCAGGGATTCTGGTCCTCGGTTCTGACTTTCCAAAGTCCAAAGTCCCAAGTATCAAGGCCAGTCCTCGGAAAACTTCTGAAAACTTTGGAAGCCTCCATTGAGTGCTGGTGCCATTGCTTGTGTGACTGGAGTGATCCAGACGGTTGACCTCCTAACTTTTCTGAGTTAGGAAACAAAACCTAGTGCCAAATTTGGAAGGAGGGGGATATGGGAGGGGCCAGTTGAGTGATGAACAAGCCAGATGGATGGCAGGGGCCAGGACCAGTCATTTTATTGGCTGGCATGGGCAAAATAAAAGTGGCTATAGATACAGCCATTTTCCATTCTCTACTGAATTTGACTGTGTGCGCTACCCTGCTGATCTGTAAGTAATTGGCTTGAGGGTGTGTGTGTGTGTGTGTGTGTGTTTCTGGCCTGGCCTGTCCTGGCCTGTCCATAGGGGCAATGCTGGGGGATGGGGGTTAGTTTTTTCCACCATATCATGATTATTTTTTTTAAAAAGTGGGTGCCACACTGCTGCGGCCTGCTGCTTGGCACCATTGGAGGTCAGAGGTATCTCTGCCTTTGTCCACTTCCCCTGGTCTGGTCTGTGCAAATTACCAGTGCCATATCAATGCCATGCCGTTTTAAAAAATAAGTACTTGCACTGCTTGGCACCATGGTGGCCAGAGGGATCTGCATAGCTCCACTTCCCCTGGCCTGGGCTGTCCATATACGAGGGACAAAGCGGGAGGGGGTTGCCATTAGTGCCAAATATTAGGCATGGAACTTTAGGAAAATTCTCGGTATTGAATTTAAATTGGTATTAGATCACAATTTATCATCTCTATTGTTATCGGATCTTTAACATTGCGGTTTTTGCCATTGACTTTAATGGGAAAAAACCACAATGCTAAACATCTGATAATGTAAAAGAACCAATATTGCTTATACCAAGAATTATCAGTTTTATTGGATTAGAACTGAGCACGCCATTATCGGCCACTCTTGGTTTTCGGCAATACTGATAGTCCCATCCCTCCCAAATATACTTACATTTTGGGTGCTGCTGCTACTTTTGCTGCCTGTTGGGAAGTTGGCAGCACCAGAGAAGCCAGAGAGGGCTCAATTTTGCTTTGTTATTTATGGGCACTGTGACTGTGCTTTGTCTGTGAGTTCAACTTTGCCAAGATGTGAGTGGGGCACAGAGGATATATACTTTCTTTCTGGTTAAAATAATATTATGTGTGGTGAGGGGGCTTGCCTTGCACAGGCAGGTACTTGGCAGGTAAAATGGAGGTGTGGGTGTGGTGAGGGGTGAATGTCTGGTTTCTTTCTTGTGTGTGTTGTTATTATGTCTGCTAGGCTGGCTTTTTATTTTATTTTATTTATTTAAACAATTTTTACCCCTTCCCCCATCCTACCTCAGGAAGCTTGTAGTGGCTAACATATGAATTAAAACAACAATATAAAACATATAAAACAAATAAAATCATCACAAGTTAAAAAACAATAAATAGCCTGCTTTTCTGGGCACTTTAAAATCATTAAAGAAAACAGTTCCAATGTTCTGAGTTCTCGGGATTTCCAAGATCTGGATTTCCAGGTTCCGAATTCCAGGTTCTCGGACAAAGTTCCGAACTTCAGCCAAGTACCCAAACCTACGGAACTCGAGCCAAGTACTTGGATGGCCTAATTGGTGCAACCCTGACTCAGAATGAGGAGTGTCAATATCATGGATATGTGTCATGACTCCATCCCCCATTCTTGTGTACATGTCCTCATCTCTGCTTTCTTAATCTTGGAGGGAGCAGTTTGGGGACAGGGGACACCTTCAGGACTTCTGAGTGTGTGTAGGGAGGCCCTTGGCTGGAGGAAGGGAGGGAGAGAGGGAGGAAGGGCTTGTCAATTCCATAGAGCACTTGCAGGGGTAGAGAATCTGCAGGAGATAGGACTGGAATCAGCCCCCTTTAAAAATCTCATGATAATTCATGAGATTTGAGACAAGGGAATAAGAGCTCAGGTGCTCTCGCCCAGCTTTCGTGAATCTCACGAATTATCGCAGCTGGAATGGGGGGGGGCAGAGGTGAGCAGGGGGCAAGGCAAGGCCACCTGCAGGGGAGGGAGGAGGAAAGCAATAAAGGATTGAAGATTTACTTACCTTCCTCTGGAGTCCATGGGGTGTGTGCGTCCCCACCCTACCCAACGCCTCTCCGCACCACACAGCTGCAGTGAGGGAGGTATACCTGATGCTCCTTGCTGCATTGCTGGGCTTCCTGGTGCTGGAGTTCAAAAAGAGGGTGGGGGGGGAGCTGGAGCATGCACAGAGCAATGCTCCAGCCCTGGGAGCCCTTTTCAAAGATGGTGTCAGAAGGGTCAAGCAGTTGTTATGCACATGCTCCCTTCAGGCACCATTTTCAAAGATATTGCCTGCAGGGCTGAGCATGTGCAGAACAGCTGCTTGACCCTGCCATTTCCATCTTTCAAAAGGGTGCCCAGGGCTGGAGTATTGCTCTGCGCATGCTCCAGCTCTCCCTCCCCCCCCCCCCGTTTCTCTTTTTGAACTTCAGAGCTGGAAAGTCCAGCAGTGTGGTGAGGAGTGTCAGGATCCGCCATCCAACCTCCACATTCATGCAGAACGGTATGCTGCAGAGAAGGGGGGGGTACACACACACCCCATGGACTCTGTAGGGAGGTAAATATATCTTCAATCCTTTTCTGCTTGCCCGCTCCCTCCACCACATGGCGGGGAGGACGGAGAGGCCCTGGAGATCCTCAGGGGACTTGCCTTGTCCACTTCTCACCTCCGGGGGCCCCGCTGTCCCCCGCCTGTCGAAGTCTCACTGGTTCTCAGCAAGAATGTGGTGTTTCTCATTTTGCCTCATCTCGAGGCAAAATGAGGGACACCCCCTTCTCACCAAGAACCGGCGATACCAGTGAAACGAGTTTCAGACCTAAGCAGGAGGAGCAACCTCTTGAAGAAAGCGGGATGGGTGAGAGACTGAGGGGGAGGCAGGCCCTTTCAGCAGGTGTGGCTGGAGGTTTGGGTGGTCAAGAGGGTGCCCAATTTCCCAAGGGTTCAGGAAGGGGGAGTTTTCAGCAGGAAGTTTTGTAAAGGTGGGGGAGTCTGGGATAGACAACTTGAGACTTGGCTGTGCTCAAGATGAGGAGGATTCAACTTTGGATCATGAATCTGTCATATGGCTCCATCCCCTATTCTTGTGTCACATTCCAATAAGCTTCTTCCCCTCCCTTAAAACTCCATCCTCCCCCACAACCCCACTCAGAAACCCAACCCCACCTATCCCTGCCTGCCAAATGCTTTTCCAAATAAAAAAAGTTTTGCACCACCTCCAGAAGGTAGCCAGACTCAGGCTCAAACAGACCTTCTGGGAATGGGAGTTCCACAACATGGGGGCTGCAACTGAGAATGCCCTCCCATGCACCCCACCCCCACTCCATGGACAAAGTTAGTGGATGGAACACACAGAAGGACACTTCCCAGATGACCGAAGGGACCACACGTGACTGAATGGAGCCCATCTTCAACATTCTGCATCAACTGCAGCTTCCAAACAGTCATCAAGGGAGCCCTACATGGAGCAATTTTGCAATAATCTAGCCTTGAGGTGATGAAAGCATGGATGAGAGTAGCCAGATCTGAATAATAATAATAATAATAATAATAATAATAATAATAAATATAATAAATATAATATAATAATAAATGCTGCAGCCTCCTCATCAGATGGAAGGGAACAAGTTGGGCGAGGGGGGGGGAGCGGGATGGGACGGGACCGGGGGACAAGGTTGATGGATGTGGAATGTGTACACGGACACAAAAATTGGGGCACCCAGGGAGTGGGGGGACTTGCCTGTATGGTGAGGAGGCATCCAGGTGCTGGGGGAGTGTTTATGGGGAACAAGTCTGAGAAATGGATTATGTGCCTGTATGGATGAGGCTGTGGGGCAGCCAGGGGTGTGGGGGAAGCGTATGTATGGGTAAGAGGTAGACAGGTGTTGTAAAAGGTCTATAGAGGAAGGCAAGCCTGAGAGATGGATGATGTGTATTCATAGACAAGTCTGGGGGGCAGCCAGAGGTGGGGAGCAGTGTTTATATATGGAGAGGGTATCCAAGTTCTGGGGGGTATATATGGGGGGAGAAGGCTGAGAGATGGGATGTTCAGGGACAAGATCTGAGGGCAGTCAGGATTGGGAGCAAAGTGTATGTATGTTTTTGTATTTGTGCTTTCTGTTGGGTTGAGGACAACAGGACATCCTAGTACTAGGGGATGTATATGGGTACAGGATGTGTACTGGGAGATAAAACTGGAGCAGCCAGGCATGGGGAGCAGTGTGTGGATGGGTAACAGGCAACCAGATGCTTGGAAGGTGTATATGGGGAAACAAGTTTCAGAGTCAGTCAGGGGTGTGGAGCAGTGTGTTTATGTGAGGGGGAACCAAGGTGCATGGAGAGTATATGGGGAGGGAAGCCTGGAAAATGGCTGATGTGTATTCAGGGACAACCTTGGGAGCAGTTAGGGGTGGAAGGAACTGCATGTATGGGCTACAGTGGAGACAGGTCTGGATGAAGTCCATAATGTTGGGGTGGGGAGGTTCTTGCTATCCCCAGCTTCTGTGTTGCCCCCAACCTGGAGAGGAAGAAGATTGGGATTGAAAGACCAAGATAATGTGTAGGTGTATTGAGCCTAAGTGGTAAGCGAGCACATTATGTGAGACTATACACAATGGGTGCTAACACAAGTGACGGTGCTGCTGTCATTCCATCCAGGGGTGAGGAGGGATACTCCCAGGCTGGGGAAGCTTCAGTGGTGGGAACACACATCCTCATGGCCAGA
Organism: Sphenodon punctatus; assembly: GCA_003113815.1. Classification (NCBI taxonomy): domain Eukaryota; kingdom Metazoa; phylum Chordata; class Lepidosauria; order Sphenodontia; family Sphenodontidae; genus Sphenodon; species Sphenodon punctatus. The sequence continues at coordinate 239,070 of QEPC01010057.1, read as the reverse complement.
TCTGGCCAGGGAGGAGGGGTTAAGAGCAACATGCAGCTGCCTGGCCACGTCCCCGAGCTCTGACTGATGCCCTGTCCGCTGTCATGAGAGGCAGCCATGACTGCCAATAACAGGTAGCCATGGCGACTTCTCATGCTGGGCCAGTCAGGTGCGCAAACAGACATGGCTGCCCAGTCTGACTCACTCTGGCCTGGGTGACTTGTGGGTCCGGTCAATGGGTCAAGTTTGTTCTGGGCTCACGTTTCCTGCCCGGCTATCAATTCCATTGGTGTTTGAACTAAGCCCACATCTGGCATGCCTGGAACAAACGTGTGGGATTGGCACTGATCCAGGCAGGCCAGAGTGGGCTAAACCAGGCCTGCATTATGTCTGTTAACATTCAATATCTTTGCTGCTTACATGGTGAGCAAGTTAAGGGAGGAGCCTTGGCTTACACTTTCAATACTTTTTGGATCATGATTGAATTTGTAATAGCCTTAATTCCTCTCTTAAACTGAAGGGTTTTTTGATCCTAGAATAAAAAATGTTTTTGGAAAGAGTGGGAGGGAACAAAGTAATCTTGCTTCTAATGTACTTGTACTGCCGTCAGGCTGGCTGCTATTCTTGTCCAAGTATGTGAGTGAAATTGAGCATTTAATAAAGTACTAATTAAAGTAAATACTGTAAAAGCATTAACCTCCATAAGGTGTTTAAATTGAATTCCTGGGTACTTTGGCCCTTTTCCAGGTTTAAATAAGTTCCGATCTAACTGTATCAGTTCACCAATTCAAAGAGTCTGATTTTGGTTTATGGAATATTCCCGTTAATAACGATACCTTAGACATCCATTAAGTCTGGAACATTAATTTTATGGAAAACTTCCAATACAATTCAATTAGATTTTTTTAAAGCTAAATTAGCAATATAGGCTTTTAACAAATGTCATAAATAGCTATATTTAATGGGAAGATTAGCCAAATTAAAACCAGACCAAAATAGAAAATACAGCTCCCTCTGTTGAAGTCATGACCTTCAGAATACATTTAAAAGTTACAACTCAGATGAAGCTGAGTGATTCAAGCTCCTTGTTGTTTCATTGCTGGACAGTGTTGGAAATTAGGGGGGTAATTTATGTGTTGCTAAGTTTCATATTTCTTTAGAGGAAGAGACCCCCTTACATATGCATAATACATGCTAACTTTCACACAGGCAGCTACACAATCATGCACAGGACTAGTATGTGCATGCTCAAATGACCATTTATGGAATGCCCTTTCTGAAAGGCCAGAGTAGCACAGGCACTGTGCTACCCCTAGGGTGCATGGAGGAATACCCCTCCTGACCCCCACGTCCCCCCCGCACACAGAACCTTGCTTTTTTTTTCTCCGGTAGGTGCTGCTGGCCTGCTGCACATTCAGAGGCCAGCGCAGCTGTTTCAAGCTGGTACAGTGTTCTGAACTTCCTGTTTGCATGCTAGAGAACTGTGCATGCGTCAGCGAGCTCCTGGGCTCTGCGCATGCACAACTATTAATAGCGCCACTTTGGTCACTTGCAGGCAGTGGGGGTTCACATTGCAGGTTGGGACTTGTGCAGGGGAGTCTGGGAGGGGAGAGCCAGAGCCACTCAGAAGGACACCTGTAAGGGTCAAAAGTCTGCGGAACATGCTTTGGGTGACTGGGAGTGCAGTCCACTACATGTGTTCGCAAACAGGAATGCTTTGCCAGGATCGCTTGGGGCACTATTTCATTAAGGTCTATGGAGAGGGAATTGGCAGCATTTATAATGTTAATGGGGCAGGAGCCCTCAGCATCCTATGGAGAGGGGCACAAGGAGCAATGGATGTGTGTGTGTTTAACTGTGTTGTGACGTGTGTGTGTGCTACTGACTGGAAGAACAGAAACTACAGGGTGGGAGGGGGAGTGCTTTGTTTGGGGTTTTTTTTAACCAGCAGCAGTGTCTTTCACTCATCAGCACGGGCTTTGTCTTTCATGTGGTGAGGGTGGGGGCAGTGCATATATGAAGGTGACTCACACAGGCGCTGTTTTATCTTTCTTTCAGAAGTTGAGAAAGAGAGAGACTATCGGATCTTTTGCATTGATTTTTTACCGGATTTTTAACATTGAGATTTGTCCCCCATTGAAAAACCACAATGTTCAAATCCGGTACAAAAATCAATGCAAAAGATCTGATAGTAACGAAACCGAAAAAGAACCTAAATACATGAGAACCGAAACCGAAATTGAACGAAACCGAAATTTTGCCCAGAGTCTCATCCCTAATAATCATCAAGGAAGCTGGATAATGCCATCCTGAGTCAGACCAAGGGTACAACATCAAACTCAGAATCCTGTTCTCCTCCAACAGTGGGGAGGTGATTCTGCTGAGCTCAGCCTGCTCTGGGTGAATACATTGGGGACCCATCTAGGGTTTGGCCTTGCCTTTTTTAGGGGGCTGCGGGGAACTTGTCTTGTCTTGGGAGGAGGGTGGGGAGGAGGAGGACCCAGGCGGGTGGGAGGTTATAATAAATAATGATTATTATGGGATGATATCACATATGGATACATACAGATTGGTTCTGCCCTTTTAATATATTTTTAGTATTTTTAGGATATTTTAAATTAAATTAAATTTTAAATTGTGGCTGAGTATGTTTTAATTATGAATTGCTGATTGTGTGTGTTGTGCTGCGGCGCCACCCTGAGATGCTCTGTGAGCAGGAGGGTGCAGGATAAAAGTGAAATAAATAAATAAATAAATATGATTGTGCTGCCAACTACCTCAAGACATTAATTATATTTTTTTAATTGAGTACGGTTGAACTTGCTGCTGTGTGGTGTACTCTAACTTGAAGGAATAGACTTAAAAACCACAACTACTTCTGCTACTAGTAGCAGAAGTAGCTTTTTTTGTCATTTCCATTATGCAAATGCAATTTGTTTTCTAAGTGCTAATAATATCCTAAGTTTACACTAGTAGTAGTATCTCTGCAATAACCTTTAATAAAGTAAAGGCTATTGCAAAGATACTACTACTAGTGTGATCTTAGGGTTTTTTTTCTCACTTGGAAGCCACTACTGCATTTTCCTAATTAAGATTGATGATGTGTCTTGTGTAAAATATATGGCACCTTTGGCTCATCAAAGAGGGTTGGTTGATGTTCTGAGGTCAGCAGCTCAATATTTGGCCTCTAGCTTGGCATGATCTGTGCTTGCAATGCATGTTGCCAGTGATGTACTGCTGGTTTCCCTCCTCTGCCAAGCATGTGCAAAAAAGGCAGTAGCTGTTTTGTGGAGCCCCCACAAAATGGTTGGTTTAAGTTAGTGGTGTTCCCTTTCTTCACTATTTTTCAGCCTAAACTGTATGCTATTGCTTTCTTTGTGTTGGGTGGGAGGACTTAGGGGCTTCAATGGAAAAGGTTTCCAATTCTCTGCATTTGAAAATGGCCCTGGCCTGCCCTTTGAAGTTTGGTCATGGGATGCTGCAGGCTTGTCTGTGACAAGGCCATGCCACATGTTGGTTCACTAATTAATAGTCTTTGCAGGAATGTTTGTTGTAGCAGTTCAGACACCTTTTACATTGCAACAGAACTGTGTGTAGAGTGTTTTGGGAGATAAGTGGAACTCCGTGCTACTGTTTTTGTGATGTGCAGTGCTAAGGACTTCACATAATACTGTTGGGTCTATTGCTTAAGATTATAGGATCTGGTTTTTAGTTTGTTGTTTTGCTTCCTCTGTGATTTCATGATGCATTGCTGCTTTCATTCTCCTCCCAAGCATGAGTAGAGAGGCCATTTTGTAAATTTGTGTGTCCACTGGTCATGACTACTCTTGTTTATATCAGGACTGCACCCAGGGCGCAAAGCCCCTGGAGACCCTAGCAGCCTCCCACACCCGGAGGGAACATCCGTAGCCCCACCTGACTGCCCCGAAGCACCCCAGGATGGGGAAACACCACCGCCGTCAACTACAGCACCACTACAGAGTTCACAAGCACCAGTCACGCCCCTGCGGCTCCGTACTGCACCAGGGGTGGGGCTCCGGAGCTGCTGTGTACTGGGGCCATGCCCTCAGCCTTGATCTCAGCCCAGCGGTGCTCAGAGTGTCTGTGAACCTGTGAGAGTGGCCCTCCCTTTGTCTGGATACCTTGTGCCTTTGTGCTATTGTATTGCCTGTGGATTGTGTGTGTGTTAGAGTGACTGTGCTGCGCGTGAGTAGTGAGTGTTACAGTGTGTGAGTGTCATCAAGTTCAGTAAGTCTGCAAACCCCTTGTATTGTTTTAGTGTTACATAACCCCTGGAACCCTTTCTGGAAGTGTGAGCCCTATCCCGTTCCCCCCCTCCCAGGGCTTGGCACTGTTCCCTTTACTCACCGCCCACACTTCCCTCCCCTTCACCCTGTGTGGTTGCTTGAGGGGATGCTCGAAGGTGTGCGCTCATCCCCAAATACCCTATGATGATTCAGGCTATGGATTATTAGTCCTTCAGCCCTATACGATCCTGAGGGTTTGTTTCCATGCTACCTTGCTGCTTGGTGAACGTGTGTGTGGTTGTGTACCCTTCCTACCTTCCCTTTCCCATCCCCGGTCTGTCCCAGACCTCACAGTATCACCAGCTAAACTCACCTTCCCCTATCCCCCACCTTGTGGAGGGTTTTTTCCCTTGCCATGGAACAATTAGCAGCTGAAGTGACAGAACTAATGAGGGCTATGCAGGCCTTGACAATGGAAGTCAAGGACCTATGAGATAGGCAAACGGCAGTGGAGGCACCACCCCCACCTCCCATGTCTGCCGTGGAGTCAATGGAGCCCACGGGGGCCACCTCATGCATACCTCCAATACCTAAGGGACCCACGATAAATAAATTCTCCGGGGACCGCTGGTTGTTTAAGGGCTTCCTCGCTCTCTGTGAGCTTACCTTTACATTACAACCTATAATGTATAACACGGATGCCCTTAAAGTGGCCTTTATTATTGGGTTATTAGATGGTAATGCTCTGGCTTTGGCCACACCTCTGCTTATAAAAAAAAGTCCCATGTTAACTGACTATGCGGGCTTTGTTCACAAATTAACATTTATTTTTGATTATCTGCACTGGCAGAATGATGAGGAGACCGCCATCATGAATTTAAAAGAAGGAAGAGGGTCGCTGCTGGACTACGTTACAAAATTCCAACAGTTGGTGGTTGACCTAAACTGGCTGGACAAGGTGCTCAGGGTTATGTTCCAAAGAGGGTAGAATGATGACTTAAAGGACCAACTGGTGTTTACCACCCTCCCTGATACCTTGGGGGGACTCATCACCCTGGCCATCCAGATAGATGAACAGTTGATGGAACTTAGATGGGAGGGATGCCAAGAATCATTTCAACTACCAGGAAATCACTGTTGCCTGTGGTGGCCGGCAACATAGAATGCAGTAAAGGAGACAAGGTGGAGCCCATGCAATTAGGGACCTCACACAGCCCTCTCACAGCAGAGGAATGAGAGACACGCCGGACCCTTCGTCTTTTTTTCTATTGTGGGCAAGTCTCGCACTTTGCCCGAAACTGTCCATCACTCCCAGCCACAACTGTCCATCACTCTCAGCGAGGGGTGGGAAAAGCCAAACTCCGGGAACTATAGGAGGGTTTCCAGGTGGAAAAGAGGGGCCCCTAACCTGGTGATCCCAGATCCTTGCCACAAGCCCTTTTCAAGCACGGCATCTCCATGTGCCTGCCATGCTGGGGATCGCACCAACATGGAGTCTTGTGGTCTGCATTTTGATCGATTCCAGGGCGTCCGAAAATTTTATAGACCAGGGCCTTCAATGCAAGTATGCAATTCTGCGCATGCAGAGGTTCACCCATGATCATGTGCACACCATTGATGGCTCTCCCTTGACATCAGGGCCCATCACGACACAGATGATGGGACTCCAAGTGACCATTGGATGTCACACATTACACTTCGATATTGTGGCCACACCTATGTTTGCTGTGGTCCTGTGTATGCCATGGTTGTGCCACCATAACTAGGGCTGATGCGGAAGCAGCTTTTACCGCGCCGCGATTCCGTTCCACCATTTCAGAACTGCCCGCGCCACACCGCGACTTTTCTGTGGATATTCCGCTAATTCCGCCGGAATTCTGCAAATCGTGGAATTGCGGAAAATTGCGGAAAAATTACGGAAATTGCGGAAAACCGCTATTCCGCTATTTTTTGGCGCTTGCGGAATTGTGGAAATAGCAAAAATGTCAACTTTCCACGATTCCACTAAGTTGCGGAATTAAATAAGCGGAACCGCGGAACCGCGGAATGAAACCGCGGAATGAAAGCCTCTGCCATGCCGTTCCACTAATTGCGGAAACACTGTTTCTGCCGGAAATAGCTACCGCTGCGATATTCCGCTACAGCCCTAACCATAACCCCACTCTTAATTGGACTGAACGGACGGTGTCATTCCTGTTCGATTTTTGTGGGTCGTCGTGTATCCTGCCAGCCCCCCCGACAAGGAATGTTCACTGCTGACCCGGGTCAACCCAGACCGCTCCCAGCGCAATATCAAGACCTTGCAGATGTATTTGACAAAGAGGAAGCTATGGTCCTACCCACTCACTGGCTGTATGACTGCCCCATCAAGTTGATCCCTGGCACCAAACCCCCTTATGGTTGGATCTGTGCCCTCTTGGGGCCTGAACTGACCACGTTGTAATAATATATTGAGGACAGTCTGCATTGTGGATTTATCCATCACTCTTCTTCCCCAGCAGATGCACCCTAGTTTTTCATCCCAAAGGACGGAAGGCTTCGCCCCTGTATAGATTATCATGGGCTCAACGCCATCACCATCAAGAATCATGATCAGCTTCCCTTGATCCCTGAGTTTCTAGATAGATTGCAGAGTGCAAAAATATTTACCAAGTTGGATCTCCGCGGTGCCTACAACCTGCTACGGGTCCAACAAGGGGATGAGTGGAAAACGGCGCTCAGGACCAGATATGGACACTATGAATATCTTCTGATGCTGTTCAGGTTAGCCAATGCTCTGGCGACCTTTCAGCATCTTATTAATGATGTACTACGGGACATGCTGGACACCTACATAGTGGCCTACTTTGATGACATCCTGATCTACTCAAAGAATATGGACGAGCATGTTCATCAGGTACGGTCAGTATTACTACGCCTAAGGCAACACCGCTTGTTCTGCAAACTGGAGAAATGTGCTTTTCATTTGACCACTGTCGAGTTTCTTAGATTTATTATCTCCCCCCATGGCGTAGAAATGGATCCCAAAAAGGTTAATGCCGTCTTGACTTGGGTTCCCCCGCCTTCCATAAAAGCCCTACAACACTTTCTAGGAACTACTAATTATTATAGACAATATATTCCATATTACGCCCAACTTACAGAACCCCTTACGACACTACTACGGAAGGGAATACCCTATTTATGGACACAGAAGCAACAAGAAGCATTCAAGAAACTGAAGGAAACCTTCACACGTGCTTGGATCTTACAATACCCTGATTTCAACAAGCCATTTACTGTTGAGACTGATGCCTCCAGCATCACCATTGGAGCCTTCTTGCTCCAATCAGGACCAGATGGGGGACGTTTAATGCCCTGTGTGTATTATATACGTCAATTATCGAATTCAGAAAAGAATTACACTATCCTAGACCAGGAGCTCCTAGCCATTAAGCTGGCCTTCTCCACATGGAGACACTATTTAGAGGGATCCATGTACCCTGTTATGGTCATAACTAAACACTGCAACCTTATGTATCTCCAAACCACGTATATTGCTAGTGCACGACATGGGCACTGGGCTCTTTTCTTTGCTCCTTTTAATTTCCAGATTCGTTATTGCCCGAGGCACCAGACCATTCTAGCAGACACATCATGCTGTACAGAACCAGGCAAGCAACCAGATAATAGAGGGAAGCCCGTGTTGGAGAAAAATGACTTCGCAGTGACCCTTCTTACACCCAAACAACTTGTACAGTATTCCCAGCTAGCACCGGTACCCAGACCACTGGCCACATATGACCCCGAGATGGAATTATATTACCAGCATGGAAAGAGCATTGTACTGGCCCCAGCACACCGACATATTTTATGGGGTCATAACGATGTACCCTTGGCAGGACACCCTGGAAACAAGCAAATTTTGGACCTCATCCTATGACGATTTTTGGTGGTCCAACGTAAAAACAGATGTGCAAGAACACGTGAAGAACTGCACCATGACTGTCGGGACCAAGGTTCCCCATCAACAATGCCAAGGTCTCCTGCATTTACCTCCACTCCCCCAGGGTCCATGGCAGAAGATGGGGATGGATTTTATCATTGAACTCCCGCCGTCACACCAATGTACCACAATTCTTGTGATAGTAGACCACGTCTCGAAAATGGATCATTTTGTAGTGTACGCAGGCCTGCCCAAAGCAGCTCAGTCCACACAACTACTGCTACAGAACGTCATCAAACTCCATGGGTTTCCCAAAGAAATAGTCCTCGACCGTGGGACGCAATTTACCGCACGCCTATGGAAGGCGCTCCTAACCAGCCTTTAAATAAAAATGAGCCTGACCACCGCTTACCACACTCAAACTAATGGACAGGTGGAAAGAACCAATCAAACCTTTGAACAATACCTTTGTTGTTACATGGACTACCTCCAAAATGACTGGAATGATTTATTACCCCTTGCAGAGTTTGTCTACAATAACACCCTAAACTCCTCTATTGGATCCTCACCCTTTTTTGTGAACTATGGTTTTCACCTTTGCATCTGCCTCCCCGATATTTCTCCAATCACCCTTCATGCTGCGGGAGTTCTGGTCTCGCAAATCCACAAGGCCCAAACCTCTGCCAAAAACATGCTGATGAAAGTCAGACAACGCTACAAACAGTTCATGGATCAGCATCATTGACCAACCATGGACTATCACCCAAGGTGATTGGGTCTGGATATACCGTCGGCATTACCCATCCCAGTGGCCCTTGACCAAATTGAACTACAGATATATGGGCCCCTTCCCTATTGTTAGAAAAATCAACGGTGTGGTCTATACGGTCCGGCTGCCGCACTAGTACCACCTGCACCCCTCCTTTCACGTGTCCCTGTTGAAACCAGCACACGACACCCCCACAAAAAAGAGACTCCTACACCCGCTCTCGGTAACCACGTCTGGTGAATACAAAGTTCATAGAATACTAGACTCCCGATACCATCGAGTCCGCTTGTAATATTTACTCGATTGGAAGGGATGCGGGCTGTTGGATTGTTCCTGGGAAAAGGCCACCTACGTCTATGCCCCTAGATTGGTGCGCTTCTTCCATGCCCAGTACCCATTAAAACCCCGACCTTTGCTTTTTCATCAGCCTTGGAGGGGGAGTGCTGTCAGGACTACACCCAGGGTTCACAGCCCCCGGGGAGCGGTAATGATCCCCCCACACCCAGAGGGAACATCTTCAGCCCCACCTGATGGCCCCCTAAGCACCCCAGGATGGGGAAACACAGCTTTCGTCACCTGCGGTGAAACTACAGAGTTCACAAGTACCAGACACGCTCCAACAGTTCCGTACTGTGCCATGGGCAGGGCTCCACAGCTGCTGCATACTGGGGCCATGCTCTCAGCCTCAATCTCGACCCCGTGGTGCTCAGAGTGTCTGTGCCACCACCTTTTCAGCGGAGATAAAAGCAGTTCCCCTCCATGGTAACAGCGCTGGTGATCAGTACTGCAACACCTGTGAGAGTAGCCCTCCCTTTGTCTGGTTACCTTGTGCCTTGGTGCTATTGTATTGCTTGTGGATTGTGTGTGTGTGTGTGTGTTAGGCAACTTTTCCATGGATGCCACACACCCATGAACACCCGGAAACACCCATCGGATGGGTGGTAGAGCGTCCCTGTAAATGTCCTCAGCGGGCACGTGCACGACCCACCCACCGACACCCGCCAACACCCACAGAGCAGTCATGAGGGAGCTGGCACCCTCCATGGTTGGAGATGGGTGAAGACGGGTGGTGATGGGTGTTCAACACCCAAGCATCCATGTAAAAGTGAAAACACCCACACCCATGCAGAACAGAATGGTGGAGCCCCACTGCGCCAGCACCATGGGGCACGATGCGCTGCCACGCAGACATGCCCACAGGGCGGGGGGACACTGGACATCCACTCAAGAGCCCATAAAGGAGGGCAGAACCACAGCACATTCATGCGGGCTCCCATGATGGTGATCAGGAAGGCCTACAAGAAGGCCAAGGGATCCACCACTGCCCCACATGGGGGAAGGGGCCTGGTGAGCAAGGGGACCCCGGGGGGCCTGGGGGTTTGGGAGGAGTCCTGGCAAGGAGGAGGAGAAGGGGGGGCAGGAAGCCCCCCCTCCACCAGGTGGGCCACCCTTCATGGCAGGGCACATGGGCTATGGAGGGCCTGGGTGTGGAGGGGGGTGGAGGTATAGGGGGAGACCACCCGGGGGCAAGCAACCACAAGCAGCAGGGCCCAACAGGGGTGGGGTGGTGGGTGCAGGTGGGAGGGGTGCATGGGCCCATGGTGGCTCCCTCGGCACATTCTCCCAGTCAGGGGCCCCTCCTGTGGCTAACATCCACTGGGGGCCCACCCCATGACAGAGCAGGGGGACTCCACAGGGAGGGCTGAGGGGAGCAGTCACACTATCGGGGCCACCGCACCTGGAACTAGGGGCCGGCGGTAGTGGCCAGCAGGGCACACAGGCCAGGTGCACTAACGGTCTGTCCAACCTCCCATTGGGCAGGGGAGCAGATGACAGCAGCATGGAGCAGAACCAGGAGATGTGCACCAGGAACCGGCACCAGAGGGAAGACCTCTTCAGGGAGCTGCTGGCGGAATCACAACGGTTAGCCGAAGTGCACTTCTGAAAGCTTGCACTTACCAGGGAGCTCATCAGAGGGGAGGGGGAAAGGGACCAGGAGATCCTTGCTGCCATGATGGCCCGGTCCTGCACCGAGCACCTCTGGGACAAGTGCCAGGCTGCCACCCTCCAACGCAAGCAGAGCCACACCTGTGATGGGCTGGAGGGTGAGGGCGTACAGGTCATGGACCTCATGGGGGAGGCCATGGAGGCCCTGCAGCATGACCTCCAGTGCGACAGGCCCCGCCATGCCACAGAAAAAGGTCTGGCAGCCGACCAACACCATGGCAGCTTCCCACTGGTGCAGGTGCCCCCCTGCACTTTGGACACCCATGGTTCCCCCAGCAGAAACCCTATCTGGCCCTGGCCCATGGGGTCCCCCTCCCCCACCTGTATCAACCTGACTTGCTTGCAGGGCTGCCCTTTCAGCCCACACCCCCTGTGGACCTGCCTCCACTGCCACCCCAACCCCTCTACCAGGAGGCAACTCTGTCACACCATGACAGTGCACCCCAGGATGAGCAGCCACCCACAGTGGCTGCCTCATCCCCACAGGTAAGGCCACAGCACCCCGTTCCTGCAGGGGGTATCGGGGTATGATACCAGGGGGAGCCCTCTGGGAATCCGGGTTATCACGTGCCCCCGGTAGGCAGCAGCTTGCTGAAGGCACTCTGAGCACATGCACTACACAGATGGGGATGGACGGCCAGTGCCATATGCATGCGTACCTGCGCATCACTGCCTTACTAGACTGGGCAGGTGCCGTGATGCCATGGGTGGGCCATCCCAGGGGGCCACCCTTAGGGAGGGCCATGTGGCACATGCCTTGCTCATGTGGGGAGTTTGGGCCCCCCAGGACGCCTATGGGGTACCCACATGCCTGTGCCCTGACAAGGGATGGAGGTGAGTGCACACAAGGAACCGTCACCCCATTCCTGTTCCCCCAAGCAGGGACCGACAGCAGATCCAGATGTGGAGTGGCCAGTGGACGACCAGGAGGCCGTACCATCCACCCAGAGAGTACTGCGGTCAGCTCTGGCCAGGGCACGGTGTCCATTGAGCCCTGGGAGTGCCGCCAAGAGCAACTTACAATAGCCAAAAATACATAACAATAAAATGCAATAAAAATACTAAAACTGTAACAACATATTTAAAATATCTTTAAAAACCCAAATTTACCCCCAACTACCCCACCCTCCCACCCTCCCCTCTAAAGGCCTGGGCAAACAACCAGGTCTTGCAGGCTCAGCAAAAAGCCAGCAGACTGGGGCTAGGTGAGCTTCCTCCGGGAGGGAGTTCCAAACTCGCGACCCAGCCACTGAGAATGCCCTCTCAATTGTAGCCCCCATTTTACACAGGGGACCTCCAAAAAGGCACCCCTGGTGGACCTAAAGGATTGTTCTGAGGCATGGAGGGTGAGGCAGTCCCTGAGGTATGAGGGGCCTACACTGTGTAGGGTTTTATAAACCAACTCTAACAGTGGCTCAGTACACTATAGGCAGTCAGTGCAGAGTACAGACCACAGGCGTTATGTGCTCCCGCCGACCCGTCTCTGTAAGGAGATGGGATGCTGCATTCTGTACTAGCTGCAGCTTCTGAACCAGTATCAAGGGAAGCCCCACATAGAGCACGTTGCAGTAGTCTTGTCTCGAGGTGATGAAGGCGTGGGTGAGGGTGGCCAGATCAGACCCAGAAATGTATGGACGCAGCCTCCGCACTAGATGCAACTGGCAAAAGGTGGCTTTAGCCACTGCCTCCACCTGTCGATCCAGATGGAGGTCTGAATCCAAAAGCACTCCCAGACTCCGAACCTGCTGGGCTACACGAGGGTGGACCCCCCCTACAAGGGGAGTCAGCACCTCCCTCTCCCTGCCCACTACCATCACCTCCATCTTGTCGGTATTGAGCTTCAGTCTCCTCTGCCACATCCAATCCGCCACAGCCTCCAAACACTGGGAAAGTAACGAGACAGCAGACCTGTGTCAGTTGAAAAAGAGAGGTACAGCAGAGTATCATCATCAATTTCAGACTTTATGATACCACGGTCAACCACAGTGAACCACCTGTGGTGGCCGTGGTACCTTAACATCTGTAGTGCGCTCCACCAGATGTTCACCACGATGAACACCCAGTGGGAAACACATTGACCCCAGTTCTGGACCTCCGGCCACCCGGAGGTCCAGAACCATGATTACTAGCTGGACCACGGTCCGGAATCGGCAGAGCGTAACGTCTGTTACCTCCGCTGAGCCCAGACCATGGCCCGGACCCCGATGCGGGGTTGGGATCAGCAGCCACATTGGCTGCTGCTCCTGCCCATCTCCAAGAGGGTAGGCAGCCAGGGGAGCATGGGAGGGGAGCGGGGCTGTGTGGCCACATGTTGCTTCACACAGCCCCGCCCCCTCCCTGATCGCCTGTAGGAATCAGTTGGCACGTCTAAAGGACGGCCGGACTAATTCCTGATTCCTGACCAGGATCCGAAACCGGATCCCCGTGCGTTGTTGGACGTGCCCAGTGCACATCTGAAATTACCCTGTGTTCTCAGGTACAATAAAATAAATTTAGAGTATTGTTATTGTCACAGCTTTCAAAGGTCCTAGATTTTCCAGGACATCCCTGCTTTAAAATCACAGATTTGTTCCATTGATGGCTTTCAAATTGCTGTCATTAACACCTCCCTTCCTAGAAACTCTGCAGCAGTTTTCCATGACTGCCAGACAGACAGATATCAAAAGAGGTGTTAACTCAGAGATCTCCTGGAAAATCCGGGACACTTGAGAGGTATGACTATTGTGTAACACCAGCAATGTTTGTGGCAGTAAGTCCAGTGAAGTAGAAGGAGTTACACTGATGTATATGAGATTGGAATTAAGTCCTGTGTTGCCACTAGGAATGTGCAGAAGCCGCCCGCCCTCACCAACTGTTTTATTTTTAGTTTTCATTTTCATTTACAAAAAGACACCTTCGTTTTCAGGGTGTTTTGTAATCAATCTTACTGTTTTCAGGGGGTGGGTTAGTTCATTTTATTTTTAAAAAATAAAAAAAAAAATAATCACTACTCATGTGCAAAATGGCCACTAGGCTGTTCTGTGTACGCACAACTTTTCTGCTCTGGCAGCCATTTTTCACATGTGCAGTGATTTTTTAAAAAAAATATTTTTAATAAAATAAATTTTAAAAAATCACAGCGGATGTGCAGAACAGCTCCAGAGGCCATTTTGCACATGTGTAGTGAATTATTTTTTATTATTTTATTATTTATTTTTAAATTGATGAAAGCAAATGATAATCATTTGCTTATTCATCTGTTTTCATAACATTAGTTACAAACATCATTCATTTTTATAAGTAATAGAAAACATTACTGATGCACACCCCTACATTGGGGACAGAAATCAACTTCCCTGATATTGTATTTTCATACTTGCACCCTATTAAACCCACATCTGACTTTTGACACCCTCCTAGCAGGGAATGGGTCACTCCATTATGGCCTGTCTAGTACTCCTTCAAAGGTGGCCACTGTCGGAAACAGGATGCTGGACTAGATGGACCTCTCATCTGACCCAGTATAGCACTTCTTGTGTTCCTCCCCTCCCAATGAAAGATCTACTGTCTTGACTAGCCCTTTCCTCTTTGGCTATTAAAAATACTCTCTGCTAAATGTGGCCTTCAGAATTTGTCTATTGCTTCCAAGATGTTTCGTGTACGATCATTGCTCTTTCAGTTATTTCGGCAACCTGATTTATCCAAGGTGTGACTCCCTGATTTACTTTGAGGTTTGATGAAAAGAATAGGCATCTATGTTTGGAATAAACAAACTGTGGGGATCTCATCCAAGCCAAACACAACCTTTTAGTCTTTTGAGATTTTCCTCTGGCTGGGACTGAAATTATCTTAGGAACATGTGTTGGAACAAGTAGAACTAACTCTTTGACCTTCAGCTGTTTCTCTATTGTTAATGCACACATATAATACTCACAAAGGAGAAACCTGCAAAGCTGATCTCTCCAAATACTTACCAGTGAAAAATACAGAGTTTTACAATATTTTTCTCTCTCTCTTCATAAACATTCATTAATTCATTCATTTATTAGATTTTTACCCCGACCCTCCTAGAAACAGCTTGGGATGGCTATTGTATCAATTAAATTTATCACAGGGTTGGAGGTATAAACTAATTAACTATCCCTATGTTCATTGAAAAGAGCTACTAATGGCCAATATTTATTCTGCTGTATTTGGCAAAAGAACCTATACTTTAAGATCCAGCTTCCGTAGAAGTTAGTGGCAGTTCCTTTGACTTCACTTGAGAGCTGGGTGAGTCTCAAGGTGAACATGAGCAACTTGATGACTTTGAGCAGACTTTCTAGTTTATAATAATAATAATAATTAATTAATAATGAATAATTAGTATTATAATTAATAATACCTTTTAGTTATAAAGCCTCACTCCCCTGCCTGGTGCTTGGAGTGCTTCACAAAATCCGTACAACCAAACAATGTCAAATCAATTTTAAACCAATTTAAAAGAAAAGTAAAAAGGGAGGACAAATACACTAAGGGCAACCAGCAGTGGATCCCCTAAAAGCATCTGGATAATAAAAAAAGTCTTCAGGTGCTTTGCGAATATGAGGAGGGAGGAACATCCGGATGAAGTGAGTTCCACACTTGAGGGCCCACCACAGCAAAGACCTGATCACCTGCCAACTTGAGACTTGATGGCAGGACCTCCAAATAGCAGGTGTTTTCTGAGTGCAGATAACTATCAGAGTGAGGCTCCAGGAGGAACAGGTCTCATTCCACTGTATGTGAAATTTTATAGCAATGCATAAAAACAATAGATGCACAGTCTCTTCTAAGAAGATCTCAGCATTTTATTAACTCTGAGCATGTTGTGTGTGTGTGTGTTCTCCACTGATTCACTCACTCATATTCACAGTCGGGTTTGATAGTTTTTTTTCTTCCTTAGATGTGAGCTGGCAGGTGGTTATGATGATTCAAGGCTGACTAAGAGGCGGTAATGAGAAATCCTTTCTTTTAGGGATATTTCTGCATTTTTTACTCCAATCCATGTGGCTCTGTGGTTTCAGCCTCACTTTTTTCCTAATGTAATTGCCTAGATGAGCTGAATTGCAGAATAAAATTACAGTACTATTTCTTGACAATCCTCACCTCTTGTTAGATTTCTCTTTCTCTCCCCCCCCCCCCCCCCGGCTTCCTTTTCAGACACCCATTTGCTTTTTGGCAGCCTCACAGTTTCAAATGGTATCTTCAGTATATCAATACAAAAATGTTGGCAAGCTAGAGAGACATTATTTTAAAATGCTTAGAGTTGACTGGTTTGTGGGTTTCCCCCCTTTAATTTCTTGTCCTTTGTGTGTCTCTTGGGTCACTAGTATGGGAAATATCCCTTTTTGCAGCTTTTATACATTAGTAGGCATGCATGGAGAAAAGTCACAGGATTAAGATTAGGCCAGGATCTACCACTGTCTAACATTCATATAATCAGCTTGTTTAAATGAGGATAAAAGTAGTGATTATCCAGTAACTTTAGTAAATACAAGAAACAGATTCTAAAGCCAGGGAAGGTTCACTGAGATAACAGATTGTAACACAACAGAGGTTTCCCCTTAGCTTTCTGAATACAGCCAATGGTTAAGCTTGTTACAATGACAGATTTTATCTCAATTGTTTGTTCAAAGGATTTTCTGAGGCAAGCCGGCAGATGGGAATTGGTACAGTTCCAAATATCAGCAACATTCCCTTTTCATTTGCATTAGATTATATAGCTTAAAAATTAGGCACAGGCTTAGCCCTTCTAAATGAATGTACGATGTATTTTACCAGTCAGGCAAAGCATGGTTGAAATACAATATGTTATATTCTGAACTCTTCAGGTTTGTAGCACTGAAAGCTTGATACTGCCATAATTAATAAGAGGAAATGTCCATTTTCTGAGGGTAGATTAGATACATTGTCCTCTTCTTGCCATTCTGAGAATCTGAAAAAAAGAAATGTACTACAGATGCAGTAAAAATGCAGTTGATGGAATCCTGGCCCAATTAAAGTTAATGGCCTGTGAATTCTGCGCATGCTCTCTCTCTCTCTTGTGCACACCCATTCAGGAGCCTCATGTACCTCTATTGCTGGCACACTGGGCCGCATGCAAACTGAATGCATATGGGCACAGGCAGAGATCCACACAGGATCCATGGGCAATCAGATCATCCCCAGTAGAAAAAATCCCCATAAATTTTAATGGTACTAAGATTTCACCCATTGAGAGCACACAGAGCTTGGTCTGGGGTAGAATGCCTTCAATCACTGCTGACCTGAGGAGTAAAAGGCACAGAGGACTTTTCAAAATTGGACCCTTAGTAAATTAAAAAAAAACTAGTTTGCATCCATCTGTTTCTTCCTTTCTCAACACACAAGGCCTGTTCTTGCCAACACCACTGCAGTCATATCTGTGGAAATGAGTAAGGTCTTTTGCACACGAGATGCCCCCACCCATTTCCATGCAGTTTTGCTGTGTGGAGATGGGTGGAGGCGCCTGTGTGAATGCCACGGAGGATGTGTGGGGGTGCATGCATGCTCCCGCGCTACACTCACCTCCACCCATCTCCACCCATCACCCATCCAGGGAGCAATAGGCTCCAATGCATGATGCTCTGTGGGTGGGGGTGGGTGGAGGTGGGAACGGGGGCACACCCACCTCCACCCACTGCAGCCACCCACCCATCCCCACACCCACTGCAGTCCATTTAAAAATGGCCTAAGAATGGAATTAGAAAAACCGGACCAGAAAAATCTAAAATTAAAGTTGCTTAATAAGCCAGGTTTTCTCACTGAATTATGACTGGGAGGTAAAGAAAAATCCCTGTAGCCATCTCTGGTGGTTGCTGAGTTGAAAGTTAGAGGTTATGTGGCAATTTTCAGCAAGCAAAGGGAATAAGCCTGTTATGTTGGCCAACATTCCGCCTCTGAGAAAAACTGTTCTTAATGACCAATCATTCAGTATGTGTGAGCTATTCCTAAATGAATAATGGTTGCCCTGCTTGCTTGCCTACACAGTCTCTATACTACTAGTAACTAACTCATTATTTAATAAAGCACTTTGAGATATATGAAGTACGAAAAGTGCTACACAAAGCCAAGTTCAATATCCAGACTAGTAACAGCCTTGAAACCTCCCTACAAATGTAGGGTTAAGCCTGGCTCTTTCTATTCTTGATCCAAACCATTTCATGACACCAAAGGCACATGTGATGGAGATTGATGAGTTGTCCATTTTCTCTGCCAAATAATTTCTCCCTTTCTTTATAGAGGCGATACAGCAGTGTCTTGGGAAAGGGAAACTCGTGTGCTTTTTATTGTGGGGAAGTGATAAGCAGAGGAAGCTATTCTTTATAGTTACTATTGATCGACAACCTGTAGGAAAAAAAATTGAGATGGTTTTTTCTTTTTTCCTCTTAAAGATAAGTGGATACGAAAATATCTTTCATGAAAATAGTAAATCACACAAACCCTATTTTCATTTAATATGAACAAGGAACAGTACAGTTCTCACTCATCCATGTGTGAAAGGGGGTTGTGTGCATTAATTGCATGCCAGAGTGCTGAGTGGGTGATGAATCCTCATTCAAATCAAGAGGCAAGCACTGCACAGTCGCTCTCTATGGTCAGCAGTGACGAACAATAAGTATGCCTCCAGGTACAGAAGTAAATTCTGCAGTTCAACATTACAAGCAGCATCCTGTTGACTATGGTTATGCTGTACAATGATGGATGAAGATTTGGTACCTACTTGAGTATAGTGGGCCACTTTGGCATGTAGTTAACACATCCAAATCCCTCTTGATGAGTGAGGATTGTGCACTATAGTAAAATAATGCATTTAGAAAATTTGCCAGATTAGCTGGCTAGGGAATTAAGTAGGGATGTGGAAACAGACCGGAGTTCGGATGTTGGGATGTTCCGACGTTTGAACTAAACATAGTTCAGGTTTGTGGGTTCAGTTCCACGGAGTTTGGACCCCCCCCCAAAAGTTCAGCCATGGCAGAGGCTTGGGGAGCTCCAGGGGTGCCTGTGGGGGCATGGAAGGCCATCGGAGACACATTAGCAGCAGCAGAGACCGGGAACCCTTGGGGCTTGGCACCCAGGGATCGCCAGGCAGGTAGGCTCAGTGGTTGGTACCTGGGGGTGCCCGTGGGGGCATGTCTGGTTGTCTGAGAACCAGCGGCATCAACAGCAGCAGAGGCCAGGTGTTGCAGGCTGCTAGGCATCGGTGGAGCAGTGGCAGTGGCTCAGCCAGGGCTCAGTGGCTGGCACCCTTACTTGGTCAGGTGTTGCAGGCTGGCTGGCATCGGTGGAGCATTGGCAGATGGTGAAATGGAACGACAGCCCTCCCTGCCTGGAACGTAGGCCCCAGAACCCTGATGGTGGGTCCTGGAGTTAAAGTGGCTGGCTGTTTCTTGATGCGGTGGAATGACGGCTCCCTGTGAGTGGAATGACGGCCCCAGAACCCTGATGGTGGGTTCTGGGACTAGATTGGCAGCTTCTGGATGACATGGATGGACAGCCTTCCCTTCCTGGAATGTAGGCTTCATAAACCTGACGGTGAGTCCTGGGACTGGAGTGGCAGCTTCTGGATGAAGTGGAATGGCAGCCCTTCCTGCCTGGAACGTAGGCTGGCTGGCATCAGTGAAGCATTGTCAGACAGTGAAGTGGAACAACAGCCCTCCCTGCCTGGAACGTAGGCCCCACAACCCTGATGGTGGGTTCTGGAGCTGGAGTGGCTGGATGTTGATGTGGTGGAGTGACAGCTCCCTGTGAGTGGAATGATGGCCCCAGAACCCTGATAGTGGGTACTGGTGCTGGAGTGGCTGCTTCTTTATGCCGTGGAATGACAACTCCCCATGAGTGGAATGATGGCCCCAGAACCCTGATGGTGGGTCCTGGGGCTGGACTGGCTGGCTGCTTCTTGATGTGGTGGAATGATGGCTCCCTGTGAGCGGAATGACGGCCGCAGAACCCTGATGGTGGATCTTGGGACTAGAGTTGCAGCTTCTGGATGAAGTGGATGGACAGCCCTCCCTGGCTGGAATGTAGGCCCAGAATCCTGATGGTGGGTCCTAGGGCTGGAGTGGCTGGCTATTTCTTGATGTGGTGGAATGATGGCTCCTCGTGAGTGGAATGACGGCCCCAGAACCCTGATGGTGGGTCCTGGGACTAGAGTGGCAGCTACTGGATGAAGTGGAACAAGAGCCCTCCCTGCCTGTAACGTAGGCCCCAGAACCCTGATGGTGCAACCTGGGGCTGGAGTGGCTGCTTCTTGATGCCGGGTATAATATCTAAATCTATCTAATCTAATCTAAATAAATGAAACTATGGAGGTAGATGCGTGGAAATGGGTGAAATAGGAGGAGGATGGCAATGGATTGGGAGGAACATAAACTGCTGGAAGAGGGAGAGTTCTGAAAACGCCTGCTGACAGGATCAGTGGCTAGCTCAGAATGATATGGAAGGGGGGGAGGGAAATTGCTTTTAGTTACTTGCTGCACCCGCCTTACCACAAGCCCCATTGGCTCTGTGCAGCCTAACCTGTAGCCAATCACAGACTGCCAAGTCAGTGGTCGGAGGAAAAGAGGGATGGTAATTGGGCAGGCTGGCTGATAGTTCAAAACTCTCTCCACCCCTGGGTCCAGGAAGACTGCTCTTCAACTGCCCCCCTTCCCCCGGGACTACCAGCCAGGTTTTTCCTGCCCGATCGCCGCCAAACTCATCCGAACACACCCAAACTGTTCAGGACTTTGGGCGTTCGGTTCGGGAAACTTGTTCGGCCATCCGAACAGGCTGAGTTTGGGCTGGACCCTGAACGTCCGAACTGCATTTGCACATCCCTAGAATTAAGTTTTTGGGAACCTAAACCCATATTCGGTAGCAGGGGAAAGGAAATGAAGTTGTTTCTTTCAAGAACACTTTTCAGTGCAACCTTTTGAATGGAGCTTCCCCTAGAGCTGGATGATGGTGCAAAAGTGCTTCTTTGAGGAGCTCACCTGGCCCCAAAACTTTTAACATTCCAGTGAATTTTCAATACCTGGCTGTTCACCCAGGCCTTTGGGGAGGGGGGGAGGGGGGTTAGGGTTTTTTTATTCCCCTAAACCCTTATTTATTGTATTATTATGTTTCTTGGTCCTGTGTTAATTGTTGTACTTTATGAGTGTTTTTAAATATTTTATAGTTGTATTTGTATATATATATTGAGATTGTAAGCCACCCCGAGCTGTTTCAGGTGGGGTATAAATGTAATTAAACAAATAAATAAATAAATAAAATAAATTTCCTACCCCTGAAACATTTTTAGCTATAGGTGAGAAAAATTCTGCTATATCTTTTGAGAAAAAGGAGCAACTAAACCCAGTTTGAACTAGAGCTGCAGTGGGTAGCATATTTGCTACCCACGGGTAATATCCGCATTTTCAAGCACCCCTGCCAGGCTCTCGATCGGGTACTGCCCCTCATTGGGTGCCCGGTGCCCCAAAGTATAGGTATTACTTGGGCATCCTGGAACACTATGGGATGCCTCATTACACCAAACCCAGCACCCGTGGCTCCACAGGATGACTCACTGCATCAGTGGGCTGCTGCTCTTCTCTTCAGTTGCTGCTCCCTGCTTCCTGCTGCTCCCCAGCCTGTGCAAAACTTCCCTGCTCAGCTTTTTCTGAGGGGAGGTGGAGTAGTGGAGGGGAGGAGACACGAATGAGGAGGCCTCTTCCACCTGCATGCACCCCCTATTTGGTCCCCTGTTTCCAGCAGGATAAATTTTAGGGGAGTGTGTGCTTAACTTATATGGGTCCCCCTTGGGGAAAGGACCTATTGTTTTTTATTTTATTTTTTAATTAAATTTTGTATCTCGCCCTTCCCTAAAAAGGCTCAGCAAGGCTTACAAATAAAATAAAAACATAATATATAAAACATATATAAAAGCATATTAAATTCCCTAAAAACAGTAAAATACAAAAATAACCCCAAAACCACACACACCTCCCACAACCGCTGACAAACCCCACCAAATAGAAACTCCTCATTTCCCATATCCAACCTCTCCCTCACAAACCTACCTTGATCCCACCCACCACCCCCATTTCCTATCCCTGCCCACCAAACAACTTTACAAACAAAAAGGTCTTACACTGCTTCTAGAAGACACTCAGGCTCAGACTCAAATGAACCTCCAAGGGAAGGCAGGTGCCCCAGATGATTGCAGGGGCTGCAATAGGGCATGGAAGGACAGGCGGTCTTTCAGATATGTCGGGCCCAGACCATTTAGGACTTTAAAGGTCAAAAGGTCAGATTCAGAGCAACTTTGATGCTGGATTTAGGGCCAGTGGTCAGAGAGCGCGAGGGGGTGGAGGCCCCATCTGGTCCAACTTTGTGGGGGGAGTTTCAGGAAGTGATGCCAGTCAATGCAGCAGATGTTCTGGGGTCTATGTGAGTCACCAGTTGTGAACTCGATCCGAGTCCGTCCTGGCTGGTGAAAGCCTCCAGGGAGACGTTGGGGACGGTGCTGGCGAGGGTGATCAATGCATCCTTGCAGCAGGGGAG
>QEPC01010057.1:190788-209277 GCA_003113815.1 Sphenodon punctatus | reverse complement strand
TAATAATAATAATAATAATAATAATAATTAATAATTTTCCTGCCTGCAGGGTCACAATCCCGTCCCCCAAGAATCTCGCCCAGGATCCTGTGGAGACTATGGACCAGCGGGGTCACCTGGCTGAGGGTGACGGTGGAGTTGCTCACGGTCTCCCTCACAGCCTGGAATGGTCTCAGGATGAAGACCGTGTGAGCAAGGATCTCCCATTCCTCCCTGTTGCGCCTCGATGTCTGTTTCCAGTTCCACCTGATGCAAGGTGGCTTTCTGCTGAAGAAACTGCTCGAGCATCAGGAAGGTGGAATTTCACCTGGTGGAGACATTTTGGACTAGCTGGTGCACCGGGAACCCTTGCTCAGCCTGCTTCTCCCAGAGGAGCTTGCTGCCCTTCACGCTCCTGTTGAAGAACCCCGCCAGCTTCCTCCCCCGGTCGACCAGGTAGCTAAGGGTGCCTGGCCCAATCCCCTTATCCCCCAAGCCCAGAGTGTCCCTGACCACAAGATGGAGGGTGTGTGTGGCACAAGGGATGCTTGGGAAGCCCCCGTCATGGACGGCTTTGAGTATATTGGCCGCGTTGTCCGTGACCACACACCCCTTGGTGAAGGCCGCACCGGGCATGACCCATTCCCTCACCATGGTGGCCAGGGCTCCATCGAGGTTATTTGACGTGTGGGAGCTGTCCATTACTTGTGCCTGAAGCAGGGCCCACCTATACCCTGCTTCAGGACCCCTTCTGCCACTGCCAAGTGCTGCCTCTGCATCCTGCTGCCATCAGTGTGCAGTCACTGCCAGGTAGGCATGCTGCGCATTCCTACTTCACCATAGGTCTGTTGTAAAGTGGACAGTGCCCCTCTCCCAGCTCCTGCCAGATGCTGCCTCACCCACTCCTTCAAAGCCCTGTACAGCTGTGGCACCACAGTCTGACTCAGGGTGGAGCAGGAAGGCAGCTTAAACTGGGGAGCCAGGAATCCAATCAGCCACTGGAAGCCCTTGTCCTCTACAATTGAGAAGTTCTGCCCATCCAGTGCAATCATCTCGGCCAACAGGCACTTTGATTTCTCTTGAAAGAAGCCACGCCGTCCTCCAGAACCTGATGGCCTTGGCAGCTGCCCCCACCCCAGCTCCTCAATAGTGGACTGATGCTGCTGGCGAAGCTCCTGCTGCTGTTCTGCCCCCATACTGCTCCTGATGCTAGATGCAGCAGCACTTGGTGCAGGACGCTTGCCTGCTGAAGGAGCTGGCCGCTGATGCAGTCGGGAACCTGCTGGCATCCACTTCCCCTGCCTTCCCGCTTAGCATTAGAGCACTGTGACATGACTTCAGGTGCCTCACCATTGCAATTGTCCCAATGTTGGAGAGCACCTGCCCACACTTCACCAGCCTATTGCACAAAGTGCACTGCACCTCTCTGGGATCATCTTCCTGCACCAGCTTAAAATGTTCCTAGACAGAGGATCCCCCCCTCCTGCCTTCTGGCCCACCCCGGGTGATGCACTGCTGCCAGCGCTGCTGGGAGGGGCAGAACTTGGTGGCACTGGCAACACAGCTCTGGGAGGAGGCTCAGCCATCTCCTCAGCTACAGACATCTCATCTGCCACACTAGTGTCTGCCTCTGACTCACTGTTGTCCACGATCATGGTGAAGTCCCATGAAGGGGAGTACTGGGACCCTGGGGCTAGACTTCCCATGCCCGCCATGCTGCAGGCACTCTCCCTGTGCCTCCCTCTATACCTGCTAGTACTGCTGCTGCTACTCCTCTCCCTACTGCCATTTCCCAAGGATCAGGCCCTGTCTCTATGAGCCAGGGTGGGATCCACCAAGTCTGGACTGCTGGGGATTGCCTCGACAGTGGGGGACATTGGTGGCCCTGGAGGAGCATCGGAAGCAGCAGCACCTGCTCCTGCAGCTGCAGCAGAGACAGCCACAGCCTCATGTACTTCAGGCCTTCCAGTGTCCTGCGTGGCAGTGGAGGAGGGCACTGCAAGAGGCGACGCTGAGCCACTGAAGCCGGTTGCCCTAAAGCAGGCCTGCTGAGTTTGGGGCATGGTGATGTGCTCAGGCTACTGCTGCTGCCTGCCACTCCCGAGGCACTGGCCCTTCCACCTCTGGTACGTGCCCCATTGCATCCCCTATGGGCAGCAGATCGGCTTCTCCTTCCCTTCTTCATTTCTTCCTCCAAAATAATATTTTTATATTTTATTTTATTTTTATTTTATTTTTATTTTTTATTTACATTTTGTATCTAATATTATATATATCTATATACACTAAATCTAACTGCTACAACTATTCTAAATGCTATGAACTAATTTGATTATCTAACTAATAAGTACAAAGGCCTACTCCTACAAAACACTACTAAATCTGTAAACACAATCTCTATCTCAGGTAACTCCTACATCTATCTATCTATCTATCTATCTATCTATCTATCTGATAGGATGGGATGGTATGGGATGGGATGGGGACACAAAGAACACAGAGAGGGGTACAAAACTGAAATGAAACCTAAATCAATCTAATGCTACTCAAAATCAATAAAAAAACAGGGGAAGGGAATCAGGAATGGAATATATATATATAGGGAGAGGGAAATGATTCAATGGAGGGGGGAGGAAGGAAGGAAGATTGAACACAGGGAACACAGGGAGAGGTAAAAACAGAAAAAAAATCTTAAATCTATCTAATATAATCTAAATAAATGATAATATGCAGGTAGATGGGTTAGATGGGTGAAATAGGAGGAGAATTGCAATGGATTGAGGAGAACAAACTGCTGGGAGAGGGAGCCTTCTGAAATGCTTGCTGTTCAGGAACAGTGTCTAGCTCAGAAGGTGTTGGCAGGGGGGAGGGCAATGAGTTTTGTTACTTGCTGCGCCCGCCTCACCGCAAGACCCATTGACTCCATGCAGCCTACCCCATGGCCAAGTACAGACTACGGAGCCAGTGGTCTGAGGAGAAAAGGGATGGTGATTGGCTGGCTGCTACATCAAGCCTCTCCACCCCTGGTGCCTGGAAGTCTGCTCCTCAGCTGACCTCCCCCCTCCCTGTGCCTGCCTGTGTTAGGCAGTGGGTCACCAACTGGCTGTGGTCACGTTTCTCCCACCCAAATCATCCAAACGTGATCCGGATTGACCGAACTGTTCTGTCATTTTGGAGTTCCGAATCAGGTTCGGTTCGGTCGTTCCAGGTTCGGGTTCATGCTCGTGTTCATGTTTGGGTTTGGGTTCGGTCATCCGAACATGTCAGGTTCGGGCCGAACTACGAACTTCCGAACTGCATTCTCCCATCCCTAACCCCCCCATCTCCCCCCAAGGGGACTCCTCTGGTTTTCCAGAGGACTCCACGGGTGGAGGTGGGTGGAGATGGGTGTGCAGTGGGTGGACGTGGGTGTTGCGTGGCAGCACACACCCACACCCACCCATCCCATTTGGTGTTTGCATGGGTGAACACCAAGCAAACACTCATCCCCCTAACCACTGCTGGCTGTATACACTTATTCCCCCCACCCTCACACACCTGCCTGAACACACCTGAGCCGGGGGGGGGGCGTGTCCATGTAAAAATGACCACAGCCATACACATTTAACAATTGGCAAACTGGTGCTTGCTTAGAAATATAAAGAAGTTATTTTTATGGCCTGTAATGAATCTGAACTCTTGGTGGGGGAGTCCCTGTGAGATCACAGTCTGTGATGTTCCACCAATACACAAAGTTGCAGTTACTTTCCCCACAATCTTTATTTCTCAGTGCCTCCTCCAATATATACATAAAATACAGTCCCTCTAAGAGCATTTGCAGAGAAGACACTCTCTACCCACTAACCACCCTCCACCCAATATACATGTTGCATGGCTGCAGTGTTACCCTATAACATGTATAGTGGGGTCGGGAGTGGGTGGGGAGTTTCTTGTCTGAAAACACCCTAAGGCTCCTGAAGACAACAGGCCCCAGAAACACAATAAATAGCCCCTTTTCAAGGCTTCTCTCAGGATGCCTTGAAACATACACCAGGTATGCCTCTTCTCTTTCCTGGGATACCCATGGCTTCAGACACTAGGAGCTTGTGCAGCTAGCTTCCACGTCATGAGTCAAAAATTCCAACCAAAAATCTGATGATTGTTCAGTTCATTTTCCTTGTTTCTTGCATGTTCCTTGCTTGCTGCCCCTTGTTACTAGGATTCCTGCTTATATAGCCCTGCTTGGGCTCAGCTGTGCTCCGGCTTGCCTAGCCGTGGCTATGCACTGGCCAGTAAGGCAACCAATCCTGCTATGACTCAGCTGGCATTTCACATGGACACATTGTCCCTCAATCTGATCCAATAGGGCAATCCCCCCAACCTCTCTGCCCTGTTCTCCCTCTGAAACCCTGCTTGAGCACTCCACTCCTCTTCCATCCCCTTCCTCACCCTCCCATGCCTCCCCTGCTCCCCCAACCGCCCTTCTCCCTCGCTGCCCTCATCCCTTCTCCCTCGCTGCCCCGCATGCCTGGAACTCCCTCCCTGCCCTCGTCCACCTTGCCCCCACCCTCCACACCTTCAAGTCCCTCCTCAACACCCACCTCTTCCGCTCCGCCCTTCCTAACTCCTACTAACCATCCTCACCCAGGATTATCACTCACCTGTTATCTGTAAACTCCCAGCTTACTGCAACCAAGCCAAGGACGTGTACCTGAGTTCCCGCATTCTCATGAATGTCACATCCCTTGTCTCTCCCTTTGTTCCCCCTTCCCTGCCTCCCCTCCCCTTGTCTTTAGATTGTAAGCTCTCGGACAGGGATTGTGTCTATCTTATTCTTTGTAAAGCACCAGGTACATCACTGGCACTATATAAATGCTAATGCTAATGCTAATGCTAATGCTAATGCTAATAATCATAATCATAATCATAATCATAATCATAATCATAATCATAATCATAATCATAATCATAATTAATAATAAATAATCCTTTTGAGGGTGTAGAGAGAGGCTGGGGGGTGAGCGAGAGAGGGGTCAGTGGGTGTGTGGATGTGATAGGTGAGGTGAGAGAGATGAGGAAGGTAAAGTGTGGGTGCATGGAGTCTAAGTTGTAAGTGAGCACAATATGTGAGACAGTACAATGTCTTTACTTCTAACATGGCATGGACATTAAGGCGGGAGCCTTAACTTGCAATTTCCATGCTTTTTAGTGCATGATAGAATTTTCAAGAGACTTAACTTTTCTTCTAAACAAGAGGTTTTTTTATTATGGAATAGAAACTTACAATTGTGATTATTCTGAGGAGTTGAACTGACCCCTGGAAATCTCAGGTTTGAAGAACATACAGAGCGAAAGCAATGTTTACCCTATTGCCTCTAATAAAGGGTCTCCAGTTGCCATCCAGCACCTAAAGAAGGGCAGGATTTGCACGTGTCAACAAGGGTCTCTTTCCAGTTGCCATACCTAGCACCCCAAGTAGGGCAGGATTTGCATGTTCCAGCAAGGGTCTCCAGTTGCCATCCAGCACCTAAAGAAAGGTAGGATTTGCACATGCCAGTAAGGGTGTCTTTCCAGTTGCCATCCCTAGCACCCCAAAAAGGGCAGGATTTGCACGTGTCTGATTTATGGGTCTTCCACAGAGAGATAGAGAGGGGGGGGGGGTTCAGCAGCAGCAGCAGAAGCAGAAGCAGCAGCAGCAGCAGCAGCAGCAGCAGCAGCAGCAGCAGGCAGAGTCTCATGCAGAAGAAGCAGCTCCACAGGGCTTCTCCGCTGCAAGGCCTGTCGGACACTGCACTCTCCCGCTTGCTGGACTCTGTGGAGGAGGTACCCACTCAGCCGGGACACCCNAAGCAGCAGCAGCAGCAGCAGCAGCAGCAGCAGCAGCAGGCAGAGTCTAAACATGCAGAAGCTACAGCTCCACAGGTGGTGGTGGTGGTGGTGTACGTGAGAGAAATGGAAAGAGGCGAGTAGGTATTCTAGGATGGACTAGAGGCATCACCATAAATTCATTATATTATTTAGGTGTTGTTTATGTGTTCCTGTTTCAGAGAGGGTGATGATGATGATGGCGCCGCTGGTACCAGGTGCAGGACACCATCAAGGCGGAGGTCACTGCTGCCAGAAAGTGGGAACATGAGGTCAGATGTCTTGTGGCACTATGATGAGCTGAAAGGTGGATACGCCATATGCAAGGTAAGGCACGGGGGCTGGAACAACAGGGAATGGATTGCCCTATGACCTGTTAGGAAGTCCACTGCAGAGAGAGATTGGCCACCCACCCACTTGTGGAAACAGAATGCAGGGGCCAGGCAGGGCTTGACAGACCATTGGTCGGACACAGTATGGCACTTCTTATAATCCTATCTTTTTATGTTCTTTAGATCTATGGCAAAAAAATTAAAAGAGGGCAGCCAGGGGATGACATCTGGCCTAATCGCCCACATTGAAAATGTGCTCCGGCTAAGGGTGGTGTGGTGGGACTCTGGCATGGAGGAACAGCACCGGAAGGGGGGAGAAGGCACGGCAGAAGCACCGCCATCAAAGCCTTTCCCCCTCTAGCTCTGCGGAGGAGTCTCCAGCCACCCATGGGGAGACCGAAGAGAAAAGGGTTTTTAGGTCCAACTGGAGAGGTCCCCACAAAAATATCTAGAGGCCTCCCAAAAATACCTAGATGGGCTAAGGCTCCAAGCCCTCACAATGAAGAACCATCTTGTGGAAGGCTTCCAGGAGCTCCACCTTAGGCAGAAGGCAGATGACTATGCAGCCTACCTCCGCAAAGAGAGGAGGGAATTAGAATTACACCAGCAGTCGGTCACAAAGTGGAAGGAGTCCCTGTCAGGGGCCCTAGAGTTTGCCACACAACATGGGTACGAGACGGAGGAGAATGTGATGCCCACCCCTAGGTCCTGTACACCCCTTTCACCTTTCCCCCATGATCTGAGGGATAGGCCCTCAGTAGATCCCTAAGTTTCCTTTCTTTTTTATATATATTAATGTTTGGTTTTGGTTTTATAGAGTTTTATGTTGTTGTCGTTTGTTTAAAAAGTTTTAATAAAAGTTATAATTCTTGTTATGAGTTTTGTTTGACCTTCCAATCTTTTATCCCTGTGTGCTGAAGTTCTGGCAGTTGGCAGAATCTCATTGTATATACAGCTTGTCAGATCCCTACCTGACAGCAGCAGCAGCATGTGTAGTAGCGTATTAGCCTCAAGATGTGTCATGCAGGCACATATAATATGTTGTGTGTTATTTCCATCTCATTCTGGTAGGTTTGCTGCTGGATGTGGGCAAGGGCATTGAGTATGAGCAAAGATGAGAGCTCTCACTGATTCTTGCAGGTGGCAGCTTTAGCTGGACACAACTCTTTCCCTCCACCCCATCTCTCTCATTCTAGCGGGGAGCCTCTCTCTCTCTCTCTCTCTCTCTCTCTCTCTGAATAGTAGGTTGCTAACTTGCAAAGAAAAGGTGGAATAACAACTCCCTGCAAGTGAAATGACAGGCCCAAGAACCCTGAGGGTGGGTCCTGGGGGTAGAGTGGCAGCTTCTAGATATTGGACAGCCCTCCCGGCCTGAAACGCAGGCCCCAGAACCCTGATGGTGGGTCCTGGGGCTGGAGTGACTGTTTCTTGATGTCATAGAATGACAGGCCCTAGAACCTTGAGGGTGGGTCCTGGGGGTATAGTGACAGCTTCTGGATGCAGTGGCACAGCATTGGCAGCAGGAGCAGCAGACATTGTATTGCCCAGAGGCATCACTGGCAGCGTTGGCAGCAGGAGCAGTCGACATTGGATTACCCAGAGGCAGTATTGGCAGCCTTGGCAGCAGAAGCAGCAGACATATGGATTTCCCAGAGACTTGTACAGTTTACAGTGTACATGGGTACAAATATTGGATTGACCGGGCACAGAACCCGTGGAACAGCAGAGACAGCAGAAGCAGGATTTTCCAGTGTGCAGCGCCCATTGAGCCAGGATGGTAGGATTTGCCAGGGAAGAGCTCCCATATAGCAGCAGACAGCAGCATCACAATTGCGTGGGAACATTTGGATTTATAAGCGCAGAGCATCCATGGACCAGCAGACAGCAACAGAGGGATTACCAGGACAGTGGGGTACATCACCCAGGTTTTCCAGGGCATGCAGACAGACACCATGGCATGAGAGGCTGCCAGGCTGGGGCAAGGTTTCAGCTTTGCCCACAGGGAGGGCGGGCAGCATGGCATGAGCAGAAGGCAGGTAGACTGAGGCAGGGTTCGAGCTTTGCAATAGGGATGGGTGAACGCAGTAAGTAAGCTCAGAGTTCGGACCGAACTTGGTCTGTTCAGTTGATCGAACCAAACTTCCGAACCAATCTCAAATTTCAAACCGAACCGAACCAAACCGAATTTCTGAACTCCGTTCTGTTCACCCATCCCTAGTGGCAACAGACACCAAAAAACCTGGTTTGAATGGCCAAACTTGGTTCAGAAGTTTAGAATTTGACCGAACTTGGTCTGTTCGGTCGACTGAACCGAACTGCTGAACCGAACTCAATTTTCAAACTGAACCGAACCGAATTTCCGAACTCAAATTTCAAACCAAACCGAATCGAACCGAATTTCTGAACTCCATTCTGTTTGCCCATCCCTACTTTGCAACCTAGGCGGGCAGACAGGGAGCATGGCATGAGAGGCAGTAGGGAAGGCAGGATGGGACCTTGGTAGGGCACTCGGATAGGCTGGTGAAGACTGTGCAGCAGGCGAGAGAGAGAGCCAGTCAGATAGGTGGACCGAGATCATCTAGCCAGAGGTCGGCTGGCAGGCTTACCGTTTCCCAATGCTAACTAGGGATGGGCGAACGCGGTTTGGATGTTCGGCATTCGGACCAAACTTGGTCTGTTCGGATGTCCAAACCGTTTGGTTGTGTTCAGATGAATTCAGATGAGTTCGGGGGCAGGAAAAACATCTTTTCAGGGCAAAAAACGTTACGTTTCAGTGTCGGTTAAGTTTCGGTTTCGGTTTTGATAGTGCTATTTTTGACTGTTCGGCCAAGTTTGGCCAACCCGAACTCGGCTGAACCGAACCATTGAACAGAACTCAGGTTTCAAACCAAACGACCGAACATCAGAACCGCATTCTGTTCGCCCATCCCTAATGCTAACCTGCATCATGAGGTCAGTCAGATAAGCTGGTCAAGGCTGTCTAGTATGAGAGGGAGAGGGAGAGGGAGAGGGAGGGTGGGCGTCAAGCATTTGGAGGGAGGGACAGCACCTCATCACAGCAGCAGTAGCCTTAGCCCAGATTGAGGAGGAGCCCCATTCAAAGACTGCCCATAGCATGGGATGGCGTGTGCCACTGCACCATAACTCCATGTCCAGGGGAACCTCAGGGAATCCCAGCAGCAGAAGGTTCACCTTCAGAAAGAGCAACTGCTCCACCAACTTGGCCCCCAGTCTCAGGTGGTGCAGGGAGCAAATGTCCCCCACCATGGAGAACACCTGCCCACTAGGGACACTGGTTGGTGGGCA
The DNA here is from genome assembly GCA_003113815.1 of Sphenodon punctatus. Taxonomy (NCBI): domain Eukaryota; kingdom Metazoa; phylum Chordata; class Lepidosauria; order Sphenodontia; family Sphenodontidae; genus Sphenodon; species Sphenodon punctatus. The sequence goes on along the minus strand of QEPC01010057.1, from coordinate 199,816 downwards.
GGATAAGACACTCTTGGCCACTTTGAACAAGGCTGGCCACATGTTTGTCTTGCCAGCCCAATAGGTCAATAGGCCAAGGAATTGCTGTTCGGCTCGATGCAGGGCTCCTCCTCCAGATAGCTCTCCACTGCGGCTGAGACACTGTCACACTCCCTCACATAATTGTGACTCAGCACCACCCCCACCACTGCCCTCAGCCAGCCACACTGCCTGCTTCGCACAGGCCTGTGTTTGCCAGAGTGCCCCGCACAATTGAGTTGCTGCTGCTGCTCACGATAGAAGTTCTGCTGCTGCTGCTCGTGCTGCTATTGTTTGGTCTGGGGGCAGGGATAGACCCTGCTGGCTCAAAGGGGTGGCTGCTGCCACTCCCACCATCCCAAGGGGTGTCCTGCTGCTGCTGCTGCTGCTGCTGCTGCTGCTGCTGCCACGCACTCTCAAGAGCCCTCTCTGCCCGCCACACCATCTCCACCAGCTCAGCCTTCCAGTACCCATAGAGTGCTGTCTGCTGTGCCATGCTGCCCTTGACCCTGGGGTCCAACATAGTTGTGAGCATGTATTCTGGCCGCTTCAGTAGCTCAGCAAACCGCCCCGTCAACCCTGCCTTCAGCTGCCATGCCAGGCCAACCGCCTCAGACCCCAGCTTCCTGCCCTCAGTGACACCATCTTGGCCCTGGAGAATCTCCTCCAGCCTCCTGAGGAAACTCTGGAACAGAGGGGTCACCTGCTTGATGCTGGCCTTGGAGGAGCTGGTGGTCTCTGTCGTGGCCAGGAATGGTCTCAGAACAAAGACCATTTGGAAGAGTATGTCCCATTACACTCCATTGTACCCTTGAGGTGCCCCACTGTCTGTTACCAGTTGCACCTAATGCAAGGCGACTTTCTTCTCCACAAGCTTTTCGAGCATCAGGAACATGGAATTCCACCTGGTGTACACATTCTGCACCAGCTGGTGCACTGGGGAGCCTTGCTCTGCCTGCTTGGCCCAGAGGAGCTCACTGCCCTTCACGCTCCGGTTAAAAAAACTGGCCAGATTCCTCCCCCACTCTATCACGGAGCTAAGGGTGCCTTCCCAAATCCCCTTGTCCCCCAAGCCCAGGCCACCAGGTTAAGGTTGTGCATGGCACAAGGGATGCTGGTGAACCCATTATCATGGACTGCCCTCAATATGTTGGCCCCGTTGTCCATCACCACACATCCCTTGGCGAAGGCCACACCTGGCGTGACCCACTCCCTTGACATGGTGGTCAGGGCTGCCTCAATGTATACAGCTGTGTAAGGGATATCCATAACTTTGGCCTGAAGCAGGGCCCACCGATACCCTTCTTCAGGACCCCTCTGCCACTCCTGAAAGCTGCCTCTGAATCCTGCCACCAGTGCGCTGTTACCGCCAGGTAGGTGTGCTGGGTGTTTCTGGTGGACCATAGGTCTGTGGTGAAGTGGGAAGTCCCCCTCTCCCCCCTCCAGCCAGCTGTTCCCTCACCTGCTCCTTTAGAGCCCGGTACAGGGCTGGCACCACATTCCAACTGAGGGTGGTGTGGGACGCCAGCTGAAACTGGGGGGCCAGGAACCCAATCAGGCACCTAAACCCCAAGGTTGGTGAGCACCTGCCCATGCTTCACCATCTTCTGGCACAATCTGCACTGCACTTCCCTGGGATCGTTCTCCCACACCAACTTAAAATGCTCCCTGACCAAATATTTTTTTACCTCCTTCTGCCTTCTGGCCAAATCGGGTGATGCACTGGGAACTGGGGCAGGGAACTGGGAACTGGTGGCGACACAGTTCGTGGAGGGACAGCCATCGCCTCATCACCGGCAGATACCTCTTCCACAGAACTGCTGTCTGCCTCATTGTCCCCAATCTCAGATATGTCTCCCCATGAAGGGGAGTACTTGGCCCCTGAGCCGGATGGACTGCCCACCATGCTGCTGCTGCAACTCTGAGCAGAACTCTCCCTCTGCCCCCTATAGCTGCTGCTGTTACTGCTCCACTCCCTGCTTCCATTGGCCAGGGCTTGGACCCTGCCTCTAGCAGCCGAGGTGGGATCCACCAGCCCTGGACTGCTGGGGGGGACCACCTCTACAATGGGGGACAATGGTGACCCCTGAGGAACTTCGGCCCCTGAAGCACCTGCAGCTGCCAATGAAACAGCCTCAGCCTCCTGCATTGCAGGCGTTGCAGTGCCCAATGTGGCAGTGGAGGACACTGTCATGAGGTGATGCCTAACCACCCCACTAGTGCTTGGAGCCTCAGAAGCCTGTGGTCCAAAATCAGGCCTGTGAAGCTTGGGGTGTGGTGATGGGCTCTGGTTGCTGCTGCATGCTGCCACTCCACTGGCACAGCCCCTTCCACCTCTGCCATGTGCCCCATTGCCTGCTCTACATGCAGCAGACTGGCCTCTCCTTCCCTTCTCCATTTGTCCCTCCAAAATAATGCAGCACACAAAGATTTTATATTTTATTTTTTAATTCAAATATTTATGTAATATTATAAATATCTAAACTAAATCTAACTGCTATTAACTATTCTAAAGGTTATGGAACTATATGGATTATCTAATAACTACATAGGCCTAGTCCTACAAACACACTGAACATTAAAACTAAATCACTAAACCCTATCTCTATCTCTAAGCTAACTCCTACATCTATCTATCTATCTATCTATCTATCTATCTATCTATGATATGGGGGGGACAAAAACAACACAGAGAGGGGTACAAAACTGAAATGAAACCTAAGTAATCCTACTCCAAATGAATCCAAAAACAGGGAAGGGAATCAGGGATGGAATATATAGAGGGAGAGGGAAAGGATTCAATGGAGGGGGAGGAAGAACACAGGGAGGGGTAAAAAATAAAAATAACTCCTAAATCTATCTAATCTAAGGTAAACAAATAAACCTAGGAGGAGGATGGCAATGGATTGTGACTTTGGGAGAAACTGGGAGAGAGGGACACTTCTAACAATGCTGCTAAAAGGATCGGTGGCTAGCTCAGAAGGATTTGGAAGGGGGGAGGGCAATGACTTTTGTTCCTTGCTGTGCCTGCCTTTCCAGTAGCCCCATTGGCTCCGTGCAGGCTAACCTGTGGCCAATTGCAGCCTGCCAAGCAAGTGGTGTGAGGAAAAGAGGGCTTGTGATTAGTCAGGCAGGCTTCTATTCCAAGCCTCTCCACCCCTGGCACCAGGAAGTCTGCTCCTGAGCTGTCTCCCTTCCTCCCTGGGCTTTTTCACCATGTTTTTCCCACCCGAACTCAACTGAACTCTACCGAACTTTACCAAACTCTTCGGTTGTTCGAACGTTCGGTTCAACTGTTTGGTTCGGTCAATGGAACATGTCGAGTTCGGACCGAACACCAAACTTCCGAACCGCGTTCACACATCCCTAGTAGCTACCATAACCATAATCACATTAGGACACACACAAATAACACAATAACAAAAGGGAAGTGCAAGGATACTCAGAAAACAGAAAATGTAGTTGAGGAGCAGTAGAGGTGAAATAAATATCAGCAGAGAATATTGTTTCAAATTTTGCCCACTTTGAAACAGATCCAACAAAGCAAATAGGGAGCACATTCATGTCTGCTTTGTTTACCCTGTTTTGAAGTTTTATTTCAGGGACTTCAAATTATTTCAGGAATCTTTATTTGGATATTTAATTGAATAACAGAACATCCGAGAAATAACAAAATAAAATAAAAATTAAGTATATGAACAAACAAATAAACAAAGACTTTAATGAATTTCATTTTGGGTATGGACATTTATTTGGTATCAATTCCCTGCCAAGTTTCTAAAATGAGGGCATGCAGAGAGGCATTCTAGTGGCTACACCAACATTATGGATCTCACTCCTCTTGGAAGTCTTAATAGCTCAAGCCTGCTCATCTTCTGAGGGCAATGCAAGCCCTTTTTTGGTCAGATGTTGGTTAGACAGGGATAGGGGTGGGGTACTGTGAGTTCGGAGATTTTATATATTTGTTTTTATAGGGTATTTTAATTTCTGTGTTAATTTTGTTTTGTGCATTACAACTCACCCTGAGTCATAAAGGGAACGAAGGAAATATAAATATAAATATAAATATAAATATAAATATAAATATAAATATAAATAAATACGTTCTTAGGTTAAAAAAAAAACCTTCGGTTTAAGAGAGGAGTTAAGGCTCTTACAAATTTATGCTCCAAAAAGCATGGACAAGAAGCCTGGTGCTGGCCTGTTCTCTTCTGACCTGTATTATCCAGTGGCTACTATCAAAAAGATGTAAAAGGGACCATGAGTAACATCTGAGGGGTTTATTAGTGAAACCAACTAGTGAAACCAGCTCACTGGGAATCCCCATCCAACCTGTGCTGAATTAACAGTCCAAACTGCCAAAAGAGGGTACTCTTTCCTCATCCCACTGGAGATATCTAAAAACTGATGGGGGGATGCATACTCTCTTTTAAGTTCTATATGGTGTATACATTTGGAAACCTGTACTGTTAGTCTTGGATGGGAAGGGGAGGGGGAGGAAGAAAATGTGCAAGTTACTGTTTGGTTATCTTCTTGGTTTCATCTCTATATGCTTAATGCATGCAGCAATATAAAGACCCAATTATTTGTGTTATGTTTGTGTAAGGGCATTTTCAGACAAGACACTCTCCATCCACTACCCCCCCACCCCCACCCACTATACATGTTACAGGACACCCATAAGGCAATACTGCAGCCCTGCAACACATATGGTAGGTGGGTGGTGGGTGGGTAGTGGGTGGAGAGTGACTTGTCTGAAAGTGCCCTAAGTCTTGTGAGTGTATTTGTATACTATAGAAGGAAGGGTAAGGGTGATATTTGCCCAACTGAGTTACTACAGGGCAGAAACGCCCTGCTTAGATTTGCTACACTGTATTGCACAGCAATTTACAGAGTGTAGATCCCTCCTCATCTTTAATTCGTGTACTCAGGCCATTTTTCTTGGTTAGTGATTCCTAGGCACCCTGGTTGCTGCAGCCACTTTCCTGTTGATCTAATCAGAAAAGGAAAGCAACTGAAGGGAAGGAGTAGAGATACATTAACAATGACAGGCATTCCTCCTTAACCTCTCTGCTAGGGGTTGTCAGGAGGCACCCAGTCCGCAGGGCTGATGAGAGCTCTGCGGGGCTTTCCCCGCAGCATGCAAGTGGCTGCAAGGGTAGACAGTGGGATGGCTGTGGCAACCAGGGGGCGGAGCTACGCTCAGTGCAGGGCTCAGGGAAAGAACACGCCCCAATGCAATCCCCATCAGACGAAACAGCTGTGAGCTCTGACCCCGCCCCTAACGCAACAGTGTGGCCAGGGACTGAGGCCTATATAAGACACCAGCAGGGCCTGTAGACCCTGCCGGTAATCGTTGGTGAGAGGCTGGCCCCTGGTTGCTTGGAGTTTTCCTTGGATCATTGTACCTTGAGTGAGAGAGAGAGTTCGTGTTGAGAGTGTCTGGATTCCTGTGTTTACCTTCCCTTCCCCTTGACTGAATCAGTGGTGAGTGTGCGTTAGTGAGTGTTTCCTAGTCTCTGTGTTTGTCTTGTCTTGTTGGAGTATAAGCGGTATCATCCCCGTGAAGTTCCCTGCCCCTATACCTGATCCCTTTCATTGGTCCCAGTGGTGAAATCCTTGCATATCTAGAGTGAGTGTCCTTTCCCTCCCCACTTGCACCCCGGTTCCCCCCTGTTCCCCTTCCCTTTTCCCCTGGATCCTCCCTTCCCTTCCTCACTAAACTTCACCTTGTCCTGGGCCCTGAATATCCCCCTGAGTGCCTGGAACCCTGGTATATTGTCTTTCTTCCCCTTGGGGCAATTGGCTCACTGTCTCAGTCCCTATGATGAAAAGGGTTGCCTTCTGAGTAAGAGGGAAAGCCCACCCTACAACCTGAGGGACTATATTTCCTTCCTAATGAGAATTGTTCCATAGATTGAGCCGCCCCTTTTCTTACTACCCTTGAATCCTCGTGTGTGCTCCCTTGTTCCCCTTTACACCTTACCCTCTCCTTCCCCTTTTCCTACTCACCGTGACAGGGGTGAACATGTCATTTTCATTATTACAATAACTATAATGAACATTGTCATTTTTGTTATTATTTTTGAATTAATGAAAATGACAAATAATAACAATGAAAATAGAAAGTAAAATGACATTTTGTTTTTGAAATAAAGAGAAAAAATTAAAAAATGTATTTCCAGTGATACCATTTTTGTTTCTAATGCAATTCTACTGAAACTTGGGGAAGTTGTTACCCCAATGGAGGACACTATGTGTACCAATGTTTGAAACTATTAGATAAACAAAACCAATTGTAGAGGCAATTAAATATTGTGATTTTACAAAAGGCTCCATACACATTCATGGCTACAACTTCTTTGTCTTCCAGCCAATTTTCATTACAACTCTAGATATGATGTCCCTACACAAGCTTAACAATTTTTCTAATTTTTAGAAATATTGGATAAAGGGTTCTGATGGTATAAGACATTAACTTGAACATATATTTCCAGCTGTAACATTTGGATATTACATCCTGTTTACAGAATATTTGACAGGAATGTATTGGATATATTTCCTTTCATTTCTACCAAACTACAGGTCAAATTGATACACACAACAAATTTTATAAGTAATTTATGTTGTCCCCTTGAAGACAATTATTCCGATAAATAGCAGCACATGCAGTGCCAGTCAGAGGCAGGCACCAGGCACTGCAGGGGGAGAGAGGCTGTAGGAGGGAGGATGTGAAGCAACCCAAAAAACTGACAGACACATTCAATGACCAATGAATGATTCCAGCTTTACAGGACCAATAGGTAGTGGTTTGAGGAGGGCATAGGTGGATCCCCTGAGGTGAGCATAGAAGGAACATAACTGGGACTTTGGGGATAGAATCCCCAAAATCAGGAGACATAGGGTAATTTCAGACGTTATGGGCCTCCCTGTTACCACAGTCAATCCCCTGTGATGGAGGAGAAGCCTGTAACATCTAAAGGATTTCCTGCCAGACGTTCACCTCAGTGAACCTCTGGCGGGAATCAGAGTAACCACGATTATGGAGGTGAGACCAGCCTCACCTCCAGAATCGTGGTTAGCTTAACCACTATCTGAGATCAACAGAAAGTAACGTCTGTTACCTTCCGCCGGCCTGAATCGTGCGCAGCGGCCAGGTTGGCTGCTGCACCCGCCCATCTCCTGGAGGACAGACAGCTGGGGGAGCACAGGAGGGATGGGGCTGTGCGGCAACACGTTGCTCTGTGCAGCCCCTCCCCCTCCCAGATCCCCTGTAGGAATCAGGACGGCACATTTAAAGGATGGCCACCCTGATTCATGACCGGGATCCAAAACAGATCCCGGACCATGCTAAGAGGGAGGCCCATAATATGTGAAATCACCATAGTTTACACATCCAGGCTGGTCAGTTATCATCACAATCACATCCTGCAGCACTGGGACAGAGGACATAAGAGAATCTCTATTGACTCTTTCCTAAACAGATGCTTCTGAGTTCCCAGTAAAAAGTGGGGGAGGGAAGTTGTGGTGGTCACAGAACAGAATGAGGATATTTGGTTGACATTTCTTCTGGCCGATCTTATACCCCAGGGACACGTAAGAGAATCCCTAGCATAGGCTCCTTCTCTGTATATGCTGTGTAGGTATATAAAATCACATCTTTATGATATTTGGCAGAGATAATCATAAAAATGTGACATACAGGTCTGCCAAATTTCATGTACAATGGTTGAACTACAAAGATGTTACAGTCAAACATACATTTATAAGTTAATTGCTTATACCACCAAGACCCTTTATCCAATGCTTCTGAAAGTTGGCAAATACAGTAATTATTGGAAGGGCTATAAACCTGCCATGTTTCATCTACATTAAATGTGAGACAAAGAAGTTACAGTTAAGAATGTATATGAAGATTTTTGCAAAATAATATAATTCAACTGCTTCTAAAATTGGATTCCTTTATCCAATATTTTTGTTATCTGGTACACTTAACGCCTTCCATTGGAGGTATAATCCCTCCAAGATTCAGCCAAATGTTACAGCCGAAAATGTGTTTTCAATTGAAACCAATGGAAAATGAAAAAAAAAGCAAAAACGAAAACGACAATTCAATATTTATGAAAACAAAATCGACATATTTAAATAACAAAAATGAAAACAAAAATGACATGGGCCCCTGGTTAACACCTCTACTCTCTGCTGCCTTCGATACTGTTGACTACTCACTCTTGCTGAACTCACTTCACTCCCTTGGCTTCCGTGGTTCCATCCTCGATTGGTTCTCCTCCTATCTCTCTGACCGCTCCTTCAATATGTCTCTTGCCAACTCCACCTCCTTCTCCCTTCCCCTCTCAGTTCGTGTTCCCCAAGGCTCTGTCCTTTGCCCTCTCCTTTCTCTAACTATACTCTTTCCCTAGGCAAACTCATTGCCTCCCATGGCTTCCAATATCACCTCTACGTTGATGACACTCAACTCTATATCTCTACTCCCTCCATCTATTTAAGCTCGCCTCACCAGCTGTCTCTGACATCTCTACCTGGATGTCTCAATGTCAACTCAAACTCAACATGGCTAAAACTGAACTCCTAATCTTCCTTCCTCATCCTTCCTCTCCCTCTTCCCTGTCAATCCCCATTGACGGGGGTCACCATCCTTCCATCCCCCAAGTCCGTAGCTTAAGCTTCATCTTTGACTCACCCCTTTCTTTTAAACCCTACATCGACTCTGTTGCCAAATCCTGTCACTTCTTCCTCCATAACATTGCTAAGATTCACCCTTTCTCTTTCTCCTCTGCCAAAATCCTTGTTCATGCCCTGATCATTTATCACCTTAATTAGTGGTGGGACCCCGGGCCCATTACCGGCTACCGGATTTACCGGTTACCGGTTCTGCGAAAACCGGATTCCCGGATTAAATCCGGTATACCGGTACCGGATTTATTTCATTGGTTTCAATGGGGCGCTGTGTCCCCATTGAAACCAATGAAATAAATTAATTCCCTCCCCC
>QEPC01010057.1:158915-189886 GCA_003113815.1 Sphenodon punctatus | reverse complement strand
TTTTTTTACATTGCAGCCATTTTAAAATGGCTGCAATGTAAAAAAATTCCGGTACCCCGGAATCCAGTACCCGGTCCGGATTACCGGGTCGAATCCGATAATGCCGGTACGCCTGGTACCGGCATTATTGGATACCGGATTTTACCGGTTTCCCGCCCCTAACCTTAATTACTGTAACCTCCTTCTCACTGGCCTCCCCTGCTCTTACTTTTCTCCCCTTATTTCCATGCAAAACTCTGCTGCCAGGGTCATCCACCTTGCCCATTGCTTCACTCATGTGCAGCTCCTCCTCTCATCTCTTCACTGGCTCCCCCTTCCTGAACGAATCCTGCACAAGCTCCTAGTCTTTAATTATAAAGCTCTTCAAAACTTTGCTCCTCCTACCTCTCTGCACTAGTAATTTCCCTCCGTACTCCAGTCTGTGAACTTCGCTCCTACTCTGTCCCCTATCTCGCCCCCCCACAACTCCCCTGCTCCGCTACCACCTTTGTACCTTCCCCCTAGTTGCCCATGCCTGGAACTTCCTGCCTGCCCACATCCACCTCGCCCCCTCCCTTCATACCTTCAAATCCATCCTCAAGACCCACCTCTTCCACTCTGCCATTCCTGACTCCTCACTCCTCTCACCTAACTCCTGCTGATACCCTCCATTCAGTACAATCTGTTACCTGAGGTCTGTGTACTCATATCCTCACCACATGGACTAGCCAGCCATCATTCTTGATGTAACCATGCCAAGCCTGTGCACCTGGGATCTCACATCTTTGTGAATGTTACACTCCTTGCCTCTCCCTCTGTCCCCCTTCCTTTGTCTCCCCACCTCCCCATCTCTCAGGTTGTAAGTCCTAGGGCAGGGAATGTATCTATTCCATTAGTTTGTAAAGTTCCAAGTACATTGCTTGCACTATATAAATGCTTGATAATAATGATAATAATAATACTGTTATTTAATGCACTCATAGAAGTTGTTTGGATACCATGAGGCTAAACGTGGCTTTAAGTAATGAACGGAATAGCAAATACATAATAATAAAAATGTCATTTGGCTCAGTACATCTCCTTGCCTCTTTGAAGTGGAGCTCAGCAAACTGGGCTGGAGGTTTTCCTTTTTGCCATAGATAGTGGGGAAGAGAAGAAAGGAAGTTACCCACTTGAGTTATGAAGAAATCCTTTATACAGTAGCAAAGAGTAGGAGAATAACACTAATACCTGCTTCGGGAACTATGTTTCCATTCCATTATGGAACCTTCATATTAGTGAGGATTTCAATGTACAAGAAATTAGGGATGTGCAAACAGAATCAGATTTGGATGTTTGGCCGTTTGGTGGTTCAGGTTGAAGTTTGAGTTCAGATTCCATATTTGGTTCAGTCGGTCTCAGTTCAGTCTTTAGTTTGGTGCAATCAGGAACTGAAAATGACATTTGGTTTTGAAATAAAGGGAAAAAACTGAAAAACATATTTCCCACTATAACATTTTTGTTTCTTATTCTATTTTGATGGATTTGGGGAGACTGTACCCACAATGGAGTGCACTATGTATACTAAAATTGGAAATGATTAGATAAATAAAACTGATTTCATAAGCAATTGACTGTTGTGATTTTAAGAAAAGCTCCATACACATTCATGGCTACAACTTCTTTATCTTGCATTCAATGTTCATGAAACTTGTGCATATTATGTCCCTCCATATTCTTAATATTTATGCCATTTTTTTAGAAAGAGTGGATAAAAGGTCCCAAGGGTATAAGACATTAACCTTAAAATATATTTCCAGCTGTAACATTTTGATATTCCATTCTTTTTACAGGATATTTGGCAAGAATGTATTAAATACCTTTTCAGCCATTTCAGCAAATGTACAGGAGATTTTGATAAAAGGCCCCAATTATATAAGCAATTGATGTTGTCCCTGTGAAGATCATTATTCAGATGAATATCAGTATATTCAGTGTCAGTCAGAGGCAGGCACCCTGCATGGCAGGGGGAGAGAGATTGTAGGAGGAAGGATGTGGAGCAACCCCAAAGACTCACAGACACATTCAATGGCCACATACTGCAAGCTTCTATCTTTACAGGACCAATTGGTAGTGGCTTCGAGGTGGGTATAGGGGCGGCCCTGAGGCAGGCATAAGCAACATAACTTGGACTTCTGAGATAGCATCCCAGAAGTCAGGAGACATAGTTGAAACACACCCAGGATGGCCAATTATCATCACAATCACATCCTGCAGCACTGAGACAGAGGACATAAGAGAATCTCTATTGACTCTTTCCTAAACAGATGCTTCTGACTTCCCAGAAACAAGTGGGGGAGATATGTTGGGATGGTCCCAGCACAGAATGAGGATATTTGGTTGACATTTCTGTTGGCCAATTCGCATCACAAACCGATCTTATACCACAGTGACATAAGAGAATCCCAGGCATAGGTCCCTTCTCTACATATGTTGTACAGGCATATAAAATTGGGACCCTTTATAAAATCTTTCTGATATTTGGCAGAGATTATCATGAAAGTGTAATATATAGCTCTGCCAAATTTCATATACACTGGTTGGACTACAAAGATGTTATAGTCAGACATACATTTATATGTTAATTGCTTATCCTACCAAAACCATTTTTCCAATCCTTCTGACATTTGTCAAAGATAGTAAATATGGGAAGGGGTAAAATCTGGACAATTTTCACCTACATTACTTGTGAGAAAAAGAAGTTACAGCTAAGAATGTATATGTAGAATATTGCAAAAGACAATAATTCAACTGATTCTAAAATCGGATTCCTTTATACGATCATTTTGAAATTTGGTACACATAATGCTTTCTATTGAAGGTATATCCATCCTAAGGCCACTTTTAGATGTTCATCTGGGATCAGGCGCGGGACCTGCAAAACAGCCGCGGCGCTGTTTTAGACGAACCGGAAGCGGAAGTTGTGCGCGTGATCTGGGGCCGCACATTCTTTGCCAACTGCGAGTGAACCACCCTGATCTATCTGGGGTGACATACGCGGCCAGAAAAGAATGCGTGGCGCCAGATCACGCGCACAACTTCTGCTTTCGGTTCGTCTAAAACAGCACCGCGGCTGTTTCGCCGCTCCTGCACCTGATCCAGCTGCACGTCTAAAAGCGGCCTAAGGTTCAGCCACATAGCATAAAAACCAAAAATGTTACAGCCAATAATGTGTTTTCCATTGAAACCAATGGAAATTCAATTCCAAACTCACCGAACGCATCCGAACTGAACGTTCAAATTCAAGTTCGGTTCACACGTTCGGTTTGGTCAACCAAACTATTGAGTTCGGTCTGAACTCCGAACTTTCAAACCGTGTTCACCCATCCCTACAAGAAATCTTCAGATATCTGATTGTTCAGAAAGATAAGAGAGTTCTACTTCTGGGCCCTTGGAGTTCAGGAACTCCTCTATTACTACAGGATGATGGCCAGCAGATGAAACCCCAACTGATGGAGAAGCAAGTAGAGTTAATATAGAGTCTAGTGCCCTGATCCAAGGTATGTGAACATGCATACGGTGCACACATACAGACCAAAACTGAAACTGTGTACACACAAGGGGACCCAGGGAAACACTGCTGCCTCCTGACCTCACCACCACTGTGGCAGCCACGACAGTCCTGATTCTCCCTCTTCCAGTCATGATGGGGTCGGGAGATGGGCAACCGAAGTAACCCTGTGCATGCGCACTGTGCGCATGCTTGCAGTTCCAGTTTTGGTCTGCACGTACACCTAAGGCCTTGGATCAGGGAGTAGGGTGTCTATGAGTACCAGATAAAAATGAAGAATAGAACAGCTCAGGGCAACAGCTCATTTACATTCACTTCCCACACTCTGAACCAATCTGCTGTTTTCAACAGGTGGTGTTTTTTCCTTTATGTTTTCCAATAATAGGTCATCTGAGTGTGCAACCAGTTTCCAACACCTGGTAGGGATTATTCACCCCCCAGGCATCATCCACTGCTCCCACAACTAGGCCACTAGTTTAAAATGCTGATCAAGAGCCATACAAGAAAATGCTGCAAAAATCAATCCCCATCTCCACAGAAAATGATTAAGGCAAAGTAGTCATGCACTTTGACATTTGCAGAGAGAAATATTGTGAGTTAAAAGTTAAAACTGCAGGAAGCCAAGTTCTCATGAGCGTTTGGCTGTTCTAGGGAGAAAGAGTGCAGATGGTGAATCCTGGCAGTCAATGCTATTGGAAGGCATTGTACTGTGTGTGTATAGGTTGTTAAGCTAACTGACAGTTTTTACACAGTACAGGTTACTATGATTTTAAAAATTGCAAAATTACTGATTAGAGATGAGAGCTGCAGAGAGCTTTGTTGGCTGCCTAGAAGATTGCAAATTGGACCAGAGTGGCCATGGTACCATATGCTCCTTGCGGTACTTTGCCTCAGAATTACAGTTGGGTGACTCTGATGTCAGATGACTCCTTTTTTCAGATTGCAGTGGAATGTGTGGGTATACTGTGTGAGCTGTGAGAGATACAGAATATGTTGCTGAGTGGAAACCTTCCAAATATATTCTGTTCAGCAGAAGCGAATTGCCTTTGCTCATGGGCCTGCCTTCCCAAAGTAACTGCCATCGGGGGTGGGCAGCTTTATTCTGCCCCCATTGGAGGAAGAGAGCAAGCAGGCCAGTGAGTAGGGTGGCCAGGCAAATGATCTGGGGGGAGAAGGCAGGTATCATCTTGAGAGACCTGTGGGAACCATTTTTTTTTCATGTGGCTAGATCGACAGTTGGCCCAGGAGCTGCTACTAATAGGAAGCAGCAATCAAGTGGAGTGCATGAAGCGATAGTCCAGCAGTCCTGGCCCTCCAGCACACTGGTCCTTTCACCAGGGTTGCAGCAGAAGTGTTGGTGAGTTGGCCTCTGACCAGGCTGTCACTTTGCAGCTCTCCCACATGCCACCCAGTGCTTCCCTGCCCACCTGCTAGGGAGGTAACCAGCCATGAGGCCAACTGGCAACATGTCCCACTACCACTCATGGGTGGTGTCCAGCCTGATGGCATAGCATTTCCCCCTTCACCAGTCCGGGAGCAGTGCTCCAAATCTGGCCCCATAGGAGCGACCCAGAACCCAGGGGTGGCCGTGCCTCCCCAGTCAACTGTGAGTGTGTCCCTCCCTGCCCTGAATGTGGTGGTGCTCAGCATCCTTTTTGAGTCTATAGTGAGGCCATGCCCCCAGACCCAGAACATTCCCCTCTCCCTTCTGTATTTGGGGTCTCGCCCAGAGCAAGAGCAGCAAGGGCCTTGGTAGGCCTAGTGAGCAGAGGCCTTGTCACCCCACCTGAACAGGGGACTATAGCAGACAGACGACTCCGTCACTAGGATGTGCCACCCCCACCCCCTTGTATGACATACTTTATGAACACATTTGAATCTTCACTGTTCTAGGCTAAACATATCCAGTTCCCTCAACCTTAACTCATTGGATGTAAACAGACAAACCACAGCTCCATGGGCAGCAGCACCAACCCGCTTCACCCCTGGGCTGGCCAGTCTGTCTGTAGTTGGTCTACAGATGTTGACGAGGAGCAGGCTTAGCCTGCTCTGGGGAAGCGCTGATTGCAATGCTCTGGAACATCCTGCAGTACTGCCAGTGGAGTGGGCCATCCAAACCTGGGGCAGCAGACTGGAGAAGAGCTGTTGTCCATTTGCTCAGTGAACTGATGCTGCAGCTTCACTCCCAGCTAGCTGTTGCCCCAGGAACACCATAGAGTTGTGGGCACCAGCCTAGAGTGTCGGGTTATCAACCCGCACCTCTATGGTGTTGGAGGGCATCGTGCAGGCAGATCGTGGCCAGGGGAACCCTCTGGGTCTGTCTAAAGTGAACCCAGGCAGGGCTGAGAGAGGGTTGATGGGGCAAGGTCACCCCCAGAGAAGCTCCGGAGGTGGACTGCCCCTATATCTGTCTAAAAACTGTCACTGAGTTTGTCCAGGCATTTTTTCTAGGCCTGGGGGAAAAAAACTTTATGTGGGAAGGCTGAAGGAATTTTGAAATGTCTGTGTGCTCACACTACCATACCCTCCAATAGCACATTTTTGGTCAGGTCAGTAAAGGAGTTTTTTTTTTAATCGTGTACCACTTTCTCAGAAATATAAAAATTTGTACCAGGTTCAGCAGACAAAGAGGTTACTTAATACCTTATTACTCCACCCAGAAAGACTGTGACTCCTAGGTTAACAGCCTCTGCTATTTCATTGCTGTTGGGGGGACACCTTTTCTCATTTAACAAGTTTGGAATAAGCAAGCACCACTATCAAAGAACAAAGAAACGTACCACTCAGGCAGGTGGAATATGTGTTCCTGGGATCAAGATGAAAACTAAAAAGACAGGAACATTGTGAGTGTGTTTCTGAGAGATGATTCTTTAGTGTGCTGAAAGAAACTGTCACTGCTTCCACCTGGGATGTTCTGTGTGTCTTTAAAACTAAAACTTTAGCACCAGAGTCAAAGCACACATTTGAGAGTTTTGACTTTTATGGGCTGAGTTTTTGTGGGTTTTTTAAAAAAGTTTTTATTTTGATTTTATTTTCCATGTTTAACAAACATCAATAAACTTGCCACTGTCACTTCTTACAGTGTACATTTCTCTTACATACATATTGCTTGACAGTGATATTTCACTACTGATAACAAACACACATACACACACAAAAAAAGAAGACAATATACAGTTTACATATATTTGGAACTACCTAATATCATCCATGTCCCTTTCACATCTTCATTACCAAAAAGTTAATCTCTTCCTAATTGTTCCCTGATAAGTTTCTCGGTTGGTTGATTACCACCCTATTGTCAATCAGTTTAACAATATCTTCATCTTCTGGCGACTTGTTTTCCAGTGCGCAAACGATTGGAGTCCATACCTTTTTAAAAACAGCTTCCCCACTGTGTATTTTGGCTTGAAGCTTTTCCATACTGAAAAGGTACCATATTCTTTGAGACCATTCACCTTCTGATAATTCCTCTTCCGATTTCCAGTGCTTGGCTATTATGTTCAACGCTGCCAGAAACAAAATCTTTATCGAGCTCTGATGTTCTTTAATTTTTGTTCCATCTGGGAACAGGCCCAACAAAGCTATTTCTGGTTTGAAAGGGATCAACTCTCCCGTTATTTTATTAGCTGTCTTCCATATTTTTCCCCAGAACCAGTTAACCCTGCTGCACTTCCACCAGCAATGAACATAATCCGCCTGCTCCCCACATCCTTTCCAGCAAATTCCATTTCCCTCTGTGCCCATGTATTTTAATCTCATTGGGGTCAAATAAAATCTGGTTGTTAGCTTTATTTGTATTTCTTTAACCTCCATTGAGGAAGCACAGTTATGCATGTGACCCCAGATCTTTTTTTCCTCCACTTCTCCTATATTTAATTTTAGATCCTTCTCCCACCTCTCTATGTATGTTACCCGCTTCTTATAACTGCACCTCTTCAATTCCTTGTATATTTTCCCAAGTCTCCCTGCTGTTTTGCTTTTTTTTAGTAAAAGCTCTTCCAACTTAAATGGTTCCCTGCTCCAATCTTTTTTGCCTGCGGAGGTGTAAATACTTTTCAGCTGTAGAAATTGGAGACAGTCAACTTTATCCCTTACCAAATTCTCCATTTTTTGTATTGTTATAAACTCCCCCTTGTCAAAAAGTTGTTGCACTCTGGACAATCCTACCTCTCTTAATTTCTCCCTTAATCCACCAGCCAGGTTCAGCTCTCTGACATATAGTGAATCAATAGGGGTGTATGGTGATGTCCCTAACTTGCTTCCTAGTTTCCTTTGACTTTCATTCCAGGTTTTTATCAGCATGCCTGCAAAAGGGTGCTCTCCACTCCCCTGCTTATTCAATTTACCTTTATCTACAATCAAATCCTTTAAGGTTTGGACCTGAAGCAGCGACTTTTCCAGCTTTACCCAATCTGAAGAGCTTGTTTCCTGATACCATTCTGGCATGGCACACAGTGCTGCCGCTTTGTGATATAATTTCATGTCTGGAAAATTTATTCCCCCTTTGTCTTTAGGCCTCAGAATAGCCGCCTTCTTAATTCTTGGTTTCCTTCCGTTCCAGATTAAATCCTTAATCAATGTATCAATCTCCTTGAAAAATTCTTCAGGAAGGGGTATAGGTAGAGCCATCATTGTATAAAGAATTTTAGGGACTATCATCATTTTGAATAAATTTACCCTGCCCATCCATGATACCATCATATTATGCCATGGCCTGATTTCTTTCTTTAATTTTTTAATTTGTGGGGCAAAATTTGCAGAGTATAGCTCTTTTAAATTCTTAGGAATGGTCACACCTAAGTATTTTATGCCTTTTTCTGTGATTGGAAAAGGCGATAATTTTGTCAAGTGCTGCTCTTGTTCAAGATTCTGGCCAAAAATCATTGCAAAGGATTTTTCTTTATTCACTTTATAACCAGATACTTTCCCAAATTGATCGATTACTTTTAAAAGTTCCGGAAGGGAGCTTTCTGGTTCAGTTACATATAACAGCAGGTCATCTGCATATAATGCTAACTTTTGGACATTTTCCCCAATTTTAACCCCTTTTATTAGGTTGTTCTGTCTAATTGCATTGGCTAATACTTCTAATGACAAATTAAAAAGTAATGGCGATAAGGGGCAACCTTGTCTCGTTCCTCTTCCCAGTCTGAAGCTGTCTGTCAGCTCTCCATTTACTATTAGCCTTGAAACTGGTTCCTTATAAATTGCTTTCAACCAGGTCATAAAGTTCCCTTGGAATCCCATTTTATCCATGCAGCTAAACAAAAACTTGGTTTCGGAAAAATCAAAGGCTTTTTCAGCATCTGCTGATATAATCATGCCCACTTCCCTTTGTTTCTTTAATGCATATATTATATTAACTGTCTTACGCACATTCTCTTTCCCCTGCCTGCCGGGGATAAATCCTGTCTGATCTCTATGAATTATTTCTGGGATTATTGCTCTCAATCTGTTAGCCAGAATTTTTGCAAAGATTTTATAATCTGCGTTAAGCAGAGAAATTGGCCTATAGCTCCCACACTGCTCCTGTGGCCTGCCTGGCTTGGGGATCAGCGAAATCACTGCCTTATAGAAGTTCTGTGGCATTACTCTAGTTAGCAGCATATTGTTAAATACACTTGTCAGCCAAGGGACTAACACCTTTGTAAATGTTTTATAGAATTCGTTAGGGAAGCCATCTGGTCCATTTGCTTTATTTTTTCTGGTATCTGCTATGGCTTCCTGCACCTCTTGTATAGTAATCTTGTTGTTTAAGAAGGCCCTTTGATCTTCATTTATTTTTGGATATTCTATTTTCTCTATAAAGTTTTCAATTTCTTCTTCATCTGGGTTTTGTGTGGTGTAAATCTTTTTGTAAAATTCTAAAAAAGCCTCCTGAATCTTCTCTGGTTCTTTAACCACATCCCCCTGGCTATTTATCACCTTTGTTATGTGCTCCCTTCTCTGCTTTGTTTTTATTATGTTAGCAAGCAGCTTTCCTGCTTTGTTGCTTCCTTCAAAAAAATATAATCTCATTCTATGAATTTGGCCTTTGACCCTCTCCAGCTCTATTCCATTAATTATGTCCTTAATCTTGCTAATTTCTTTTTTACACTTTTTTGTTGGGGTTGCTTTATTCTGGGCTTCCAACCTCTGTAGTTTCGCATACCATTCCTTTTCTACTTGTCTCTTTTCTCTGGCAATTTTGGCCTGCATTGCAATCAACTTCCCTCTTATAACAGCCTTGGCTGCTTCCCAGAGAATTGCTGGTGAGGAGACGGAGTCCTCATTAAATTCAAAATATTCTAGCAAATCTTTTTCTATTTGCTCCTTATTTTTGTCACTTTTAAGTATATCTCTCCTTAGCCTCCACGTTCTGATCCTTTCTCTATTTTCAACCTTTAACCTCAGGGAAGTGATCACTGCATTGTGATCTGAAAAAATTGCTGGATGGATGAATGACTTCAGACATCTGTGTATGTCTGTATTTGCCAGAAAAACTAAATCTATTCTGGTATAACTATTATGTATATGTGAATAGAACGTGAAGTCTTTTGTTTTGCCGTTCATATGTCTCCAGACTTCCGTCCATCCTAGTAACTGTACTAGATTTGCCAACCCCTTTTGAAAGCTTCCAGGTTCACCTACTCTTGAGTGATCTAGATCAGAGAGAGCTGTATTGAAATCCCCCTGTATAATTAATGTCCCTTTTGCATTATCTACCACTAGTTGCAGATATTTCTGAAAAAAGGCTGCTTTTCCTTCGTTTGGCGCATATATGTTAACTAGGGTGACCAAGGTGCCATCTAACTCTCCTATCAAGAAAAGGAATCTCCCTTCCTTATCCTTTATCATCTTTTCAAGTTTGAATGTCCTGTCCTTTTTAAACCCAATCATAACACCAGCTTTTTTCTTACAAGCACAAGAAGCATATATACTGTCTATACCTCTGTTGGCAAACCTCTGTACATCCTTTTCTAAGAGGTGTGACTCCTGAACAAAGAAAACATCAATTTTTAGATTCTCTAGTAGATCCCTTACCCTTCTCCTCTTTTGGGGGGAGTTGAGGCCCCTTACATTTAAAGTTAAGGTCTTAATTTCCCCCATGTATAGAGTCCCTTATCCTTAATGAATCAGGTGCAGTTTTTTCCCCTACGGGGTCACTTATCCCAATTGTTTCCTTTTTGTTTTTAAGTTTATCTTTCCTTTCATGTCTTTTTGTTTTACACAGTTCCAATCTACTTTTGTTTCCTCGTTTGCTATCCTTTTTTTAATTTTTAGGACATGTATGATTATTCACTCGACATCCCCCCTTCACCCTTTTCCCCTCCCCTTCCCTTCCCCTCTCACCCCTCACTCTAACAATCGTTTTCTCCCTCCTCCTTGGAGATCCTCTGGGGTCTACTTGCCTTCTAATGAAACACATTTGTGCTCCATCTCCCCCCCCCCTTGCTCTTTCTAGTTTATTTAAATCCTTACATATTTCATACCCCCTCTTTTATAAAATTGTTAACAACACTTAAGAACCCAAAACAATACTATTATTTCCCTTCCACATTATCAGTTTAACATTTTTAACCTTAACAAGATTATTGCCCATTTGCCTGATTATTTGCTGCTGCAGGCAAAGAGGCTAGGAAGGCATCCATGTCCTCTGTATTTGTAAAGATCTTCTTTTTCCCTTCCATCGTGATCATCATTCGCGCAGGAAAGATCAGTCTTGGCATCAGGTTCTTTCCTATTAATACAGGAAAATATCTGGACCATTTAAGCCTTTTCTTCATTGTGTCAGAGGCATAGTCAGGCTGAATCTTCACAATTTTCTGATTAAATGTGAGCTTCTGCTTCTTGCGTGCCTGCCATAAAATCTGCTCTTTTAATTGGAAATCAGTAAATTTGACAATGATGGGGCGAGGGGGGGCTGTATTTCCCGCTCTAAGGGGCCCCACTCTGTGGGCCCTATCTATAGTTGCCACGTGGAATTGTTCCTTCTCTGGAAAGTTCTCTCTGAGCAGGTTTCTGATCAAATCACTTGCCCCTTCTGCTCCCCCTGTTTCACTGATCCCAGTGAAACGCAGGTTTCCTCTGCGTGACCTATTTTCCAGGTCTTCACATTTTTCTCTTAATAGCTCAGTTGTTTTTTTTAGCTCTGTGAGCTGCTGGTTAGCATTCAGGGCCTGATCTTCTACCGCCGAAATTCTCCCCTCTGCTACTTCAATCCGCATTGCTAAGCCCTCCAGCTTCCTGTTACCCTCATCAACCGAGGTTTTAATTTTTTTCATATCTGCCCTCAGCTCCTTTTTCATTTGCAATAATAGTCTATAAAGTGACTTGCCTGCCTCGCTCCCTGCCTCTGAATCAGATGAAACTGGCCTCTGGTCAATTTCACGCTCTTCCCCGGCCATGCTGGATTCGCTGAGCTGCCTGTCAGCTTCTCTGGGGCTTGCTGTGGAGCTCCGCCTGCAGAATCTCTCTAGAGCATTTTCTTGTGAGATTTTCTGCTTGTTCTTGTTCCTGCCAGCCATCTCTCCTTCGCCTTGTGTTTTTTGGGTTCTTTTTTTTGCCAGACTGTTTGCGGGGAGCACTTTAACGAGCTCGGGGGATGGAGCTGCGGCGATCCCCAGCTATCCGCTTTCGCGCATGCGCGGATCTCCCTATGGGCTGAGTTTTAAATAAAACCATCAGTCCTCCTCATACAAATCTGCATGTGCACAGTGCTTCTGACACAAACATCATCTCCACCCCACCCCCCCCCAGCTCATCCCACAAATTAGTCCGTGGGCTATTACAAATTTGTATAAACATATGTAAACTTATGCAAATTACAGGTGACATGAAGTGTACCTATTTTTCTTTGTCAAATGTTGGAGGGTCTGTACTAACCCTGCTACCTCTTGGGATCATTCCTGGAACAGAGAAATTATACCAAGATATCCTGAGGAACTAGAAATATTCACAGAGTATTATAAAATGTGATTTCTTTTGGAAAAGTGGAAAGTGTGGAAATATAGCTGGTGAAAATGCTAAGTAAAGATAGGCATAGGGAGGGAAGGAACTTGAAAAAACCAGGAGGTCACTGTAATGTAATTGGGACCCACAGGGGGGTAGTATTTGTGGACTCACTGCCCCCAGATATAAATCAAATGCCATGATCACAGAGTTTGCAGGCTCACCATCACTTTATTCAGTCCCAGGAAGGCACTGTTAGTAGCACTTCTTACACTCAGACTCCCTGCATCCCCGCATCCCAACTAGCCACGAGGTTTCAGCACCTTGGCTAGGGCAGTGTGGAGAGAACTCTCAGATCAGTCTGTATTCCTCAGTTTCCTGGATTCCACTGCCTAGTTATCTTCCTGAGACATTATATACTCCAGATGTGTGGAGCCCCAGTGATGAGGTCACTGTCTTAAGGGGCCAGAGACTTGCCTCAGCACAGTCAGCCAGCAAGAACTGAGGGGGTCTCTAAACAGATGGAAGAACCAGTGATATATTAGAAGGGCTGGCTTGAGGGACTTTGGTTCCTGGACACACCCTGTTGGGTGCCCCTCCCCCCCTTATTGCAAATCCAGTGTTGTAGAGGAGAGCTCCTAGTCTCTGAGCTCAGCTGAACAAATGAGAACGAAAACATTACACTCATCTGCAGATCAAGCCCCATGTTGAGGCTTCCAATATGGGTGGGCAAGTCATATGCTCTTATTTCCCATTGCTCAGCTGAACCATGGGGAACAGGAGAAACCCCATGCCATATGGGGCTTGCATTGCAAAGGACTGAGTACTTCAGCTCCTTGGTGATATTTTTGGGGTGCAGGTGCCATAGATCCTTCAATGCTGCCCTCAGAAGGCTGCTACTTTGGAGAAAGTGTCCACATTCTGTCCAATGTTTGACTGGCTATTTTGTGGCATATATAAGGGCATCCTGCCCCAAACCCCCTAACACATGAGCACTGAGCACTCCAAACAGTGTAAAACTATCACCAATTATCGAATTCTAGGACTCTCTGTTTTTAATATGAATGTTTAAAGACTGCAAACCTTTCCTGGCAAGAAATTTAATTCAGGTGGCACAAAGGAGAATAAGTAGGGGTAACAAGATGAAATTAGAGCTGAAACAAATAATTGAAAAACCAAACTAATCCATCAGATTTATCCCCAAACCCAAAACAGTGAAGCAGATAAGTACCCATTTCATTTCCATCCCTTCAGTTCAAAATTACCAATTCAGAAACTTGATGGCATCAACTTTCTGAATCAGTAATTTTAAACTGTTTTCTTTCCCCCAGGGATGGTGGGTGGTGGTGGTCTGGTTATTTCAGCTTTTCAGTCATTTTGGTATTTGAGGAAACCATTTCAACAGTATTAGCACTATTACACACGCACAATTACTGAAAATGGCATAACCAAAATGCTGATAACTAAAATGACCAAATCAAACAAACAGGGAAAAAAACAGAATGAAATACCTTTAAAATAGATATGTCTGAATGCCCATTCCCGTCATGGGTATTATTCAGATATTCATAGGCCTACCTGTTTCAGTTCAAGATGAACACAAGAAAGGGAAAATGTTAAATGAGCATGAGAAAAGACTTGGCATTGGAGAAATCTATTAGGATGTGGAATAGTCTCCCAAATGAAAGACACAATTTGAGACACTTTAGATTGAAATTAAGAAACTCTAGTCCAGGGAACAATCACTCTTGGTAGGGAGAAGGGCTAGATAAGTGGATAGTGAAATCTTTTAATATCTGTGATCTATGTAGAAAAATTCTATGGTGCTAATTTTCTGCTTAATGTTAATTCAATACTATTAATTTCCTTTATAAAGTAGAAATCATATAATTACCATTTTATTTATGAAATAAAGTGCTACTCATGAAATACCAAACTCATGAAAGTTTCAAGTTTTATTATTGCCTTTATTTTTGAAGTAGGGAAACTGATGAAGTAGAATCTGAGAGATGTTATCATGTTATGTCATCTTAATATGAAAATAACAAAAATATGTTCTGTTGCAGCTTTAACTGTCATCAAGGTCTTGCTCCTCCCTAGCTCTCTCTGTTCATTTCCTGCCACTTTTTCCTATGGAAACATAGCTGCCAACCACCCTCATACAACCTAGAGTCTCCTGCTCCCTAAATCCTCTCTGCTAGTGTTAAAATGAATAGCAAGTTCTGAATTTATGAATATGATTTGCATTTTTGGATAACACTCTGAATATCCAAATGAATACTCACACTGAAAAGAACGCTTCTTGGTCATTAGGGAGTGTTTGTTTGTTTGGGGTTTTTTGGAGGAGAGGGGGAATTGGTAATTTTTGTTTGATTGTTTAATTGGATATCTGAACCAAAATGACCAAAAATTATGGAAAAATCAACCCCAAAGTCAATACTCAAATGAAGCAGGTATAAATAACGTATGATTTGTACCCACTTCACCATACCCTTATCAAAGTGGGCAAATTTAATAAATACACTATTTACACTAAACATTATTTTCAGAACCAGTTTCCACCTCTTCTTCCATGCTTTCCCCTATGTCTGGAATTCCCACCCTGAACCACTGCTTTCTTAATGAACTATATTTGAATGATTATAGTCTTATACATGCTATCTGCTGTCCACATTGTCCCTCTCTCAATTACCACATTTCTCAAGACCATACCTGACAAAACTCATCCTCCCTAAGACACTTCTCACTTAAAATCACAGAAGTTAATTTACTCAAACATCTGGAACCTGTCACAGATTTTTTCTCTACAAAACTCTTCATGGTATTCTAACTTCTTTGTCTAGTTTCTGAAGGTGACTTCTTACTGTAGGATCCACATTCCCTTCAGCGGCCACAGACACTCACCACCACTTGCCCGCCTTGCCCATTTAAAAACATCCCTTAACAGGCTATCAAATTTAATAATAAATAAATCATAAATAAATTAATTAATTAACTAAGCATTAGAGTGAGGAACTAAACCAAGGTTGAACCTTCTCTCCTACCTGCTTCCCAACAACCACCTGCTCTGTGAGAATAGCACTTTCCTTTTTGTGCCATGCACCAAGGTCTGGTTAGGCCATGCGGGAGTGTAAGGAAAGATTCTTACTTCACTTTACTGTCTTACACAGGCATGAAGTTTGTATCACATTCCAGACAAAAATCAATAGTGACGTAGTACCTGAAACAGGAATTATCTTGAACATATTAACAGGATCCACCCACTGGACAAATTGGTTCTATGACCAGGGTGCTGACTTTGGAGGGCAACACTGCTGATGTGATTGTGGGTAGCAGAACATGGATTACTCTTCTTTTTTTTTCTGGGCTGCCCAGCACAACCCCACCTCCTGAAATGAAGTTGCTAAGCTCCTAGTGCTGAACTCAAAGCGTGAGTGGCTCAGGACCCCATTATGATACACTTTCATGTTCTCTTTTTGTCCTTAAGAGGATGGGCTGCTTTCCGTGTCCCCATTTTATAAAAGAGAATAAGATACTATATTTTAAATAGCTGGTGTTCTTTAGCAACGTAATGTCTAGGCACACTCTGAAACTAGTGCATTTCTATCTATTCAGTTAGAAAGCGGCTTTCTCACATGACAAACTGAAAGTGAATGACTTCCGCATCCTCACCACCACCAGTCAAAGCAAAGAATTAACTTTGTTGCATTAGAACCGTTCATTATGCGACTATTGGAGCATTCCCTGTGTTCTAAATGGTTAGAAAATTGGTTGGAAACAACCAATTTAACAAACCAGTCTCTCATTTACTCTACTTTAGATAACTTTAAAAAAAAAAAAAAAGCCTCAACAGGCTATTGCTTTTATAAACCATTTAATACGGTTTATGATGGCAATAATCTCATTGAAATTGGTTATATTACTGTAGTTTGTTATAGACTTAACTGCCCTTGTCTTTGGCATGGTCCATTAACTGAAAATCCAGCCATAACTGATAACGGGATGATTTCTTGGGGATTATTACCTGATTCTTAGTTTGTGGAAGATGAATACTCTTGCAGGATAATTAAACTCAGAAAGACTGAATGTAATGAAAAGTCCCCCAATTCAGTTTTGGCGATAGTGACCTACTTATAGCAAGGTCAGTCAGAGGCCAGGCTGACAATACATTCCTCGGTGCCTCTTCTGCATCAGCAATAGGTGATAATACAATTGGAAATATCTTCACAGATAGAGTAGAAGGAAATGCTCCTGCCAGTCAGCAGGTCATGTGTTTGCAGGTCTGGCCTGGGAGTTAGGTGAATGCAGGTAGGCAGTTGGGCTTTGCTCAAATATCTGACCACCACCCCCTGAGTTCACCAGCTCACGTGAGCGTATGAGCCCCTGATCCACCTGGGAAAGGGTGGTTTTTTTTATTCCCCTCCCTTTAAAAGAGCTTGCACATCCAGGTAAGACCTCTTTTCTGTTGTTGGCTTCCCAGGTCAAGAAAGTGTATTTCAGGTAAGTGAGTAGCAGAACAGGTGGTCCAGAGGGTATGGCCTAGACAGTACCACAGGGATACATAGCCTGGGGTGGCTTCCATTGGGTCATGGGGGGTTGTTAGATCATGCTGTTCTCACACTGGGGCCCATGTTAAAAGGGGGGTCTCCTGGTATCCCTTCTCAGCTCTCCCTTGGGGCTATGGACCCCTTAGGGTTTTGTCCTTGGCTTCTCTTCCCCCGCTTGTGGCTGCAGCTTCTGCCCAGGGACTCACCTGGGTGTGATGGGTCTCTGTACGATTCTCACAGGCTCCTGCCTGCCCCAGCTTGCTTCTTAACTTCCCTTTGCCTCTCTGGGGATTGAGGCACAACTAGGAATTCCCTATGGGTCACTGCCATAGGGGTTCCTCACTTTCAGGGATGCTCCAGCATCTATCTGTTAATCTGGGGTGGCCAGGGGCACCCTCTGGCCCCTGGGTTCCCTACGCCCAGCAGTAACCTATTACTGGATCCTGCGGAGTATCCTGAACTGGCTAGGGATTCCCTCTGCTGACTCTGTCAGTGCTTGAGGGGTTTCCCCACACCTCTTTTCTCTTTGTCCTTAAAAGTACAACGATCCCTTAAAGGGGCAATACAAGTGCCCCACCCCCGCCCCCTTGGCTTAGGAAGGTGCATATATTAAGGTGCAGTCTTAATTAAACATTATTTAAGCCTATTTAAGGTGCATCCAGGGCATGCATATAAAAATAAGAGAGAGAGAGAGAGAGTACACACGGTATGGTGGTCATTTTGGGAAGGTCACTGCAGGGCAAAATCTTTATGGTCATTTATTTTATTTTATTTATTTATTTATATTTCTTGGCCAGCCCTTCATGCCTACGACATCTCGGATTGGGTTATCACATTTTGAGTGTGTAACCTCATGACCTGGGCAGCCATTTTGAAAGGATTGAGGCCATCTTGGGTGGGTCACCTCATCACCAAACAGGCATTGGAAGGATGGACCAGGATGGAATATAGAAAGGGGACAATAACAGTGTCTGTTAACATGCTAGTGCACCTGCTGGGAGCCTTGTGAGCCACTTTGCACATCTCCCTAAGAAATGGTGCTATTACAGGCAGTAATTACTCTGTCATTCTTTGCTGCACTCCACATCAGTGAGCTGATTCCTGGAACCAAAGGTGACCTGTCAGACGGAGCAATGAGATTGGGGGGGGGGGGGGATTCGCAAATAGGGAGTGAGGGCTTGCACATGAGAATCAGACACTCCAAAACAGATCAGCAGGGGTGGGGACAGATGGTTGTACTGTCTCTGGCACAGGACAGGACAATTTGCCCAGTGGATGCATTTAGATACTATTGCACAGTAAGGGGAATGGGAGTCGGTCCCCTGCTAACTCCCATCACTTGGTCACCTCTGACCAAATATCAATTAATGTATGATAAGCGGTACCTACACCACATTGCTCTACCTCTGGACAGATTTGTGTCCCACTCATTTCACTTAGGGGCAGCATCCATGGAAGCCATTGGGGCATACCACTCACAGGATCAACACACTGGTGAGATGGAAGTCAGAGGCCTATAAGACATACATTAGGTAGACTGAGCCCACCATGGAGGCCTGACTGCTTAGATCACTACTAGAGTGAATGCTTCGCCTCAGGTCACAGAAACAGCATCTCCATAGATTTTACATTAGTGGATATAATATTGTAACCTCCAATATCTCTCACTTTGTGAAAGTATAACCCTTCCCCTAACTTAATCTGATAGAATTGGTTGTGTATTAAATCACTAGTAAACTACTAAAGCAACATATTTATGGTTTATCTCTTTACTATTCTTTACAATGTCTTTAGTGTTCATGTCTCCTTCCCAGGAGGTTCAGGGCAACCAATGACTGTGTGGATTTGTGACCATAGTATAGTTTGTTGGACCACCCAGAAAGCAGCAGTGTCCAGCTTTGGGACTCAGTTGTGCTGTGGCTTGCAAGCCTGACTGTTTTGGATGGGGTTGAGTGGTTTACGCAGGGCAAATATGTTGCCACTGCTGAGGAATAGAGCTTCTAAACATGCCTCCCACCCTGATTTATTGGCGATACACATCGGAGAGGATAACTTAGTAATGAGAAAAGGTTTTGAAATTTTGGGCCACATAAGACAGGACTTTAAGCTAATTTGGGATTCCTGGCCGAGAACAGTAATTTGGTGGTTGGACATGCTAGGGTACCTGGTATGGTTTGATACCCATTGACCAGTAAAGATTGAGCGAGCAAGAATAAAAAACATAAAGTCAATTGGGAAGTCGATGAGGGGCATCAGGGGCTGTGTCGTGCATCACTTGAGGATATCATTAACCATGAAAGAATGTAATATAGGGTGATTTTAGATGTTACAAGACCACAATGAAACCCCTATGGTGACCCAAAGTCCTGGAGGGAATCTTTTTGACCATGATTTTGGACCTCCGGCCGCCCAAAGGTCCAGAATCATGGTTAGCTGGACCACGGTCTGGAATCGGCCAAAGATAACATCTGTTACCTTGTCTGATTCCGGATCGTGGCCCAGACCACAGGATGGGATCGGGCGCAGCGGCTGGATTGGCCGCTGTGGCCACCTGTCTCCCAGAGGGCGGGCAGCCAGAGGAGCACAGGGGAGCAGGACTGTGTGTGGCACGATCCCCTGTAGGAATCAGCCGGCACGTCTGATGGACGCCCGGGCTGATTCCTGTCCAGGATCCGAAATGGATCCCAGACCATGGTTGAGCATGATGGGTCGAGCGGCCTGTCACGTCTAAAATTATCCATAGAGACAGAGTGCACCTGCCTGATGTAAGCAATGACGCATGGCTATGAGACCTGTAAGTTTCACTGCATGAGCATTTGGGCATCCCTGTTTGGGGAAAGGGGTAGGAGTGGTGGATATGAGCCTGGGAAACAATAAGAATAGCAAATCGAAGGTTGAATTGGACCTATAAAATTGATGAAATGGATGGGGTGAGCATCAGGGAGAGGGCTATGCACCACTGAGCCAGTAGTCCTGCCCCCTACCCTCACCCCAATCTTTAGGGGAGAAAGCACCATGATCTGTGCCTGCAGTGCTCCCCTGAAGCAGGGTTAGACTGACTGCCTTCCCTCACTGGATTGATAGCTGTTTTGGTTCCCTGGAAGACATTGGCACAGGGGATGCCTTTTGAGAGGTGTTACCACTGATGCATCCTTAGCAGACACACATGTACAAGATGCCTGACAGTGATGCCCGGGAAGGGGGTCACCTGTTATGCTAATAAAGTTGCAGCCTATGCCAATTGCCATTAATGGTGGGCCATTGTTGGAGACTATAACAATGTACTCACTATTTCTTGAGCTGTCTGTTAATCATTTGTCAGCTTTTTATATACTTTTTAAAAAAGAAACCTCAAGATGAACCATGAGTTACCAACATTTTGACATCCATTGGCAAGTTTATTGGAATCTAGTGCCTGTCCCAGAGCAGAGATGCTACATTCCCCTGCTGTCAGCCCCTCCATCTGCACAAGCATGGTAATTTCCTTTCTTTACTGAGCATGTGCAAGATGATGCCATTGTGCAGTAATTTCCTTTTGCTTACTTGTATACACAAGATAGTATTGTCCCGCTGCTACAGTGGGTAGTGCATGCCGGTAAGTAAAAGGGAATTACTGTACTTGACCAGATGGCTGTAGTTGCTGAATATGAGTTCCAGCAGAGTAAAGGCTGGATTGCAGCCATCTCTGTTCCATCAGTCCGGTTTCAAAGTAGACTATTCTCTAGGAGATTAAATGTGCTGAGGAGCAACTTTTCACCTCTATTACTTACAAAATCTCTAGTGCTTTTCCATAATACACGCCAGATTCAGGAACTGAAAAGAGATCAAATAAAAAACAGCTCTGAGCTGGATTTGGCCCATGGGCTGAAGGTTCCTTGCCCTTGATTTAAATGGATTTGAAGCAAATGAATTAATCAAACCTGGTATTCACTTCAGACTATCATTCCATCCATGCTAAAATGTTTTTGAACAATAAATGAATGTATTCAACCAGGTTTTGAATAATTTTATTTCTTCACCACTTCATGCATTGCTTCTTAATAGGAACACATTTTTTACAGTAGTTCAGAAAATGTCCCTAGAAAGGACATACATCTGTGTAGAACTTGACATAAAGCTGATCTCAAAGTAAGTGGGAAACTTGCCATTGATTTCAATGGGCAATGAGGAAGGCCCATAATATTTTCATTTATGTATTAAGTCCAAGCCTCTAGGGTGTCTGCTTAAATCCAACAAAGGAAACCTGGTCTTGCATAGCTACAAGTGTAGATTTAATCTAACTTCCTCTGTGTGAAGCAGATGTTTTTAAAATATTGTGCAGACCTAGCCTTGTGTAGAAGGTTGGACTTCCCGTGCATTCACACATGCAGTCGACTATATCTGACAGTGCAAACATGTATGTTAATATCATTTTAAAGAGGAAATCCACTTCATTTCTAAAAGGATACATTGTTGATTTCATTTAACAAATCAGCACTTATTGACTGCAGGGAGATTTTTCCACCTGCTTTTCTTGGGTACTTGGGGAAAACTGCAATATGCCAGACGTGAAGTGAATACTACAGATTGATTGCTTCCACATTTGTAAAGTTCTAAAATTGACAATTGAATAAATAAAATAATGTGGAGGACGAACATTTGTAAATAAAATTTGAAAAGTTTCCTATGCAAAATGAATAAAGCAAAATAAGAATTTTGCTGCTTCACCACTTGGAACAAATATTCATTTTCAGTATTTCATTATTTATTTATTTTTTGCCACTTTGTCCATTTGGTAAATGAGACAGACAGTAGCTCCAGGGATGCCTATTGATGCCACCAGCTTCCCTGGGCTGACTGGAGCATCTGAAGATTGCACACCTGCTTTACGCCCCAGAGCAGGCTGCAGCTGCTCTGGAACAGCACAGCACAGCATGCTCCGCAACATTCAGGAGCATGCTTGGCAGAACAGACCAGCCAAATCCTGGGCAACAGCCAAATGTGACACTGCTTCCCGTCTGTTGGGTGACACATGTTACAGCTCTGCACCTGTCCATTTATTGCACCATGGAGTCACAGGCATTAGCCTAGAGCATCAGGTGAGCACCCATAACTCAATGGTGTTGGGGGGCATCGCACAGGCAGCTGGGGGACACCCCCAACCCATCTGATGTGGACCCAGGTGGAGCTGGTAATTGCACAACCACAGCTCGCAGGAGCAGCACAACCACAGCTCACAATCCCCCATGTCCACCCAACAGACCAGCAAACAGACCCAAGCCCCAGAACCCCCACAGGACACCAGCAGGGAGGAGCCAGAGGAGCTGGAGGATGAGGCGGCAGTAGCAGAGACGGAGGGGTCAGCACGGAGACGGAGGTACCAGAGAGGGGGACAGTGAGGAGTTCAGGAGACCCAGGAATTCATCAGAATATGGGGGTCCCTGGAAAACCAGGTCGAGCTTGCGGTCAACAAGCACAACAAGCATTTGTTTGACCAGATAGTGAAGGAAATGTGGGAGTCCGGATATCAGAGGTCAGCAGCACAGTGCCGGTCCAAGGCCAAGGAAGAGGGGGTATAAGCACATAAAGGACCCTAACCAGAGGTCCAGTCACACAGCGTGGACTGCACCCTATTATGATGCCCTTGACCAGATCCCTTCACATGAAGGGATCCATCATGGCCCCCCAGTTGGTAAGGAGTGCCGTGGCACAGGGCCATACATGGGAGGATGTCCCACCTCCCATGGCAGCACCGGGTGCACCCACAGGCACCGCCGGACGTGCACCCCATGAAGAACGGCCCACGACCACAGGGAGCATCAGGCCCTCATCATGGACAGGCATGGGGAGCCCAGTACCGCACTTGGGGTCGGGCTCTGATGATGACACGCTAGTAACCCTGAGCCAGTGGATGTGAGGGAAGCACTCCGAGCATAACCCCATCGAGCTGCTGGCCATGGAGGACTTGGAAATTGACATAGGAGGTAGGCATGTGTGGGGAAGGCACAGAGGCATGCACATACCCAGTGAGGGAGGGGAGGGGGACAACAGGCAGGGAACTATACTAACCAACCCCTCCTTACTGCAGGCACGACTGAGGGAAAGGAGGAGGCAACAGAGCGGGAACGGGCACCAGGAGCAGTGGAACAAGGAAGGTAAGCAGAAGGGGCAGGGTCCACCAGTGGCTGGGAGGGGGATGGGGGACAAGGGGGTAGAGACATGGGAACCCCAATGTCACACCCCCATGGCAGTTCCTGCACAGGACCTCTACCACTGTCTCAGGAGGCCAAGGTGGAAGGGGGCTGCACCAGCAGCTGCAGTAGGTCGAGTGAGGTGAGCAGGCAGGGGGGGATCCAACCACCCAAGAAGAAGGGGGACAGATGGTCAGGCATCCCTGGTCCTGCCCCAGCTCCGTTCCATGGGGGCACACAGCTAACAAGTGCCCAACCGAGCTAACCAAACCCGTATCCCACAGATCCGCTGCCACGGAAGCTGGACGATCCATGAGAGGGACTGGTGCCGCTGGCCCAAAGGATGCGGGAGCACAGGGCATGTGTGCGCCACTGGTGGGAGGACCTGGCGGAAAAGGTTATGAGGACCAGCACAGAGCAGGGGGAGGTGATGATCACCACAATTGACAGGATGGAGGCGGCCACTGGCAGGGCCATAGAGCAGGTGGAGGGACAGGACAGGCACCTCCTAGCTGAGATGCGGACAGAGAGGAAGCTTTAGAGACGGGACCACACACACCAGATGGAAGCGATAGAGCGGCTGACGGGGACCATTGACCGCAGGGCCGGAGAGCACTTCCGTAAGCTAGACCTGTCCCTCAAGATTGGCACCTCACTGCTGCTACATGCGGGTACGATGAGTGCCTTCATCATGGCAGCAGCATCCCCGGGTGCCACACCGGCTGCAGCCCCACACCCATCACCCATCCCACTGTCGGTGCCCGGCCCACAGTGGCATCAGCCCCAACAACAGGGCCCACACATCCACCTCCCTGTCCCATAGGGGCTGATATGGCAACAGCTGCCCCAGCAGGTGCAGCAGCAGAAGCAGCAGCAGGCAGTCCCGGACCCAGTACAGTCACCAGCAGTAGCCACAGAGGAGAGTCAGGAGCCATCACAGAGCTAGGAAGCACCGTAGGGGGACAGCAGTGCGGGCAAGGGTGGCTCACAGACAACGAAGCAGCCTGTACGGTGATGGAGAGGTCGCCCCAGGAAGCAGGAGGGGATGGGGGCAGGGGTAAGGGGTGGGATAAATAGACACTGTAAAGACAATAAGGGCACCTTTATTCACAGTAACCATCATGTCTGTAGGTCATTGCTACACATGCCGGGGACCCTGTGCTCAGCAGGTGAGGCCAGGGCACTCCCAGGCACAGGCATGCCAGGGGTCCCGCCCCACGGAACCTGGGAGCCTCAGGCCTGGGGCAACCCTGTTTTGTGCCTAGTAAGTGTTGCTCAAATCTGCTTAGCATAACGGTACTCCCTGGGGTTTGCCACGTTCATGTATAGCGGAACCGGGTCAGCTGGTCACTGTGGACAGGGATACCCCAGGACTGCTCCATCGGTCTCACAAATGTTGCGCAACACGCAGCAGGAACTGATTACTAGGGCAGAGGTCCTTACTGAGTAGTCCAGGTGCCCGGCCAGGCACCTCCATCTCTGCTTGAGGGCACCGAAGGCCCTCTAGACCACAGTCATCACAGTGCACAGCTGCGTGTTGTACAGGGCAACTATCTGGTTCCAGGCCACCAGATTGGCCTTCATAAGCCAGTGGAGCAGCGGATAGGCCGGGTCCCTGATGATGCAGGGGAGCATCAACACCCCCTCGATCCAGGTCATCTGCATGTTGGCATAGTCCCCCCCCCTGTACATCCATGCAAAGAAGGGGGAGATCGCGAGGATCTGGGCATCATGGCTGTGCCTGGAGTGGCTGGTGAAGATGTCCATGAACTGGCTCCAGTGATCGACAACAGCCTGGAGCTTCAATGAGTGGTAACCATGCCTGTTGATGTACTCAGCCACATCATCGGGAGGGGGTGGTGGAGGATCTTCACATGGGTGCCACCGATAACACCCAGGCAGTTGAGAAACCTGGTAGCCTCAAAGCCACCCGGCCATCACTGCCCCCTGATTCATGAGCTGAATCACGTGGTCGAGGAGGACCGCATCCACAGCCTCACAGAAGTCATGGATGATGCCGGTGACAGCTGTGAGGCCCACTCCGAAGTGCTGAGCCAGGGATTGGCAGGAATTCAGGGTGGCCAGGGCCCAGACAGCTATGGCCACCCACTGCAGGACTGGGATAGGGGAGCACATGGGTGTGTGCAGCCACTCCAGTCAGGGCTTCAGGAGCTCTGCCAGTCACAGGATGGTACACCAGTCCATCCAGAAGTGTACCCTCCAAGCAGCATCGTCCCATAATATCAGGGCATCCTCCCACCATAGCTGAGCCCTGTCCACAGTCCAGAGGTGCCTGTCAATGGGCATAGCGAGCATGATAGCACTTAAGAGGGCCGCCCTCCTCCAATAGTGGTGTTCAGATGCATTCCTGAGGGCAGCTGGATGGGTGCGTGCAATCAGCAGGACCCTGCGGTATGTCCCGTAGAGCCGGTGCGCCATACACATAGCCTGAATGCAGTGACTTCTGTGGTGGGCGAGCAGGCTATTTGCAGTGAACTGGGCCAGGCACTCATGCACCCCAGCATACATGTTGAGCATCTCTGTGGTGACCCGCTGGAGCTCGGTGTGCTGGTGGTACCACTCAGCTATGATCTGTTGGAGCCAACAGGTACCTCACTGGTTCGCATCCATGGCAGGTACGTGCGCGGACCAGAGATGGTAGGTGCCCCAGGAGCACCGGGCAGTGTCAGGCACACTGCTCTGAGGCATGCTTCTGCTGCTGTGCTGCAGTTTGTGGCTCGCTATAAGGGGCCTGCAGCCAGCTCACACCCAAGCACCAGTGGATGTCCGTTGGGCCCTGTACCCACGTGCTAAACCAATTGGTTGTGGACTATGCTTTACCGGTGGTCCTGGTGGCACAGGGCTGCTCACCCATCCTGAGGGTCTCCACCTGTAGGTCCTGTGCCCCCTGGTGCCGGTTGATACTGCCTATTGGGATGTTGGATGCCCGGGTGCATTGATGGGGGGAGGGCTGTACCCCCGGCATGTAGGTGGCTTAACGGGGCCTTGGAGGGTGAATGAACTTTGTGTGCGTATCACTGCTGTCTATGTAGGCTGTCCCCGGGCTTTGGTTCCTGCAGATGTGTTGTGTTCGCTTCCCACGCATCACTCCTCAGCTGTCCAATTGTGCTGCCCATAACCTTATTGCATGACCTTGGAGATCCCCTGGTTGCCTCCCCTGCCTACCATGATTTGAGGGGCCCCATTGTCCTTGATTCACATACCTCCGCCAGCTGCACCATGGCAGATGCTGCTGCATCTGAGCTCCCGCTCAGCGGTTCGGCAACCTGTCTGCGTTGCTGGACCTACAGGGAGACCATGGTTCTAGTTGACCTGTTGCATTCCCCTGGTGTTCAACTGTTACTGGGCTCCCGTGCTACCCAACCAGATGTCTATTGGTGTCTAAACTCGGGCCTCCTCCGCTTTGGATATGTGGCTATCGCCTGTGAGTTCCAGATTCATGCTGAGGAGCTGGGCCTCCGTCCCTTTCCATATTGGCACATTCTGGAGTTGAGGGGGTTGCTGGTGTCCTGGTTTGCTGATGAGATGGTGTCGGCTCTCTCTGTCTGTGCCTTGTCCGGCTTCCAGACCTATCTGGCGGAGGGCGGCCCTGCCCTGGCTGTGTCCTACTTCTGCTGCATCCTAGGTGCCCGTGGCTACCAGCATTCCTGTGGGGCATCGTATTACCACCTGTTGGATCTGGGGGAGGTGTCATGGCCCCCTGCTGCTGACTATGCCTTGCCCAGTCCCACCAGACCCCAGCTGCTAGCACTGTCTGAGGTGTGGTTCCATGCCGATGTTCAGGTTGGGCTCACCAGTCCCGATCTGTTTGAGGCCTACTATCTTGTTGCCCACCACATGGCACGGATGGACTATCACCAAGGCATGTTGCAGTGGGCCCACTATGTTCATCTGTTGGGCCACCCCATGCCACCCCCCTTAATGACCCCGTGCAGCTGGCTGTAGGTCCCCCCTGGGTCATCTGTGTTCTATCTATTGCTGCCCCCAGGTGCTCTCTGCACCTCCCTGGCCCTTCCGTTCTGTGCATTGCTACATCGTTTCCATTGTGGACCCACTGCTGTCCTGCCTCCATCTTCTCCCTCCATTCCACTTGGCTGTGCTGGTTCGCCCGCACCCTGAGACCATCTGTGTGGCACCGCTGTACCAT
This sequence comes from Sphenodon punctatus, assembly GCA_003113815.1. NCBI lineage: Eukaryota > Metazoa > Chordata > Lepidosauria > Sphenodontia > Sphenodontidae > Sphenodon > Sphenodon punctatus. The sequence goes on along the minus strand of QEPC01010057.1, from coordinate 162,538 downwards.
CTGTACCCTTGAGGTTCGTTTCTGTGACCCGACCCCTGGGAAGCTGTTTGCTGCTGTCCAACACCTGTACTGGGGATCCCCATGGACCTTTGCACCTCTTGCTCAGACAGCTCCCATCCAGTGTCCATGATCAGCCCCCACACCCATGATGCCTCTGTGACTCTATGTGACTGGGGTTCCCTTGTTCGTGCCACCCAGCATCCCCGTGTTGGGGGGGGCACCATCAGCTGTCTGCGACTTGAGGCTCGCTTCCCTTGTTGGCTCTGCAGTACCATCTGGGACCGGTTGTCTTGCAGTTTTGACCTGCCTCTGCCCTCCTCAATGTCTTCCTCGGATAGGTGGCTTGTCCCCTGTGACCCTGCTCTTTCACCATGTGGCCCCCTCTCTGTACTGTGGACTGTGTTGCTGTTTGATGCCTTGTGGTGCCTGTGCTGTCCCTGGGATGTTGGGTGCCTGCTCCCGTGTCCCACTCTGTTCTGGCCCCTCCTGTTTTGTTGCCCGTTGTTGGCCTCAACCTCCCCCCCCCCCGTGTCCTTTCTGCTGTCTGTTGGGCTGCGCGATGTGGTTTTCCCCATCCCCCCTTATGTGCCCCTGTGTGGGTCTTTGCTATAACATTCATCATGCCCATCTCAGACCATAACAATCCAGCTGGAGTATTTCTGTGAACTGCTAAAAGTTTCCTCAAAAAGGTGTACATGACTTTTTCAATACTCATAGAACTATGAACTGCATTATCCGTATATACTAAACAAGGGATCTTATCAATTAAAATCTTAGGCAGATGGAAGTGGTCTTCTAATAGTTCTGTCTTTAGATCATTCATAAACAAGTTAAAAAGAAGCGTGCCAACAAGAATCCTTGACAGACTTCTTTAGATGTGTGAAATGGATTTGAAAGTTCTCCACTCATTCCGAATCTAATTCTAACAGAAGTCCCTGAATAATCATTCATAATCAAACTTAGTAAAGTTCTATCAGTTATGAGCCCAGTTAATTCTTCCATAGTATAATTCTCTCTGTTGAGTCAACAGCACCTTTCATATCGATAAAAGCAACATAAAAACTATTATTATTCCTAGTATATTTAGAGATAAGATATCTTAAGGTCAATACACTTGTAATTTTTAGGATTGAAAGCTGGACTTGAACCATTAAACAGTGGTACACAGGAATCAGTTTTCTTGCTCCCACCCAGTCTGGTTTTCGCTCGGGTTACAGTATGGAGACAGTGCTTGTGGTCTTGGTTGACAACCTCCTCGGGGAATTGGATAAGGGTCATATGACCCTGTTAGTCCTATTAGATCTATCAGCAGCTTTCCATACTGTTAATCATGAGTTGTTGGTGACTCATGTGTGGGATCTGGCGGGGGTGGACGGTACCGTTTTACAATGGTTCCATTCTTGACTTGCAGATAGATGTCAGCGGGTGGTACTAGGGGATTACACTTCATGGGTGGCCTCCTGTGTGGGGTTTCACAGGGTTCTATTCCTCCCCCCCCCTCCTGTTTAACATGTATATGAAACTGTTAATCATGAGTTGTTGGTGACTCATGTGTGGGATCTGGCGGGGGTGGACGGTACCGTTTTACAATGGTTCCATTCTTGACTTGCAGATAGATGTCAGCGGGTGGTACTAGGGGATTGCACTTCATGGGTGGCCTCCTGTGTGGGGTTTCACAGGGTTCTATTCCTCCCCCCCCCTCCTGTTTAACATGTATATGAAACTGCTTGGGGAGGTCGTGCGCAGCTGGGATGTCCTCTGTCACCAATATGCAGGCAATACCCAGCTGTATTTGTCATTTTAATAAATAAATAAATAAATAAATAAATACAAGTTGGTCTTGCTCCTGGGAGACCAGAGGTTGAATCCTATTTTAACCACAAATACACTGGGTGGCCTTATGCAAATCATTATTTCTCAGACTCAATTCAACCTCTGTAAAATGGGAATAATGAAGATCTACCCAACAAACTTTTTGTACGTGTGTGAACTAGATAAGGATTGTAAAGCATTTTGAAAACTGAAAATCCTATGAAAATGTTAAAAATTAATAAGCATGTGTTAACTAACTGCTACTTAATGGACCCTGTCTTCACAGCCTCCATACCATCTCCAAAGTGATGTCTGGCAGCAAAGTTCTTCCAGGCAGTCAATAGATTATTCAACCCTGGATGTCTCTGCCCAGAGTTAGAGGAACTATTTGCCTGCCGTGACAAGTTTGCAACCTACTTTGCAGATTGAGCCACCATGAACTCCCTATGCCATGGACCATGGGGGAGGGGGAAGCACACTGGACAGGCCTTTGCAATTGACATGTCCCTGCCCAGTTTGAGCCCTGGGGAACCAGGGCTCCTGGCAAGTTCTTCTGAAGAACTAGCCAAATGCTGCCTCTGGGTCCTGCCACCAGTCCAGCGTCACTACCAGGTCGGCATGCTGCGCATTCCTACTTGACCACAGGTCTGTGGTGAAGTGGATGGTGCCCACCCCAGCCCTTGCCAGCTGCTCCCTCCCTCTCTCCTTTAAAGCCCGGTACAGGGCTGGCACCACCTGTTGACTCAATGTGATGCGTGAGGGCAGCTTAAACTGGGGGGCCAGGAAGCCAATCAGGCACCTAAACCCCATGTCCCTGACGACTGAGAAGGGCTGCCCATTGAGCACTATCATTTCCCCCAACATGCGTGTGGCTTTCAGTTGAAAGTCACGCCACCCTCCACAGCCTGAAGCTGCCAATGGACTTGGCAGCTGCCGCCACCCTAGCTCCACCATGGTGCACTAGCGCTGCTGCTGCTGCTGCTGTTGCTGCTACCTCATGGCACTGATACTGCTCCTGCTGCTAGAAGCAGCTGTTAGAACAAGACGCTTGTCCACTTTTGGAGGTGGAAGACAGGCCGTTGCAGTAGAGAATCTGCTAGCGTCCACTGACCCTGTCTGCCCGCTTAGCAGCAGAGCGCTGTGGCATCCCTTTAGGTCCCTCACCATGGCAGTTGTGCCAAGGTTGGACAGCACCTGCCCATGCTTCACCACCTTCTGGCACAAACTGCACTGCACCACCCTGGGATCATCCGCCTGCACCAAATTAAAATGCGCTCAGATGGAGGATTTTTTCCCCCTCTTGCATTCTGGCCCACACCAGGTGATGCACCACTGACAGTGCTGCTGGGAGGGGAAGAACATGGTGGTGACACAGCTCTCGGAGGGACAGCCATAGCCTCAGCTCCAGACAACTCCTCTGCAGGACTAGTGGCTGCCTCGCTGTCCCCAATCAGAGTGATGTCCCTCAAAGGGGAGTACTGGGACCCTGAGGATGATTGACTGCCCACCATGCTTCTGACACTCTCCCTGTGCCCTCTAAAGCTGCTGCTGCTGCTCTTCCTGCTGCCATTGCCTGGGGATCGGGCCCTGCCTCTAACATCCGAGGTGGGATCCACAAGCCCTGGACTGCTGGGGATCACCTCAATAATGGAGGTTGGGAACATTGGTGGCCCTGGAGGAACATCCGACCCCAAAGCACCTGCACCTGCTCCTGCAGCCACAGCAGAGACAGCTGCAGCCTCCTGGAGTGCAGGTCTTCCAGTACCCTGCGTGGCAGTGGAGGACGGTGGCAGGAGGTGCTGCTGAACCAC
>QEPC01010057.1:131965-151206 GCA_003113815.1 Sphenodon punctatus | reverse complement strand
CCCTTGACTGACTGTAGACCCCCCCAAATCCCCCATGCCTATCTCATACCACCACACTGCATCCCTCCAACTCAGATACCTCCCAAGCCCTCCAAGCCCTGACCTCACCCCTAGCTCCCGACTCCACCCCCACAACATCCTGAGTCCCGACCTCACCTTCCCAACCTCGACTTCTAGCTCCCACCCTCACAACATCTCCAGTCCCAACCTACCCCCAACCCTGTCCCCTAGCTCCCACTCCTACCCACTCCCACTCCTACTCCTACCTGTAATCCCCCACTGCCCCAAATTGATTTCCTGCCCTGTACACCTACCTGTTACCTTCTCTCCATGACCTCACACCTCCCTCCTCTTCATATCATCCCTAGTGCTATTCAGTTGTAAAAATAATTCCACAACTCACTTAGAAGGTGTGCAAAGTTGTCCTCATATATCATATCCCACAAAATCAATAAATTAAACAAAACAAAAAACTTAACAGTTTTGAAAAAAACTTAAATGCACAAAACTTTTCTTAACATCCACAAAAAAAACCAAATTCAGTACAATTACAATTAAAAAACCTCCCACTCCATAGATTGCAACAAAATATAAACGTCAAAAAACATGCAAATTATTTCACAATTTGAACAATATTAAATATTTTATCCTCATCATCATAAATGTAATATATGTACTAAATTCCTTGCCATACATACTTTTATTCATTCTTATCAATAACTAAACTATCTCATTTTTACATTATTACACTTTTATTTATTAACATCATTCGAAAACAATTTTTTCACAGTGCATAAAGTCTGTGATTTACATGTATACAAATTGTATACACTTCATACAATAAAGGGTTAACAATCTGAGTATACATAACATTATACAATGCAGTTGTGTACAAACAGACAATGCACTGTGAAAAAATAGATTTTAATGACTTTTTATTCTAGTTTTTTATTATTGTAAGTTTCTCTAAGCCTCTGTGGGAAGGGTGGCATAGAAATGTGACTTAATTAATTAATTAACTTAAAAGGTATCTTAGAGCAGCAACAGGGCATGTTTTTTACTCACCGGATATCATAGTTATTATTATTTTACTTTATTTGTAAAGGATTTTATTTAAATTTTAAAAGATTTAAGTTGAACAAACTGATTTCTTAGATTGTGTAGGACTACTAGCCCTCTTATATTTCCATTTTGTATTTTTAACTGATGAAGGCTATGAAAAGATTTCTCTTGGGATATTGTCTTTCACAGGGAACTGTTTGACTGACTTGGTTTAAGGGTTGAATCACTGGGCCCAGCTGAAACCAATTAAGTCTCAAAAATAAATGGAGAGCCTCATTTGCTTAATGATTAAAATACCATTGGCAAGATTGTTTCTGGCCCATGTAATCTCTGCACAAAACCAGAGACAATCACAATCCTGAACAGGTACATGACCTTCCTGATGAAATTCCATTCTGTAGAAAAGTCCTACTCTCTAGGATAAGTGTCATCTTGGCCACAGGTAATGTTGAACCAGCAATCTTTACAGAAAAAAACCCAAGTGTCTGAGTTTGTTGGTGCACTCTGTGGATGTTGAGGGGGGGAGAAGAAGGAGGCTGTATATACTGGTTCTTAAGGAAGGAGTCTTAAGACAGAGAGCTTAAGGAAGATAGATGTATTAGCTAGATGCTTTGTTAAATGTTTGTGTCACTCAGGCCATTTTTATATGGCCTCACAGAGTTGGGAGGTACATGGTCACATCAGTGCGTGCGTAGTGTATGGGGAGTTCATACGGACGCACACACATCCCCACACACCCTCAACTCACCAACACACATGGAGCAACCTCAATTCTCCCTGTTTGCTCCATGTGTGTTGATGAGTGGGGGGTCCTTGAGGATGTGTGTTAGGTGGGCGCATGCATGCACCCCTACTCACTGTATGCATTGTGTCTTCACACAGGGCTCTCTCTTCACACAGATTTCTGGGTGTTAATGTGTGGGACAGCCCTATGTAAAAAGGCCTGGTGGAGATTGCCCATCCAATATAAACATAACAGTTTACGTTTTTTTTATTTTTTTTTATTTGTTTATTTATTTATTTGTACACACGCATTTTTACACCGCACCCTCCCGCTAACAGCAGCTCAGTGTGGCTAGCAATATACACATTTTAAAAATATAAAAAATACAACAATATAAATATAAATATAATAAGCATAAAAAATATAATAAAATATACCATCAAACACTGACGGAAAATTCACATGGTGGGTCACAAAAACTTTACAGAAAACCCTCACCCCTAATACTAAACCCCCTACCCCTTACCCATCTCCCTCACCGAAAGCCTGGTGGAATATCCAGGTCTTACATTGTCATTGAAAGGAGGAGAAGTTCAGAGCCAAATGAACCTCTGCTGGAAGGGAGTTCCATAGCCTCAGTGAAGTCACCAAGAACGCCCTCTCCATAGTCACTTCCCGAGATACCTGGGGACTTTGAGAATGGCACTCCTGTCTTACCGCAGGGGTTGATCCAGAGACTGGGGAGTGAGGTGGTCCCACAGATAGGTCTGTGCTTATAGGTAAGCACCAACACCTTGAATCGGGCCTGAAGACTATAGGCAGCTAGTGCAAAGAATGGAACACTGGTGTACCTTGCTCGTAGTGACCCGTCTCTGTGAGGAGATGGGCTGCTGCGTTCTGCACCAGCTTCAGCCTCTAAACTGCCACCATGGGTAGCCCCATGTAGAGCACATTACAATGATCCAGTCTTGCTGTGATGAAAGCATGGATGATAGTGGCCAGGTCGGAGTCCGAGACGTGTGGCTGAAGCTGCCACACCAGATGTAACTGGTGAAAATGCATTCTTCACCACAGCCCTCTCCTGGGCTTCCAGGTGGAGCTGAAAATCAGGGATCACCCCCAGATTACGAACCTGAGGGACCAGCAGAGGGCGAACACAATGCCAACCCCACCAGCATCACCTCTGTCTTGTCTAGATTCAGCTTCAGATGGCTCACCCTAATCCAGTCCACCACAACCTCCAAACACTGAGTAAGCACTGAGAATGCCGGGTCTGGGTCAGTGTCAGATGTTGGTATGGGGGTGGGGAGATGGGGTTCTGGGAGAATACAACTCCGGAGGTTCCCCTTGCTGTGAACCCCGCGGCGGGGGCCCGTCACCTCCCCTTCTGGTGAGGTAACAGGGAGGGAGAAGTGGAAAGCCAGAGCAGAGGGAACCCAGTCGTGGCAGACATAGCCATGCCCCCATGGACAGATAGCACATCCCAAGTTGCTGCTCCGGCCGAGCCCTCTGTGCGCATGCGTTCAGGCTCGGATATGCAGGGAAATGCCATGTCCCTCCCAGCCCCATCCAGGCACTCTGAGCGCCTCTGCCAGTGGCAGGGGAACACTTAAAAGGCTGCTTCTTGCTTCACTCCTTGCCGGTGATTGGATCCTATGCCGTAAGACTGGCCCCTTGACTTAGAGAATCTTCTTTATTGTGAGCTACTGTGGGTGAAGGCATTGTTTGTAGGTTGTGGGTGAAGGCTTTGTTTGTAGGCATTGTTTTGTGTGTTGTGTGAACATTGTGTTGGGTGCTTGTGTCTGGGTGGAGTGGCTGTGTGTCCCGGATCCCTGCATTCCTTGGTCCCCTCTCCAGGTTTCATGCCCTGCCTTCCCTACTTCCCTTCCTCTATACCCTGGGACCATACTATCCTTTCTCCACACTGTGACACGTTCCTTCCCTCCTTGCTCTGTGGTGTCTGGTGTGCGAGTGTTGGGAGCACCGATTCTGGTACCACCTCCCTGTGATGATCTTTGGATAGGGGGTTTCCCCACCGCCTCTATAATACACTGAGAGAGAGCCTTTTCGCAGAAACTGTCTGTGTGCAGGAGGCGTGTGTGAGTCCTTCTCCTTCCCCATTCCCTTATCCCCGACAGTCAGATGAAAAATAGAGGTAGAGTTGGGTGTCATCAGCATATTGATGACACCAAAGATCAAACCCCCTCATCACCTCATCCAGCGGCTTCATATACACATTGAACAGGAGAGGAGATAGAATAGAACCTTGTGGGACTCCACATGACAGGGTCCGGGACGACAAAGAACAGTCTCCCAGCTCCACTTTCTGAATTCTCCCAGCCAGGAAGTAACGGAACCATTCAAGAACAGTCCTGCCCTGTCTGGTTCAGTCCCGTAAGCGAGTCACCAACATCTCATGATCAATAGTATCAAAGGCAGCAGACAGATCTAAGAGAATCAGACGGGTCGACTGATGCTGATCCAGTTTGCGATTGAGGTTGTCAACCAAGGCCACAAGTGCAGTCTCAGTGTCATAGCCCGGATTAAATCTGGAATGCAAGGGGTCTAGAAAACTTATGTGGTCCAGATGCTCCTGCAGCTGCCGAGCCACAACCGCGTTCAATTACCTTCCCTAAAAAGGGAAGATTAGAGACTGGCCGATAATTGGCGAGGGAGTCAATGTGAAGTGATGGTTTTTTGAGCAGCGGCCATACCACTGCTTCTTTGAGGCAGCCCAGCACTTTGTCCTTCTGAAGGGCGGCACTGACTATCCCCACCAGCAGCAGTCCCAGCATCTCCCGTCTGACTGTAACTAGACAGAATGAGCACAGGAGATGCTCTAGTTCACAAGAGATGGCTCTGACCGCCCCAAGAACATACTCCGCATCAGTGGGTGACACCCACTGAAATAGATCCCACACAACCAGACAGGACAGGGCTTCCATAACCTCTGATTCTCCAATTGTATTAAGCGCAGCATCAAAGTCATGGTGAATCCAAGCAATTTTGTCTGTGAAGTAATCAACAAACATGTCACAGCAGGCACTGGAAAATTCCAGTTCCAGGCAGAAGGAGGCTGGACTGAACATTCCCCTCACCACCCAGAAAAGCTCCACTGGATGAGACTTTGCAGTTGCTATGAGGACAGCAAGGATCCCCTTCTTTTCTGCCCACACAGCCATGGCATAGACTTCATACCAGCTCTATTTTACAATCTGTTGGCTGCAGCACGTGAATGGTGCCACCATCGATCCAACCTCCATCCTTCATGCTTAAGCTGCTGCAGATCCTCCATGAACCATGCTTAGGGAGTGGATGCCTAGGAGAAGGTTGGCTGATGGCCTCAGTCAACAGGGTATTCCAAAGAGCAACAAGGTCATCAAGATCAGAGAATAACTCCTCAAGAGCATTCCGGAACTTCTCTGGTTCCATTAATCTCCGGGGGGGAACCAACCAAACTGGTTCCACACCTCTCCCAGGGAAGACATGTACAGGGAGACTGACCCATAGGAGGTAATGATCTGTCCATGACAAGGGCTCTGCTGACAACTTCCCCACCAACAGATTCCCCACTTCAAGGTCTAGATAGATAATAATATAAGAAATGTATTTGTGTCGCCTTAGGCCATTACAAAACAAAGAATACTAAACAATTAACAAATTTTTTATAGCCATGACCACCACTGGCAAAAAGCAGGCAACCATAGTAACAAGTCTCAATAATGTTTAAGGCATCTGTTATCTTGACTATAACCATGTTAGAAAATTGACATGATTTTGGGACAAATTAAGATACTGATTTCCCTGCTCCAATGTGCTGAATCAGAAAATGCTTATCTGATTCCAATGGGCCACTCTGTGTTAAACTGTAACCAAACCAAACGTGCCTTCCTGACAAACATGCTAGAGTATACATGGAGGGATTGTTGTAAATAACTTTGTGTAATTGAACCAAAAAGATGCTTCCTTGACACAAATGTAACAGCAATATATACATGTTATTGTACCCATCATTGTGTTAAAATGTAACCAAGAACACACACTGGAGCTATAATACCTGGAATGTAACTTTTATGGGCCATTGGGACTACTTTTTTAGAATTATGTAGAATGTTAGAAATTAGGCAAGACACTGCATAACACATGCATTAATGCATCTGAGTCAAAGAACAGAAAGTATTAGAAAGAATAATCAGAAATTGGTCAGAGATAGAACAAATTATGCTGGGGAAGCGAGCAGGACCTCTTGTTCCCCAAACAAACTACGTTGGTAATTCACAGGAACTGATAACAGAAGTTAAACTAAACAAACAAGAGTGTGGTTGTTATCAAACAAATATATGACTCTCTGAAGGATGTGCGAATTAATCGAGGACCAGGAAGCCGTGAGCCCCCATCTCCGGAGGGAGGTGGAGGGGGCATGACTTTACTGGCCAGAACAAACCTCACATCATGACTAAGCCCCCCAGATTTGGGGCAACCAATGGGAGCACTCCACAAGCTTAGTTCTGACAACCCCACACTCTGAATAATCATAGGACAGCCACAGTATATAAGGCTTAACTCTGGATTAGTTCCTTGCCTTCACGGTCCTCGATCGCTACCCCTTAGGGGGGGCCGATGAGCTCGGTGATTGCTGCCCCTTTTGGGACTCCTTTATCTAGGGAGTTCTACAACGGCTTCTTGGGACCCCTGACTGCTCTCATCCGGAACCAGGCCATCAGCTTCTGATCATGTAAGAATATGTGCTTTTGTATGTATTTTTAGGTAGACAAGGGTAGATGGGTGCAAATGTGAATGCAAGTGTCTCTTTGGTAACTGGTATGCTAAATTGTTCTGATATTATTGAATAAATGTCTATTTGATTGAATAAAAGACTCATTACTGAAGCAGAAAAGGAGTAATTCCCCCCCTCTCAAACTGAAGTATTTCCACTAGATCCCAAGAATTGAAAGGGACCCTCTCTCTCTCTCTCTCTCTCTCTCTCTTTTCCTCTTTCTCTCTAATTATACAGGCAGTTGTCCCTCTTGCACAGGGATATACCTGTCTCTTATACACATCTAGATGTGTATAAGAGACAGCTAACTATACAGGCAGTTGTCCCTCTTGGACAGGGATATACTGACTAGGATACAGGCAGGTGCCTCTCTGGGACAGAGACAGCTGACTGGGACTCACATGTGCTGGATCCGTCTGGGACAGGGAAAACAGCAGAATTTCTCTGGGAACTACTTAAAGTAGAGAGAAGCAGTAGAGACTCCCCTTTCCAATTCATTATAACCAGTATTACTTGCTTAACACATCATTACAAATGGCATACAGAGACCACCCAAAACAGGACAAACTCCTCCATCTGTAGACTCGCTGTACCAAAGCACTTCTGTAAAATAAAATAAATAAATACTTCTCTTCAGTTACATGCCAACAAATTACATGCCAACAAATTAAAAGCTAAAACAGATTAGAACTCTAATGGATTATCATAATTAATAGGAAGATAAAAATATTAGTTTGACAGTTATCCAAAATCTTGGCATAAATGCCCTTCCACTCACCCTCTGTACTTCCACTTAATATCTATCCCCCATATCTAAAGCTAGATGGTTGTGGTCCCTTATCCTAAATCCTTACAGTTGTCATTCTTTGTACCCTATAATCTCCCCCCCTCCCTCCCCAGTAGGAAATCAAATTTTCCCTGCCTTAAGTTTCAACACAAAGGTTAGGAATTTAGGAATGCTAAGTGATATCTCCGGGTTCATGTCACTAAGCAGATACTCCTCCATCCTTGAGTACTGGTACATTGGTTTACAAAATTTAGCAATATAGGTCCTCCTCCACATCTGATACAAGGGACACTCCAATAAGATATGAGTCAATGTTTTCATAAGGTCCTATTGTAAATTTCTACAATGTAGACAACACCTCTGATTCCTTGGGATGCCCTTTATTCTACCCTCTGTTATGGCTGATGGAAATATGCTGAACCTGGCCAGAGTCAATGCTATTTTATATTTACCCAATATAGGGTTGGTCAGATACAATGCTCCCTTAAAAGGGGATACAAAACTTGGTAACACTTTTGAGACTTTTTGAGCCTTGAAGCGTTCTCATTCACCCAGAAACTCCACATCTTAAACCCGCATTTTTACTTCAGCCCTGGCTTTCTCAAATGGCCAAGACAACATATAACTCATAGAAAACCCCAATGACCCCAAAATCCCATTTATTGCAGATATCCACGGGCCTGTAACAGTAGTTTCCCCCTGAGCTGCCAATGATCCCAAGTGTAGGAGGTTTAGCCATAGCCAATATTTTATAATAGAAAGTTTATCTTTCATGGCAAGTCAGTTAACCCCCGCCTTGGCTTTAAGGAATACCACAAGTGTGAATCTTGGAGCATGTAATATTAAACTAACAATTCTATTTTGTTCTGTCTCAAGATCATGTAACATAGTTGCGCTCCAAATGTGGGCCCCGTATAACAAGGTCTAGGTATGCCACACATTGTGCATCAGGCCGATGACTACTTCAGACAGGCCCATGGTTGCCATGGCAGCCATGAACTCATGCTCCTCCCCTCCAAGTATGACGTTGGTGTGATTATTCAAGTGCCCCAAGACTAACATCGTTGGGGACTGCAATAACACCTCTGACACCAGTTCCGCTAGAGTGTGCGGATGCTGCCATACAGGTATACTAGCAGCAACCCCAACCTGTCTACTGCCAAATTAATCACAAGATGGAGGCCCTTGATAACTGACATAAGCTGCACTGAATACCTCCTAATGGACCATGAATCCCTAAAAACAATGGCTACACACACACACACCCCTTCCCTCCTCTGGCCATGGCTAATGCTGTACGGAGTACCCAGCTAGAACAAGGTCATCCAGAATAGGCCCCTACTCCGTGTCCATCCAGGTCTTTGTAATACACATGAGGTCAGCTGCCTGGTCCAGAATTAACTCCTGGACAGTTCTTGACTTATTTACAACCTACATCAGGTTCAAAAGCATAACATTTATGCCTATGTTATTTCCTATTTATTCTTGGTTCCTGTGTGTTGGAGGTGAGCCTCCTCCTGAATTACCATTAACCCTCCACAGATCATGGGTGCCCCATGTTTCTGAGCCCATATTTTATGCTGGTGCTTTTTGCAGTTTTGCTATCCTTTCAAGTTTTCAAATCTACATGTGCAGTCTGACTGTCCTTTTCCAAAATGGCTCCGATGCTACCAGCACAATTTTGAGAAAGACAGAATAGACCCGACAGTCATTTTGCATGGGGAGTGAGTTTTATTTTTAATTTTAATTAAAAAAAAATATATCACTGTGCATATGCAAATGGCCACTGAATCATTTGGTGCATCTGTGACCTTTTCCAAAATGGCTCCAATAGCATCAACACCCTTATGCTCTGAATAGCCCAGGGGTCATTTTGCATATGCACAGTGATTTTTTAAAATTGTTTTTTAAAAATTAATTTATGAGTCTAAAATTGTTAGCCTTCCCGAGCTGCTTTGCAGAAGGGGTGGGATATAAAATTGTATAATAAATACATAAATACATAAATAAATAAATTATGTTTAATAAAATTTAACAAAAAGATCAAACAAAAAATGAAGATGAACAGTTTTGTTTACACCCCCCTGGCAAAAAAAAAACAAAGGTTTTTTTTTTGTAAGCAAGAAAAAAATGAATGATGTGCTTGCTGTAGTTCCCTAATATTTGATACAAAAGTATTATCTACTGAATTCAGCCGTTTGGAAATGCACCAGACACCAGATATTTGCTCTGGTTCTTCAGCATGGTTTGGTTTGTTGTGGTTGGTTCAGTATGCAACATCTAGCATGACTGTACATGTGCAATACAGCAAATAACCAAACTGAATGAACCATAGAAACCTGCAGGAATGAGAGAACACAGTTCGGAAGTTCAGAGTTTGGACCGAATGCGGTCTGTTCGGTTGACCAAACCAAATTTCTGAACCGAACTCGAATTTCAAACCGAACTGAACGGAATTTCCAAACTCAAATTTCAAACTGAACCGAACCGAACTGAATTTCCGAACTCCATTCTGTTTGCCCATCCATAGAAACCTGGCCAACTAAATAAACAAAACCAATGAACCAAATAATTTTAATGTGGATATTGCTCAGATATTTGGATGCTGATCTGAATGTGAGAATAATATCCATGGATAATGAATTGCCTATTTGTTTCATCACCATTTATGAGAAGCCAAAACTCCTTTGGGAGGGGCCAGGGGACAGGTAGGGTACTGCAGTTCACCCAGATCCCTCATTACTGCCCAACAGCCTATCCTTGGTAGTACGTAGGGGTGAGAATATCAGTATCAGATTAATCAGATTCACCCGATAATCGGGTGTATCAGATTAATCCGATAATCCAATAATCACCAGTATCGGCATACCATTTTTTTAACATTGGCCGTTTTACCGTTCTTTGTACATCACAGCAATTGAAATAAATGGCTGCAATGTATAAAAACCGGTAAAGTGGCCAATGTTAAAAAAACAGTATGCCGATATCGGTAAATCCGATAACAGGGAGATCCGATACTGGTAAATCCGGTATCCGGTATTCTCCCTGGTGTCCCACCCCTAATAGTAGCCTCCTCTCTGTTTCCTCTAACCATCTTTGGTTTCCCCTCAGCTGGGGCTGATGTTGATAGAACAAGCCGGAGGTGGAACCCCCTCTATGTCTAGTCTGCACACCTGGAGCCCTGAATCCCATTTCTGCTCAATCAAAATTGGAGATGTCACCACACAGGGGAACCATGGGCACAGTCATGTTTTTTGGTGTTTATGTGAAATCCTGGGTGCATTATTTCACACCCTTGTTGTCAGTCTTGCCCTTGCTACAGGCATCAGTATGTGTGAAAGTCTCCTTAGAGAGTGTGGAAGTATATATTATCCATCCAAGTTAAAAGCACCAAGTCCCATATTATAGCTTGACATCTTATATATCAGACCAGAGTCTCCCAAGGGGAATTGTGTGGAAGCAGGGATGAAGAGACAGAAGATTATATTACATGCTGTAACATATTACATTAAACTGAGTCCTCAGCCAGCAGTGATTTTTGTTCACTTAGAACTCTCTCTTTGCGAGTTTTCCTTCTCCTGGGGAATAACTGTAAATAAAATACTGACATGAAAAATGTTTAGAGCATTTATCTTTCCTTTAAAATGTTGTAAAAGGGAGTGTATAAACAGTGTTCCATCCTGTTCTTCTTCCTCAACTTGTAATTATTCTGCTGCTCCCTCTGACTTCATACCTGGAGGCTAGGTACTGCAGCAGAGTGAAAATGGGAGAGTGGGTAGCTTGGTGTCTGTCTCTCTGCAGCTGAAAGCATACAATGTGATACCTCCGCTGCAAACAGATCCATAACCTGAGAGCCCCTGTAGTCCCTGCCTGACTTAATTATCCAAATTGACTGAACATCCCGCCACTTGAACGATTCAGCCGGGAACCAATAAATCCTCTCTTACTGGAGTTTCAGCACTTTAATCAAATTGTTATTAGTTGATACACACCTCACGCTAGCGCCAATAAACATTCTGTAGTGAATTATTTGGCCAGCTCAAGTTAGTAATGAAAGCTTTCTTGACACACAGAGAATGGATGGAAGTGTGATACAGCTCTTGGTTTTTTTTGTTTTTTGTTTTTTTAAAGTTTGTAACAGGGACAGTGGTTGGCAGAGCCTGGCCCTTTAAAAGGTTAACACCTCCCTGAAAGGGTAGCTCACCTGGTACTAAAGGACTGCACACTAGCACACTAGCAAGTGCTAAGGAGAAGACCAGGCATGATTGTAAATGGAGGATAGTGCCTCACTTCTACACAGTTGTGCAAGACTCCACAGGCTGAGTGCCTGAATGGGGCCAGCTGGGCTAAACCAGCCTTAAGCTTTATAACAGACCCTGGTAGAGTCATGGAGCCAGGGCTCTGACTGTGTCTGGTTGCAAGGAGGGTCTGTGCTTGGCCAGCAAGGGGCTTATGCTGAGAGGAGCCCTGAGAATCTATATGTGGAACTGTGTTTGTGTACTGTTGGTGACAGTTTGGAAGGAGCACTATACATAAAGGAAACTTTGAGGATAAAGATCCCATGTAGGTCTGGGTCTTTGGGTCTGGATCCTGAGAGTACTTAACCCAGGGCCCAGCAACCCTGGGTTATAATGTCCTTTCTTAAAAATGTTTAGTGCCATCCTAAATAGGGTGTGAAAGTCCCAATTATGGGGAGACCTAGATTAGCAAATCTAGCAGATTTTGTACCTGTGGATAATATCCACAGTTTTGGATAACCTATTGCTTAGGCAGTCAGTATTCATATACTGGGACAGGTGACTGACTACCCAAAATTCTGGATCTTACCATTACCAACTTACTTACTTCCCACCCATTATACCAACCTATTCTGATTTACCATGTTGTGTTTTAGCATCTATCCAAGTTCCTATGTTTGACATTTTTTGTCATTGTGCACAATAAGACACAATGGGGGGATAGCAAAACAACTGGGGAATGAATGGGAATGGAAGGTAAAGTAGTAAATAGGTAACAGTAAATGACTGCCGCAAAACCCAAACTGTGTAAATTGGTAATAGAAAACTTGTAACTCAGTAGTTCAGGTAACATAAAATAGGTCCTATTTAATGCCCAACCTGTCCAATATGGATCAGAGACAGATACTGCAATTTGGATGAGTGTTCCCTTTTTGTGAGTACCTGTTTCAGCTTCAGGCTGATGAAGAAGAAACGTGGGCATTCAAGAGTTTGTCAAAATAAGTAACAAAAATTATCTGTGCTTCTATAGAGTTTGTCATCTTCGGCCCTCTTCACACAATACATTAATGACAGAGATAATCAAGATACCCTTGGGAGAAACTATGGGTGTTTTTACACACACATTTCTCCTGCATGTTTGCTGTTACATCCTGAACTTTCTGTGTGTCTAAATCACTCACCCAGATCTTAAATATCCGGCTCTTTGAACTTCTGCGTAGAATTTCTCCCAGAACTTTTGTGTGTAAAACATTCTCCTGGTAAACTGATTTGCTCCAGGCAGCTGTGGTCACTTGTTTTCCATGGCAGCCGGTCACGTGTACAGTTGTGGTTACTTAGGCTGCCTCAGGGTCATGTGTGTGTGAAGAATGCATCCAGGAACTGCCTCAGGGCAGTGTGTGTGTGTGTGTGTATGTGTTTGTGAAAAAGGCATCCGGAACTTACTTGTGGACTTGTAAACCCAGAAGATTGAAAAATTCAGAACTTTAACTTTAAGGTTAAAAATGCCCACTGTTTCTGTTTCTGTTACATTTGCATATTACATGAACCATAGTGACAGGCAAAGGTTTATGATAATTCCATTTACTGTCCTGACAGATTTTGAGTAGTAATGACTACTTAATGGTAAGCTAACATAAAGGAAGAAAGTAAATGCTCATGTCAGGTCCTTGCTTGTGTTCTCCTCCACGTGCACATCCACCCAATATGTCTCTGCCCGCCCGATTCTCTAGTAACCATCAGCAGTGCAGGGGCTTCATAGCCCAATGCTGGCTGCACTTAGAGCATTGGTCCCAGACCTACCCAACTGAGTTTTCCAGAGTAAGGTTAGTGATTAGCCTACTCTCAGGGGAGGGAATGAACTGGGTTTGTCTGTTTTTGGAGTGGGACAGCCCCCTCCAGAACCACTTTGAGGACTTCATGAGGGAGTTTATCTTTGCATTTGGAGACCCAGACATGGTGTATGCAGATGTCTGTGCTCTGGCCCCCATTCCAGTTGCACTGTTCCAGGCCCCTAACCAGTAACCTTGGCATCCCCTTTCCCATCCTTGTTCATGTTCCCAGTCTGTGTCTTTTCTTGTCCCTCCCACCAAAATGGGTGTTGTGGTGCTTGAAAATCACTCCTGTGTGTGTTTTTGGGTGTCTTCAGACGTGACGTTGACACGGTGAACCACGGTGAATACCCACCTGGGGTCACCGTGTCCCGTACGTCTGTTTGGCGGCCGCCAGATGTTGGCCACGGTCAATCGGCACATGGGGTTCGTTTGAACCACGCTTCCCGGGCTAGCCGGGGGAAGGTCCCAGGAAGCGTGGTCAAACGGACCCCGGGCCGTGGCCAACGAAAAGTAACATCTGGCCGCGTGCCACGGCCCGGGATCCCCGGCGGGATCCCGGGCCGTGGCACGATCGGCCGGACGCGGCGGCCGCATTGGCCCCGCCGCCCGCCCGTCTCCTCGGAGGGCGGGCGGCGGGGTGCGTGGAGGGGGCGGGGCCGTGCGGCCGCACGTTGCGCCGCGTGGCCCCAGCCCCTCCCACTTTCCTCGCCGGGATCCCCCCGGCACGTCTGTTGGGCTGTGACGGGGTGACCCCAGCGGGGAACGAAGCCAGTGGTGCCGGTACGGGGCCAAAGGGCCCCGTATCGTCTGAAAGTACCCTTTGTGTGTTTGTGTCTAGGGGGTGAAGGGAGGACCAGTAGTCAGGCCATCAGCACCACCACTCAGTCTTCCTCTGGCCTCTCCACTCTCCCTGGGCTATGTCTCTGCCCTGCCCCATCTCCTGTCTGTCTTGCTTGTGTCCTGCCTCCTCACTGCCATGGCTGACATGCTGGTAGCAAGAGGAAGCATGGCGGAACACTACACTTGCACTTCTTACCTCTGCTCTTCTCATTCTTTTTCTTGTCTCCATCTCACAGACACCTAGTTCCTTTCTTGGTCACAGTCCTTTCTTGATCCTTGTATTACTCCTGCCCCAACCCTGGATTGCTCCCCTTTGGGTCCTTGATATTGATCCCCTCCACTTTTACCTGGTCTCCCTTGTCTCTTGCTCCCTTGTTCCCATACTTGTCCTGTACCTCTCCTGGTCTGGTCTTGTTCCCTTTCCCTTTCCCCACCATAGTCCTTGTTTTTGCCCTCAGCCTTGCTTCCTATTTTGCCTCCTAGTCCTGACCCTGGGCTCTGTAGGCTGCTTTTAAGGGATATTGTAGTCAGATTTCCTACTAATTTCCCACTCTATTGGAATACTGCTGTTGAGGTTGTCTAATCCACTGCAGCCTGCCTGATTTTTATAGCACATCATGCGAGGCCAAGGGGCAAGGGTTTGAACAATAGTTTAACAATCTTAATATGAAATCATGACAAGAAAAAGACTTGAAATGAAATTGTCAGAGTGACAAACAGAGATGGGAGACTGAAGTGGTCAAAAATTGTGATTGGACAGGAGGGAAGGTTTTAAAGCTATGTGCCGAAGCTCAGTTTGAGATTCCCCCATCTTACACAGGATGCTGCTTGGTCTTTCAGAACAAGATTCTCTTGAGATATCCATCTTCCCGGCAAGAGCATCTCTGTCTTCTAGAGGGTAAGAATTCCAGCTTCAGGAGAACTACCCATTCTCCTGACATTTGCTTAGAAATACTCAGGGTATTCTCTTGGGATTTCAGATCGTTTTAAATAATACCTAAGATTTCTTTTCTCCAGGAATCAATAGGTACCAAGTTAGTCATTGGCATGCATTATTGGGCCTTGTTTTCCATTTATTGGATTTTTTTTCTCTGTGTTTGTAAGAATTTAAACCACTTTTCAGAAATATTAAGTTTTTCATGCTTTCTGAATTAGTATTAGTAAAGTCTGCTTCTTTTAAACTGCATACTCATGTCATTTTCCTGTGGAGGGTGATTTAATTAGAAGGTTTTTCTCAGGAGAACCTAGGCTTGGGGAGGCTGGAAGGAAACCCCCCTCCACCAATACCACAGGCAGCTCCCTACAGTTCAAGGTAATGGTTCTGTTGATAAAGAGTGGCAGGGAATGTGAAATAGTTTCCTACACACCTCAGAGTATTCACACAATTAAAGTCACCACAAAGGGTGAAATCAAATGAGAAGGAAGTGAGGTGGCTCCCTGGGCTGCCCTGGGGAGAGTTCAGGCAGCCATCATTCCCCAGGTTGGCATGCAGTGCAGAACAAACATGTGGGTGAACCTGGATGGGTGGAGGGCCATCCGACTGTCACCATGACATGGGTGCAGTGGAGGAACTGAACATACATGTGGGCATCCAACCCTAGCCCTGCCCCACTTCCAGCACCCGTCCGTCCCCCACCATGATGTATCCATGTTGAACTGCAAGGAAAAGAAGCTGCAGCAGCCGTGTCTGCATACCCTGCACAGTATTCTTGGTGGGTGGAGGGATGCCAGGGAAGCCACCCTAGGCATCCAGCTAGCCACAGGAGAAAACAGTTGCCACCCATGGAAAGCTGGCTGTAGGGAACAAAGAACATATTCTATGCTGAGAAGAGGAATAAAAGCCAGGAGAAAGTAGAAGGGAGAAATCAAAGCAGCTATGTGAGAGCCAAACCCCTGGCAGACTGCTATTTCAGTCCCTTCCAGCCACCATTAACACCACAGGTCATGGAACAGTCACACTGGCATTCCATAGTCCAAAGTTCTAGGTCTGAAGTGGCAACTCCTTTTCCTGTGCCAATATTTCATTCCACCATTTTGGAATTGCCCAAATTGGCCAATTGCTGGAATTGCCTCTGTACACCCTTGGCCCCTCTCCATCAGCATCACCTCCATCTTGTCAGGATTCAGCTTCAGATGGTTCGTCCTCATCCAATCCCCCACAGCTGCTAAACATTGGGTAAGCAAAGAGACTGCCGGGACTCGGTCAGCTGAAAATGACAGCATATTGATGTCACTGAACACCAAACCCCCTCATGATCTGCCCCAGGGACTGCATGTACACATAACAAGAGAGGGGACATGATGGATCCTTGCAGGACACTACATGTGAGCCCTCAGAGAGATGACAAACACTCCCCGAGTACCACACGCTGAGTTCTTCCAGCCAGGAAAGAGAGGAACCATTTAAGAACAATTCTGCGCATCCTCGCATGACCCAGCAAGCGAGTCACCAACATCTTGTGGTCAAATGCAGCCCACGTATCTAACAGGGCCAAAAGGGTTGAGTAACCCCGGTTAAGCTCATGGCAGAGGTCATCGCCCAAGGCCACAAGAGCAGTTTCTATGCCATAGCCCGGATGAANCCGCTCCAGCAGGTGAGTCAGATTGAATGAATTGCTTTGCTTTGGCAGCGGTTCCTCTGGCTGGCCCGCTCTCCCCCTCTCCACACCAAGACAAGCTCACCAGCTGCTTTTCTCCCCGCAGGTCTGTTGGCTCCGCCCCCAGCCTGCAGCGCCCTGACTCGCCGCTCCAGCAGGTGAGTCAGATTGAATGAATTGCTTTGCTTTGGCAGCGGTTCCTCTGGCTGGCCCGCTCTCCCCCTCTCCACCGATTACGGTATCAGTATCGATAGCGCTATTTTCAGATGTTCAGCCAACTTCAGTCAAACTGAACTCCACTGTACAGAACAACCGAACCCGAACTCGGGTTTCGAACCGAACAACTGAATGTCCGAACATCCGAACCGCGTTCTGTTCACATATCCCTACTGGCAAGGGATTCAACGTTAGGAGATGATTTTTTGAACAACAGGCACACCAAGGCCTCCTTGAGGCACTCAGGAACCCTGCCCTCCAGAAGGGAGGGGTTGACTATCCAGACCAGCAACAGCCCCAATGTCTCCCGGCTGAAACTGATCCGATAAAACAGGACTAGGCAAGGCAATCATTACCTCTGATTCCCTTACTGTATCAAATGTAACATCAAAGCTGTGGTGAATGCGAGCAATTTTAACCATAAAATAGTGAACAGACATGTCACAGTGAGTGCTGAAAGACTCAAGCTCCAGGTGGAGACAGGCCAGACTGACCAGTCCCTTCACTGCCTGGAAAAGCTTAGCTGGACAATACTTTGTGGATGCTATGATGGCAGCAATGAAATCCTTCTTTTCTGCCTGCACGCCCACCACATAGGCTCTCAAACTGGCTATATGCTGCAATCTGTCATCTTCAGTACGAGTCAGGTACCACTGTCGCTTTAACCGCCACCCTTCCTGCTTGAGCTGATGCAGATCCTCAGCCAGCAAAGTGTTCCAGGAGACTACGAAGTCATTGAGTGATTGACTGTTGCTCCCCCAGAACATTCTGGAAACTCTCTGGTTCCATAAGTCTCTGGGGGCGGGCCAACTCTGGGGTGGGTATAAGATAGGGATGAAACTCAGCCCTCAGTTTTCCTCTTAATTTACTGAGTATCCCAGAATTATGCTGAGTTCTGAGTGACATAGAAATCAGAGCCAGCATTTGGAACTCAGCAAAATCCTCGACTGAGGTGTAAGGAATTTTCTGGGCAAAATTCCCATTCTAGGTTCGACTAACAGATGCTCTCACCCCACTTAAATAAGAATTGACCACACAGGCAGACAGGTTCACAGGAAGAAAACTTTTACTTAAGAGAAGTAATTTATTAAACACAAGACAAAAAGAAAGAATGCTGTTTGATATATAATGTAGATTAGATACACAGGGAAATGAATATGAAACCAGATCCAATAATACATGAATGATTTCACACAATACCTATGAATCATTCCAAAAGTAAAAGAATGATAAATGATCAAATAGATGTTATCTAGAAATCCTAAAGAAGAAGTGGTTTATATGCTAGAGAAGTCTCTTCAAGGGGAGGTAGCCAGCCTTTCCAAATTGGCTAATCTTACCCACTAGAAAAAGATGGGAAGATATGTGAAGTGAAGTGAAGAATTTTCTTTCCCCGATGGAGACCCTTCTAGGACCTGAGTGACCCTCAGACAGAGTTTCCAGGGTAGTGAGCTGTACAGCTAGCAAATTAGCAATTTTGGTTGTTTTTTATAGACCACATATCATTACTGGAATAACAAATTTGGCAAATTCCGTGATTATTCATTAACCTAGAAATTTTCTTATAATTTTAGCTAAATATGGTGACGTTCTACTTCATCCAATCAGACTCTTTATCTCACTTCTCACTTCTTATTCTGACCTGCCAACCTTGTAACATAGTCCCCTTCTCTATTTCTCTCTCTATTGGCATACTTTCAACTAAGGACAACATTAAATTAGCCTTAGGCCTAGTAGCACTTATTCTCTATTTCCCTTTCTGTTAGCCTGCTTTTACTTATTTCAAGCAAGTAACCAACATATAGCCATTAAATCTAACCATAATCAAATAAAATATTACAGAGTGTAGCAGGGGGAAGAGACTACATTTCCCAGCATGCTCCCACAGAGCATTACGGAGTATGCTCACAGAAACTGCATTCGAACAGTGATCCACTCTACACTGCTGTGATGGTTCCTGCGGCCTTCAATTGAATTTTCTGCCCCCCTTCCCTGCCTTCTGTTGCCCTCTTCTCCATCCCCATTTTCCTCCCACCTGCTGCCGTCTGTCCCTCTTCTTGCCCACCACAGTCAAGTACTTTTCTGTCCCTGTCCCCACTACCTGCTCACTTCCCGTGGCACCCAAGTTTCCAAGGATCAGCCAAACACTCATGCCCAATCCGAGCAGC
>QEPC01010057.1:117459-131865 GCA_003113815.1 Sphenodon punctatus | reverse complement strand
GGATTACCGGGTTTAATCCGATACTGCCGGTACACCAAATACCGGGCAGTATCGGATACCGGAAGATCTGGAATTCCTACCCGTACTTTCTAGTAACCGAGGGTTTTACTTGCGAGTTTAAATAATTAAGAACCTGGTGACTATCAAGTTAGCCCATGGGATGTAACTAAGTTAGCCCGGGTGACTATTGCATTAGGCCTGTGATTAGAGAATTTGGTCTTGTGATTGTATGAGGCAGTCCAGGGATCTTTAGAGAAGTTTAATCTTGGGACTGTGTGAGCGGTCTTGGGATTGTGGATCTTGAAACTGTAGTGTCAGTTTGGGGTCTGTAGAGAGTTTTGGTCTTGGGACTGCATGGCAGTCCTGGGATTTTTGATCTTGAAACTGTAGTGTCAGTTTTGGGGTCCTTAAAGAACTTTAATCTTGGGATTGTGTGGGTGGTCTTGGGATTATGGATCATGAAAGTGTAGTCTAAGTTTTGGGATTTTTAGAGTGTGTTGATCTTGGGACTGCATTGGCAGCCCTGGGATTTTTGATCTTGAAACTGTAGTGTCAGCTTGGGGATTTTTAGGGAAGTTGATCTTGAAACTGAAAGGAAAAGACAGTTTGGGGATTTTAAAGAATAATTGGGTTTCAGGACTGTAAGAGAAAGACAGCTCTGGGAATGGATTAGTGGGTTTGGGGGTTGTGAAAAGTAGCAGAGGGAGCTACACAAGGTTAGCTTCCAGGATGGCAGCTAGTGTGAGTGAGGTAGATGCCATGCTCCAAAAGGAGAGGGGAGGGTCAAAATTAGAGAAGTGGGCAGCAAAAAAGGGAAAGTACCCATGGGAGCCAGGGTGTTTTAAGAGTGAGGACCCAGTTGCCTTAGTATGTGAAGCATATGTGAAATACTGTCAGAAATTTAAACCAAGAGGTAATAAGAAAGATGGGTGTGCATCCTGAGCGCTATGGTATGTGTGCTGCAACTTGTAGGAAATGTTAAAGAAGAAGGGAGAACAATATGAGAGGGAGGGAGAAAAGGTTAAGGGATTAGAGGTGAAGTGTTCAGAACTGGAAAGGGACAAACATGACTCAGTAGCAGAGAAATGGAATTTGATGGCTTTCCTGAGAAAGGCTCAGGAAGAGGGTAATGGGGCCCTGGTTAGGGTTGAGCAAGCTGAGAGGGAGTTAGAGGACCCAGTCAGTGGCACGCTTCTTGGAAGATCAGAACTGGACCACTAAGGTCGCGGCTAGCCATGAAGCCTGTGAAACCACCATTCAGAACCTACAGGGGGAGCTTATAATGCAGAAAGTCTTAGTGGCTGCTGTGTGGGTGGAGGATTTCCCCAAGGTGTAGTTAGATCCTCTCCCCGCATGGAAGACTAAATTGCCCTCAGATGCCACCCCAGGGACCCCTTACAATCCTGCACGGCAGATGCCTGAGCCGCTGGCCCAATAGTGAAATGGGACATTGAGCGTACGAGGGGAAGAGGGGGTACAGCCCATGAGGAAGTGAGGGAGTTAGGTGGTCCCCCACTCAGGCAAAGGCAGTTGCAGAGCAATTGGACCCACTGAACCAGGACACAGCGGTTTCATGGATGGCCAGGGTTTGGCAAATGTATCCCACAGTAGATGGGGTGGACTTGACACAGTTAACTCAGGCCAGCATGTCCATTGCAGATGTGCAGGTTTTGGAAGCCGAACTTAGCATGGCTGACCTAACTCTAATTGTAGCGAGTGGATGAAAGCAATGCTGCGGGTTATGCTTTCATAGCAGAAACCACACAGATTGTTTCTTTTAGAGATGTAGGCTCCTGGGGAGCAGCCAGAGTCATACGTAATTAGGAAGAAGCTTTTGGGAGCCCTAGCAATTGTTGTGGCCCCAGTTCAGAGGAATGGGTGCACGGTGATGCAGTATGACAATGGGGAATTCTTAGAATCAGTATATGCAGGGCTATCCTACTTGACTAAAATGGCACTAGCGAGAATAGATTTAGCACAGATCACTTGGGATGAGCTGTCCACAGGCATCCAGTAAGTGGCTGATTTTATGAGGGGAATGGGGGGAGGCAAGTGGCCCGTTAGAAAGCAACAGCTAGAAGCCGGTACAGGCAGTCATTTTTATGAATAATGGCCCCCACTCCATGGTTCCCCCAGGGCAGGTCATGAACCCCATACCTAGAAACAACCCCCAGAATGGGCCATGAGAAAACCCAGGTAACACTTTCCCCCCCTCGAGCCTACCCCAATTGGGAACCCGGAAACCCTCTCCGTGCCTATGTATGGGGTGAACTAAAAGCATTAGGGGCAGACAGAGACAATACCACCTCCAACCGCTGCATGTTTTGATAGCGACGGTGGGGGAATTGCAAAGACAGCAGGCTCAGGGCTTTAACAATGGCTCTCCCAGATCAGTGGCTGCAGTTGGGTTTGACAATCAGAGTCCCAGAGCCCCGACACCAGAACAAGATCAGGTGTTAAAGGAGGTCCATAGTATCTGCTAGGGAGGCCCAATTCCCAGGAGTCCCCCTCAGGTAGTTGCTAAACTACACCCAGATAGATGGGGGAAACCCAATGTCAGGGCTAGCATCGGGAATCCAGGAACTCAAGCCCAGCTTCTAGTAGATACAGGAACCTCTGTAAACATTTTGGATCCAGATTGGGTCAATGCAGGGGAGCCTTCCGGCAGGCAAGTTAGCCTTACCAGGTATGGGGGAGAAATTCAGGAAGCCCCAGTATGGGGGGATGCCCCCTTTGAATTAGGTAATCTGAAAGGGACAATGGAAAGTTGTGTGCACAATAGCAAAGAAAAGGGCATCATAGGGACTCCATTTTTGAGGGATTCCCAGCTAACAGTAGACTTAGCCAATGGACTATTGTGGCAAGTCCCGGGGGTCCCCCAGAGATTTCTGCTGTACATCGCTGCACAGTCCTTAAGGCACCCCTTCCTGTTCTCTCCTTTACTAATGATCCATGGACCCCAGAATTGCCCCGGGTATGGATTAGAAACAAGGCAGAGTGCGGGAAGGTAGAGGATGAGGTGTTAATAGAGGGAGATTATCCCACTTGCCAGAAACAATACAAATACCCAGCTGAGGCAGAAGAGGGAATCCAAACCACCATAGATAGTTTATTGAAACAGGGGGTTATAGTACAAATTCAGTCCATCTGTAACGCCCCCATCTGGCCAGTTATGAAGGCGGACAGAGTGACTTACAGAATGACTGTGGACTATCGTGCTATGAATTCAGTGACCCCTCCTTTTGCTCCAGTGGTGACTAAATACAATGAAATTGTTGCAGCAATATCCACAGGATCTCACTGCTATTCAGTCATTGATTTAGCAAATGCTTTTTTTGCCATCCCTCTCAGCCCAGCCTGTTGGTATAAGTTTTCTTTCACATATAAAATTCAGCAGTATACAAGGACACCACAAGGTTTTCATTCCTCCCCTAGCATTTGCCATTCTGTTGTTTCAAAGATGTGGGAGGAACTGAGGCCAGACTCAAGAAATTTTGTAATCTCATATGTAGATGATATTTTGGTTATACTCCCCAGAAGAAGAAAAAACTTTAGAAATCACCAGGGAGGTACTCTCAATAGTTCAGCAAACTGGGTTCAAGGTTAACCGAGAAAAGGCCCAGTGGTACAGAGACAGGTGAAGTACTTGGGAATTAGTTTGGGGGAAGAGAGGAGATCACCAGATGCCCAAAGAATAGAAGTGATTTCAAAGATCCATGCCCCTACAGAGTTACATTCCCTTCAAGTGGTATTAGACACTCTGAATTTTCCAGGGATTTTATAGAGTTTTTTGCAGAAAAAGCAAGACCTCTGTACAAGCTCCTGAAAAAAGGGCATGCTTGGGAATGGGGTCCCGATCAGCAATAAGCCTGGGCCACTTTAAAACTGGATCTAGCAAGGGCTCCCGCACTGGCCCATTCGGACTTCAAGCTTCCCTTTTTCATTCAGCTAGCTGCAACAGAAACCTGTATAGGAGCTACTCTGACTCAACACCAAATGGGAAGGCAGTGGGTGGTATCTTACGCCTCTAGGTTGCTGGATGAAGTAGAACAGCAGTTCATTCCCTGTGAAAAGGCTTGTTTAACATTGGTTTGGGCTTTGAAATACTGGGAATTTATAATTGATGGGTCCAAGGTTATAGTGCAGAATCCCCCCCCCCCAATTCACCCCTCAAGTACTTCATGTCAGGGAAAATCCAACCCACAGATAGCACAGTGGGCTCTGGCTTTGGTAAACAGGGGACAGGGTTTCAACAAGGAACAGAAGGATACCCCTGTCCCCTATGTTCTATTTATAGAAGGGGAGGAACACGTATACCCCTTCCCAGAACCCAAACACAGAGAGTGGCCAGTACAATGGGGAAGGGGCAAAGAGGAGGCAATAGAGAAGGGGTTAATAGTATGGTATACAGATGGTTCATCTTTTTATGACATGGGGAAACCTAAGACAGGCTGGGTGGCTGTTCGAGTGATGGATGGGTGTGTTCTACAGGGATCAGCACACCCCCACTCCTTTCAGGCAGCTGAGGTCCAGGCTGTATTGGCTGTACTGGAATTTGAGCCTCTGGGAATCTCTCTAGCCATTTATACAGATTCAGATTGTACTGCACATGCAGCAACCACATGGCTCCCAATCTGGCTAGGGAGAGATATGACTGCCTCTGATGGGAAACCAGTAG
The DNA here is from genome assembly GCA_003113815.1 of Sphenodon punctatus. Classification (NCBI taxonomy): domain Eukaryota; kingdom Metazoa; phylum Chordata; class Lepidosauria; order Sphenodontia; family Sphenodontidae; genus Sphenodon; species Sphenodon punctatus. The sequence continues at coordinate 127,187 of QEPC01010057.1, read as the reverse complement.
CTCGTTCAGACAAGTGGAGGGAAATCGCAGAGCTGATTCAAAACAGAACTGACCTGCTTTGGATTGTGCATACAACAGGACATTCTAGAAAACAAACAGATTCGGCTTTCTGGAATAGTCAAGCGGACAAATTGGCAAAGGAAGCCACCACCGAGAATGAGGCCTCAGACCCCATGGGGAATACCCCATCTGAAATGCCTGTAGCCCCTGTCACCGCCAGAGCCCACTCTCTAGGATTAGGAGTTACCCTCCTAGACCTAGGGACATTACAAGAAGGGGACAGNCACCTCCAACCGCTGCATGTTTTGATAGCGACGGTGGGGGAATTGCAAAGACAGCAGGCTCAGGGCTTTAACAATGGCTCTCCCAGATCAGTGGCTGCAGTTGGGTTTGACAATCAGAGTCCCAGAGCCCCGACACCAGAACAAGATCAGGTGTTAAAGGAGGTCCATAGTATCTGCTAGGGAGGCCCAATTCCCAGGAGTCCCCCTCAGGTAGTTGCTAAACTACACCCAGATAGATGGGGGAAACCCAATGTCAGGGCTAGCATCGGGAATCCAGGAACTCAAGCCCAGCTTCTAGTAGATACAGAAACCTCTGTAAACATTTTGGATCCAGATTGGGTCAATGCAGGGGAGCCTTCCGGCAGGCAAGTTAGCCTTACCAGGTATGGGGGAGAAATTCAGGAAGCCCCAGTATGGGGGGATGCCCCCTTTGAATTAGGTAATCTGAAAGGGACAATGGAAAGTTGTGTGCACAATAGCAAAGAAAAGGGCATCATAGGGACTCCATTTTTGAGGGATTCCCAGCTAACAGTAGACTTAGCCAATGGACTATTGTGGCAAGTCCCGGGGGTCCCCCAGAGATTTCTGCTGTACATCGCTGCACAGTCCTTAAGGCACCCCTTCCTGTTCTCTCCTTTACTAATGATCCATGGACCCCAGAATTGCCCCGGGTATGGATTAGAAACAAGGCAGAGTGCGGGAAGGTAGAGGATGAGGTGTTAATAGAGGGAGATTATCCCACTTGCCAGAAACAATACAAATACCCAGCTGAGGCAGAAGAGGGAATCCAAACCACCATAGATAGTTTATTGAAACAGGGGGTTATAGTACAAATTCAGTCCATCTGTAACGCCCCCATCTGGCCAGTTATGAAGGCGGACAGAGTGACTTACAGAATGACTGTGGACTATCGTGCTATGAATTCAGTGACCCCTCCTTTTGCTCCAGTGGTGACTAAATACAATGAAATTGTTGCAGCAATATCCACAGGATCTCACTGCTATTCAGTCATTGATTTAGCAAATGCTTTTTTTGCCATCCCTCTCAGCCCAGCCTGTTGGTATAAGTTTTCTTTCACATATAAAATTCAGCAGTATACAAGGACACCACAAGGTTTTCATTCCTCCCCTAGCATTTGCCATTCTGTTGTTTCAAAGATGTGGGAGGAACTGAGGCCAGACTCAAGAAATTTTGTAATCTCATATGTAGATGATATTTTGGTTATACTCCCCAGAAGAAGAAAAAACTTTAGAAATCACCAGGGAGGTACTCTCAATAGTTCAGCAAACTGGGTTCAAGGTTAACCGAGAAAAGGCCCAGTGGTACAGAGACAGGTGAAGTACTTGGGAATTAGTTTGGGGGAAGAGAGGAGATCACCAGATGCCCAAAGAATAGAAGTGATTTCAAAGATCCATGCCCCTACAGAGTTACATTCCCTTCAAGTGGTATTAGACACTCTGAATTTTCCAGGGATTTTATAGAGTTTTTTGCAGAAAAAGCAAGACCTCTGTACAAGCTCCTGAAAAAAGGGCATGCTTGGGAATGGGGTCCCGATCAGCAATAAGCCTGGGCCACTTTAAAACTGGATCTAGCAAGGGCTCCCGCACTGGCCCATTCGGACTTCAAGCTTCCCTTTTTCATTCAGCTAGCTGCAACAGAAACCTGTATAGGAGCTACTCTGACTCAACACCAAATGGGAAGGCAGTGGGTGGTATCTTACGCCTCTAGGTTGCTGGATGAAGTAGAACAGCAGTTCATTCCCTGTGAAAAGGCTTGTTTAACATTGGTTTGGGCTTTGAAATACTGGGAATTTATAATTGATGGGTCCAAGGTTATAGTGCAGAATCCCCCCCCCCCAATTCACCCCTCAAGTACTTCATGTCAGGGAAAATCCAACCCACAGATAGCACAGTGGGCTCTGGCTTTGGTAAACAGGGGACAGGGTTTCAACAAGGAACAGAAGGATACCCCTGTCCCCTATGTTCTATTTATAGAAGGGGAGGAACACGTATACCCCTTCCCAGAACCCAAACACAGAGAGTGGCCAGTACAATGGGGAAGGGGCAAAGAGGAGGCAATAGAGAAGGGGTTAATAGTATGGTATACAGATGGTTCATCTTTTTATGACATGGGGAAACCTAAGACAGGCTGGGTGGCTGTTCGAGTGATGGATGGGTGTGTTCTACAGGGATCAGCACACCCCCACTCCTTTCAGGCAGCTGAGGTCCAGGCTGTATTGGCTGTACTGGAATTTGAGCCTCTGGGAATCTCTCTAGCCATTTATACAGATTCAGATTGTACTGCACATGCAGCAACCACATGGCTCCCAATCTGGCTAGGGAGAGATATGACTGCCTCTGATGGGAAACCAGTAGCTCGTTCAGACAAGTGGAGGGAAATCGCAGAGCTGATTCAAAACAGAACTGACCTGCTTTGGATTGTGCATACAACAGGACATTCTAGAAAACAAACAGATTCGGCTTTCTGGAATAGTCAAGCGGACAAATTGGCAAAGGAAGCCACCACCGAGAATGAGGCCTCAGACCCCATGGGGAATACCCCATCTGAAATGCCTGTAGCCCCTGTCACCGCCAGAGCCCACTCTCTAGGATTAGGAGTTACCCTCCTAGACCTAGGGACATTACAAGAAGGGGACAGGGAGATAGAGGATTTGGCGGCCAAAGGAAAAGACAGCACAGGGAAACTCACATTTATCAGGGACAATGAAATATGGTGGGCTTTTGATCGGGGGGGAACATTGGATAGTCCCGGTGAAGGGTAAGGGGAACCTGATACAGTTCATCCATGAACAGGGACATAGAAGCAAGCAGGACACTTTAGACAGGGTTAAAGAAACTGGATGGTGGCCCCAGATAAAGGCTGATGTGGACCAATGGTGTAACAATTGTTTGGCATGCACCATGGTAAATGCAGACCACCAGACACTGAAAGCCCCCATCCAGCAACATTGCATTGAAGGTCCTTGGGCTAGGATCCAAATGGATTACATAGGCCCCCTCCCCACCACTGAAATAGGAAACAGATATGGTCTGGTGATTGTTGACACCTTCATCAAATGGGTAGAGACGCTTCCCTGCAAAAACAAAATGGCACCAACATGGCTAAAATGCTCTTTAACATTGTCCTGTCTGATTGGGGGGGTCCCTCACTGTGTTGACTTGGACTTGGGGTCCCATTTTGTCGGTGTGTGTGTGTAATGCAGACACTGTAAAGTTCTGGGAATCAAGCAATGGTTCCACATAGCCAGGCACCCCACTTCCTCCAGCTTGGTGGAAAGAACTAATTGAACTTTGAAGGAGGCATTGAGGAAACAGATTAGTCCCTCAGGGAAGGGCTGGGATGAAAGGCTCCCCCTAATCTTGATGGCCTTGAGAGGGTCTAAAGTAGTGCATGGATACACACCCTTCGAGGTGATGACAAGAAGGCAAATGCAGATGCCAGAATCTTGGTGGTTTGGGATGGAATTGCCAAGCTCATGGGAGAACAAAGCTGTCTCAGACAAGTGGGTTCAGACCTTGGTGGAAGAGATAGCAAAAATCCATAGGCAAACCGCCCTCTGCCTTGGGATAGCTCAGCAAGATGTAGATAAAAGGCTGGGGTGGGTTAGAAAGCCAGTTGTCTGGGAAGTAAGGCAGTCAGTAATGTCTTCAATGCAAGGATATTCATTAGCCCACAAGTGGGAGGGTCCCGTGAGAATAGTTAACAGAGTTAGCACAGCAGTTTACAAATTACCAGGTAGAAATCCCAGAGGGGAAGAGGGGGCAACCTTGGAGAAAGAACTTCCACAATTCTCAGCTCAAGGAATGGGGAGGCAGACCTGTGGATCTCCCCAAGAGCCAGTCCCCAGATTCAGCTAACTCTCCCTCCCCCTCTTAGTAAAAGGAATCTCCACTTCAGGGAGCCACAGGTATCTCAGATTTTCACAGCGGCCATGAACAGGAGTTTGAGATCTAGGAGACCCAGAAGGTGGACACAACACTATTTGGCCCAGCCGCGGAACGGCCTCCCGGTGAGTCCAGCCATAAGAGTAGTGACTCTGGTAAGAAACTGGATCATTAGGCAGGCCTTCCACTTCAGGTTCTGTTAGAGCAAGGCTGGGGGGCCACATTGGTCCCTCATTGGAGTGGCCAAATTGAGAGCAATGGGGGGAGTTATGGAAAAGGTAGTATAAAGATGTACAGGAATGTCTCCTCTAGATGGGAACTGTACATGAGGGAAGATCCACATGTGGTTTAGTTCTATACAGGTCCGGTTAACATATAAGGAAGGCCAGGTATCTGGTGCTAGAAAGTTATCATCCCCCATCATCTCCCATCCACTTGGAGCTATCAGAATTTGATCCACTGAGAGGGCCTGTAAGCGATGATGACTAAAGGTCTACTCTCCATTGTCCCCTGCCCTTCCCTTGAATTACCCCAGAGTCCATACCCCACCCTAGTTCCATAAGTCAGTGAAGCAAACACTGTGCCTGGTGGAGAAGGGTCTCCTTTTCCCCTCCTGCTTCTCCCCTTGTTCCTGGTAACCCTTACCTCAAGGTGATCCCCCCCTGAATGTAAGCAACTTTGCTGGTATGGTGGGCGATTGGACTGGTGAGCGCAACTCCGGGATCCGCGCCAGAGGTGGAGCCGATGAAAAGCCCCAAGATCATTGTGAGGATATGGAGATGTGTCCCCCAGATAACACAGTCAGGAACAGAGTTCATGTGCCAGATGCCCAACCTGTATGTGCACTGGAACCATTCCTGGGCCTTCATCTCTGCCTACATTTTCCATGTCCTGGAAGACGAGATTGGATGCACCTGGGAAAACACAGCCAATTGCACATGCCGGGACTTCAGAGAAAGGACAACATTTTGCTACTTGATTCCGTTGAACACTGAACCCAAAATAAAGGACTCCAGCCTCCGGGTACAGTGCAAGCCTTCCATTGGAGCCACTAACCCCAGCGTCCTCATGGACAAGGACTTGGGAACTTGTGATGCCGTGAAGATCTCCACAGCGGCTTGGACGATTGGGACTCCTCTCCACATGGCGCTGGTAGCAGGTACTGAGAGCCCCCGAGCTCCTGGATATGAACTCTTAGTTACCCTGACCTCTCCAGATGGGAAAAGGACTTCTCGGGTGATTCTGAACTGGGAAACCCAGGACTGGAAGGTTAAAGGTAATGAGCTGTTTAAATCAGGTCCACCTGACTGGATTATTCCACTGGAGGGAACTCACTGTGACAGGTACAAACCAGAAATTCACTTTAGCTTCTTGGCCACATTTCTTTTGAAGAGGAGCAGGTATTGGCGGGGGTTTATAAATTAAAATTCAGAACTGGGACCCAAAACACTGTAGAGATTCACCCCTTGATTGAACATGCAGAATCTCTCCAGAAATTAACAGCCCCGTTCATGGGCTCACATGTGCTGAAAGTAGACCAGCCTGTGACAATACTTCTGAATCCTCAGGTTTCTCTGAAGGAAGTCCAGGTGGATCTAGCCAGAATGAATGTATCACAGGCAGTCCCCAGATGTGCCCTTTTTCTTAAAATTAGCCAACCAGGATGGTCCAAGTGGGTGTCTATGTGGCAGCACTGGAACCCCAAAACTTGGGCTAGTCATGGGTTATCAGATTGGTTGGGGACAATGGGAGCAGAAGCCTCATTTATAGATGCCACCAACATTGAGTTACTTATGAACAAAGTCTCTTATGCCACTAGAAATATGGGGAAACTTAGTGCCCCTATCACAGAATCTTTTGCTCAGCTAATAAAAGGGCAAACAGCCATCAGTAGAATTTTGCCCACCTGGGAGTCAATTCTAGAAAGAGATGAGTCGCTCTTAGAATCCGGAATACAATCTTTGCAAAATAACGTGTGATTAGTGTTAGCTTGTATGCAAGCCCAAAGCTTTGCTCGAAGTGTAACTTTGGGGATGATTTGGCAAGCGAAAGAGGGACATATCCCCATGGAGATATTAAATATAATTTGAGCCAAATTGACCACAAAGGAGGACGAGCTTCAGGATTGGTGGAAGTTCATGAATGTAAGTTATGACTCCACCCAAAACCAGATGAATTCATTTACAATAATGATCTCAGCTGTGGAAGCCCTGAGAGCGTTCCCAGTTGTCCCAATGGGATGGCAAATTGGCCACAATAAGATTTTGTATTCCCGGGATCCCAACCGATTTGCCTTTCCCTGGGAGGGTAGTTTTAAGACTATAAATGCATGGGGGTGTGAACAAAGAGATGATTTAGAATTTGTGTATTTAGATAACAATTTAGAAATGAGTGACCCCTATTTTTCCCCTTTCCCTGGTAAAGAGTCTGTTTGTTTATTTGATGTTAGAAAGGAAAACTAATCAGGTATAGTATACATTGGTAAGGTGTGTGTGTTTGTGTGTGTGTGTGTGTTAGGACTGTGTGTGAATATGTAATGAATATGTAATTATTAATAGTAGAGAAATCCACCCAATGATTCCCCTCCTTTTGTAATGTGTCTATAATTTTTTGTTGTGATTTTAAGTATGTGACCCCGGTCTGGACTGTGTAACATAAGCAATTATTTCCTTCCCTATATCAGTATGTCTACCCGGTTTCATTGGACATGGGGCTTTCCTTTCTCAAAGCTCTCCTCTCCCACCCCTCCTTACAGCAAGAGCTATAAAGGGCCCAGCAGTTAGGACAAGCCACTTCTATAACTGTGCAGCATAATAATCAGATTATTTCATAGATTATGGAAGACATTAAAGCCACAGGCCAGCATGCCTGGTGGGAGTCCTTGCTGGGCTGGGATTCACAGTCAACTGGTGTGTTTAATATAATGCTCCATTTGATTGCATTGATCGTTATTTTTCAAATTCGGCTGGTATTTTGTATGTTGGGGCTATTATGTTGGAGTAGGTGAACCAAGACTTGGTTGCAGAACCTCGACGATTGTGAGTGCTCCAGACGGTAATGTGGGGGCAGTGGCTAATGAGATAGCCAAGCCCCCAATGGGGGGAATTGTTGCCAGACATGCAGAATTCTCCCCCAAAAGACAGCCCCCCCATGTTCGGCAAGGCCACTTGGGACATGAATTGGTGGGCATTGGAGAGTCAGGGCCGAGCTGCAAAGGATCCTAGGGGGAAAAGGTCCCTTCATGCAAAAACCAGTCTCCCCTTGGAAAAGGTGATTAAGTGGGGGAAGCCCTGAATACGTACGGAGCAGTTAAGAAAGGTCCTCCTCCCTGTTTTAAGAAAATACTGGTGAATGGAACTTGGACTAGCAACAACTTCAAAGGCATGGATGTTTAGAGCACTCTATGTTTCCCTCACACAAGCCAATGCCCCCACGCCCAATCGGTGGAAATGTACCTTGATATCGCCCTTCAGCCTAGGGCTCTCCTCATGATCCCCTTCCATCCCCAAATCACCTGAAAACCTTTTACCTTTCATGCCCAGTTGTGTTCTTTGTCTCCTCAGCCCCCATATGTTTTAAAAATTTTAAATGCTATTTTATCTGAAATTTGTTAGCTGCCCCGAGCTGTTTACAGGAGGGGCGTGGTAAAAATGTGCCTAATAAATAAATAAATATGCATCTTCCCTTTTGTTATGTTTGGACCCACACCTTGAACCCCTTTTATACTCCCTATGAGCCTATTGTGACATCCCTGAGCCTATCTCAAATCCTTTATCCTAAGCCCTATAGCTGTTCCTCACTCCCCCTCTAAAATTTAGGAAGTTTTGGATACAAACACATGCGGATCCCTCCGTGAATGTCTGTGGCTTAAGGGGTCTCCCAGACTTTGGTCTGCCCCTTCCCTTCATTCCCAAACTTGGCTGGATCCACGGGCCGCCTGTCCCCTTGTTAACAGCAAGGAGAGGTAACCATTGGTCCTGACTTCCTATCTTGCTTCTATCTCTCTCTCTCTCCCTCGCTCTCGCTCTGTTCTCTTTGTGTGTGTGTGTGTCTCCCCTCCCTCATTCCCCACATTACTTTCAGTTTCCCTGCGACCGCTTGTGCTTCCCCTGTAAACCACCAGCCATACTGGGGCTGTGTTAATTAGTATATGTGTGTGTGTGTCCCATTGTGTGTTCTCTTTGATGTTCCTTTGAAATAAACATTCCTTTTTTTGTTAAACATTTGTCTCTCTCTCATTCTCTATCCTTGGGGAGGGTACATAACATGACTGTAGCGTGTATCGAACCTCAGACTAATACTTGTGGCACGTGGGGACCCCTAGTTCAACTAATTTGGCTAATTCCCCTAAATTTAGGAATAGAGCGTATATTGGGGTACCGAACCCCAATAGTCACATGTGGAAAGGGGTTTCCTGCTTACAGACCACCATGACCTCCCTGTGTTTGTTCTGGACTCTACTGTGTGGGTAGTGTGTTCAGGACTGTCCTCCCTACCAGCTGGTGTATCTTGATTGTCTCCTTCATCGGCCTTCACATTGTTCCAGCTTCTGCAATAAATGACCGCCTCGCATTCATCTCCTGCCTGTGTTGGTTTTCCTTTGGCCCATGGTTTTCTCTGTGCTATCTCCCTGTCTCTGGCAACTTGCTTGTGTGTGCCTTCTCCTGTGTCTCCTCCCCTGCCTGCATGGAGTCTGTTTGGGTATGGGAAGTGACGTCTGCTATTTATTTATTTTTGTCCTGGGGGATGTGGTTTTGGCTCTGATGGGTGTAACAGCTTTCTGTGTGACTGGTGAACTTGTTCAATGAGTGGAGGGTTCGATGGGTGGGGTGCCATGACCCTCACATCTTCTGCCAGTCCCTCTTCTTCAGTTGCGTGTACACACTGTGGATCCACCACGGAAACCTGCATCAAGGAGGTGATCATGCAGCCTGTTGTTCTAGGGGAACCTGAAGCTTTGGCTTATGAAGGCCTACAGCATTTTCCACACCTTGGAGCAAAGGTACTTCAACAAGCAGCTCAGCATCACCCACTCTGTTGTGGAGAGGGCTTTGTGGCTTTTTGAGACAGTACTGGAAAGCAATTGCAGCCAGGCCCCTGAAACCAGTGGGGCCAAACTGGAGAATCTCCTGCCAATTAGCTCTGGTGGTCCAGTGTCCCGGTTTGGGATCAGCTGATAACAGTGAAGTAGTGCATAGCCAGAGAGTTCCAGGATGCCTTATTCCAGCACAAGTTGGTTGACCTTCCATTAGTGATATCCTCACTTTTGGCTATGCACAAATGTCCAGAAAACCATGGTCTCAATCTCATCCACCTTCTCAGCTCATCTGGGGCTCCCACTCTTCCATGATGTTGAACTTTGCATTCCTGCCCACTCACCACCTGGTGCATGGGTGCCTCCACCCATCTACACTGACCTGCTCCTCAGTCATGCCCATTTTAAAAAGGCCACAGTGACACACAGGAAACAATTTTAAAGGTTTTACTGAACACTGTAAAACACTTTATATATGATCAGTAAGCTGTCACTTAAGGCTGG
>QEPC01010057.1:57960-70107 GCA_003113815.1 Sphenodon punctatus | reverse complement strand
TTCTTCTTCTTCTTCTTCTTCTTCTTCTTCTTCTTCTTCTTATTATTATTATTATTATTATTATTATTATTATTATTATTATTATTATTATTTATTTATTTATTTATTAACTGCATGGCATGATAAACGATAATATAACCCCCCATACCCCAGCATTGACCGTATGGACAGGAACCATACCATACCAGGCCAGGCCAGGCCAGGCCAGACACCCATCTCCCTCCAACCAATTCCTTACAGTTTCAGAAGCAGCCAAATTCACCAAAGAGAATGGACAAAATGGCTGCAGTATAGATACTTTTATTTTGCCCTGCCAGCCAATTGAAAAGCTTACCATCTGATTTGACAAGCCAGTCCAAAATTTCCATCACTCTATTGTCCCCTCCCATACCCCCCTCCTACCAAATATGCCACCAAGTTTCATTTCTAGAAGAAGGGAAGATCAACTGTCCACCAGCCCCCCACCCCCCCATGCACAGCTGTTTCTGAAGTTTGCGAAGTTTTCGGAATAATAGCCTTGGTCCTCAGAACTTCAGAATTCGGCCTTTCCAAATGGAATACCTGAATATTCGACAAATTCTGAAGTTTTCTGAAGACTTTGTTTGAGCCCTATGACTTAGATATAGGCCTCATCCTGTCTTCTCATTACAAAAGTGTAACTGCATTGACTTTAGGAGTGCTTTTGATTTACAAGTAAGAAGGGAAAGGCTGGGATTTTCAAAGAAGTATATACGTGTTTGTCACCACAGTCCATTGAAGATCAATCAAATTTGGCAACTACCTCCCAGAAACCCCTTTGAAAATGCCATCTTACACATTATATAGTAGCACTGCTAGCTGCTAGCATGGACCTTTTGTTTGGTTGCTTTTTTCTTAAACTTAGGAAGTGTTTCATGTCATTAAATCATCTCATTCATTAATGTGATCCTTGGGTATGTTCAAACAACACTTTGGGAATGAAATCATCTGTATCGATTTCTGTACTGGTTTTGATATTTATTGTGATCACTTTCAGCTGTCAAAAGTGAGTAATTTGTTCAGGAAATCCATTAAAAATTAAAGCTGATGGGTATCCTGAAAGATATGCCTGTCTCACTCCTGTTTTCCTGCAGCAGTAGATTGTGATGTCAGGAAAGAAAAAATGAGGGTATTCGTTTGGAACTGGAGATGTGAAATCTACAGGATATTGAGGGAAAGAGACTTAAAGAAAGAGTTTAACCAATGCACCCAGACCAGGCAGTACAGAAAAACTGTGTCGATGCATTCTTTGTTTCAGAACAGAGGCACAATTATTTGTGGGAGTGCTAGCCCTGAATCTGAAATTTATGATGAATAATTAATTAGATTAATTTAGCCTTGTTCGTAGTTTCCTCACATTAATTTGTTTGACATGATTCATCAAAATATTTTGTGGCTTAAAAACAAAAGTAGTATCATTTGTGAATAGATCTCTTTGAGAATTTCATAAGGACTATTAGAATTATGCCAACTGTACTTCAACTTGGGGGCCCTCTGGTTATGGGGCCGGGGTGCTCATGTTCAGGGTAAGTTAGCTTGTGTGCACTGGTGTATCTGTCAAACTTGGGTTGTACCACAGAGGGACTCTGGAGCTCACACTGCAATAGCAAGTTGAACTCAGTTGGAGACACTTGCAGATTTGATCCCATCCCTTAAGGCAGATGATACCCATCCACCTAAGGTGGGTGATGTTCAGGTGTGTGTAATACAATTCGCTGATGACTTGGCGCTCTTGGCACAGACTGAAATAGGACTGAAGTGGTTACTAGGAAAATTGCATCGGTATTGCCAGAGTAATGGCTTGTTAATCAATGGCCAAAAATCTAAAATTATGATTTTGGGGAAGAAGCCGAAAAAACCCGGGTGGAAAGTAATAGAGGGGACATTTGACATTGTGAAATCCTATAATTATCTGGGAGTTACTTTTTCCTCAAGGGGTACCTGGAACACACATCTCCAGGGCCATGCTACCGAGGCCCTCCAAGCCACACGGGCATTGAATAGGGCCATCAGTATGTCCAGAGGGGTACCTGTCTGTGCATTTTTGCAAGTGTTCAATGCAAAGATTCCACCATCAGCTGCCTTTGGGCTGGAAATAATTCCTTCCCCAGATGTAAGGTCTCTGGATAAGATTCAGAACCTGTTCCTGTGAAGACTCCTGAAGGTGGGACCAAGTACACCTGGGCCTGTACTGAGGGCTAAGACTGGTGTCTATTCTATTGGTGTGTACGCTAAGCAGTCTATGGTACAGTATTGGCTTATGCTGCTGCAACAGCAGGAACAACACCATTCCTTGCAATGTCTTAGGGAGGAATTATCCCATGAGGGCCCAAGGGTATACCCATGGATTAAATATTTGGGGAGTTTACTTAACAAGATGGGTTTTTCATTTGAATATTTTGCCGGGAAAAGCCTAAATAGGATCAAAAATGAGACAATACAGGACCAGGCTAAACAAGAAGACCTGGCTATGTTGGCTCAATGGAGAGTTGCTCCAGGTTTGGCCCAGGTAAAGAAGGTATCGATGTTTGAACCCTATTTAGATAAGATAACAAACCCCAAACTAAGAAGTTATACTTTATTAAGGTTTGAAATGGTACAGACAGCTGTGATGGAGGGGAGGTACTGTCATATTGTATATGAGCAACGCCGTTGCTTATGTAGTATGGACGAAATTGAAACGGTTGAGCATCTGGTATTAAGATGCCCATATTACAAGCTGCTGAGGGAGAGTTGGCTTGCCCCCCTTTTGGGAGCCGGGAGCAGTTTTAAGTTGGGGGATTGCTATCACTATCTGCTTATGCTATCCTCGGTCCAGGAGATGCAGGTTATCTCTACCTTTGACCTTCTGGTATCAAGAAGACAAGATTACCTAAGGGGTAAAATGAGTATGGTAATTGGAATTGATGGGTAAAGAAGATCCAGTAGGTATTTAATTGCGTTGGCTAATTGGATGATCTTGGCAATTGTTGGTGTTACATGTGCATATATTAGGCAGGAGGTACTTGCTGTATTTGGATATACAATGGTAATTTCTCTGTATTTGAATTGTGTATTTTTGCTGTTTTTGTTATTTTTGTTTTTAGGCTACAGCAATAGCTATAAGCCTTAATAAACTAAACTAAACTAAACTAAACTAAACTAAACTAAACTAAACTAAACTAAACAGTTGGAGAGACAGTGGGGTGCTGTTTGAAGGGTTGTCACTCTCTCAGGTTTGACCTCTGGTGGAATTTCTTAAGGTTAATCAGCCTTGATAACCCAGAGAAATAGGGGCTTCAGAAGGTGGGTGGAGGATATGCCCACATCAGAAAGGGTAGGAGAGTCCATTTGACCCACCTTTTTCTGGTAAGCCCCCACCCCCAAGGATATAGCTATAATAGGGACAGGGCCAAACAGCCAGAACCCGAATGGTTTCGGGTGGGGCGAACTCCGAATGGGCCGAACACCGAACACCCCTGTGTTCGCACATCCCTATTATGGTGGGTGGTCACTTCTGTTGTGTGGCTTTTCCTCCTGGTGCGTTGAAGAACACGCTTCCCAGAATGTTCATCTAAAAGCGGTCAGGTTGTGCAGCTGCACCTGGACCCACAAGCCTGGGGGAAGGGGAGAATCATCCCCAGTGCAACTCTGTTCCCTGACACTGAGAGGGGGTAGTAAGGACCCAGTCCATCTTTTGCACCAGGGCCCATTCCAACCTGGCGATGCCCCTGCCCACCCCCTGTGGATCAAATTCTTAGGGAAGGCGATAAACCTAGCTGTGTGCCAATATCCACACTGCATTCTTCTCAGCACTTTTCTTTTTGCCCTAACAATGACATTGGTCAGGTTCTCCGCCCCATACATTCTTCATCGAGATCAAATGGTTTGAGGCTATTCTTTTCATGTGCGGAGTGAAGTGGCGACAGCAAGCAGGACATGGGGACTGTGCACCAATGTTGAGCCACTGGGATGGACTAGTGCAGGGGTGAGAAAACCTTTCCCTCTCAGGGGACATTTTGAAAATTAGTTGGTCTGAGGATCAAATACGAGTTGTCGGTGGAGGTTGCATAAGGAGTAAGGCTGAAACAAAGACTTGGGAAAACTTTGGAATTTGACAAATATTCAAGTATTCGGTTCAGAAACACTGAATTCCAAAGACTCGAGGACCAAGGCCATTATTCGGAAAACTCTGAAACTTTGGAAACTGCTGCGCACGTGGGGGGCTGGTGAACAGTTGAGCTTCCCTTCTTTTGGAAATGAAATTTAGTGCCATATTTGGTAGGAGGAGTGTATGGGAGGGGACAATATAGTGATGGCTAGTTTGGATTGGCTGGCCAAGTCAGATGGTCAGCTTTTGAATTGGCTGGCAGGGCAAAAAAAAAGTGTCTGCACTGCAGCCATTTTGTCCATTCTCTTTGTCGAATTTGGCTGTGCTGTATGCTACAGTGCTGCTGGATATGAAAGGAATCGTCTGGGGGGGAGGGGGTACCTGGCCTGGTACCGAATGGCATGGTATTATTCCTTTCCATAGGGCCAATGCTGGGGTATGGGGGTTATGTTACCCTTTACCATGTTATGCAGTTTTAAAAAAAATAATAATTGGGTACCACATTGCTGCCTGCTGCTTGGTTGGCACTTGGCACCATGAGGAGGGATCTCTCTGCCTGACTCCACTTTCCAAGTTTGCTTGGTCTTTTGAAGTTACCATTGCCACAATGCCATGTCCACGAAGAGGGTGCCCCTGGAGGGGGTGGGATTGGAATGTTTCATTTCTTAATTTTTTACTGCTTCTAGGGTCTGTGCTTGCTGGCTTTTTTTGGAGGGATTTATTTCTCCATGCAGTTGCATACTGTTTTGTAGGGTTTATTGTATTCTTCTTGAGTGAACGTCCCTTGCTATCCTGCATTTTTCAGTACTGCTTTGTTGGCATGATAAAGTTGGTGCACTCACTATTGATGGTGGGACATGCTGAGGGTACACTACTGTTGGTTGGGTTTTTTATTTATTTCTGCATGCAGTTTTACTTGGGGGGGGGGTGTTTCTTCTGGAGTGATTGTCACACTTTTGCTAGCCTGATTTCCTGGGTAGTGCTTTGACTGTGGGTTCAAGAACTTTGCAACAACTGTCCAAAGTTTCTGAACTTTCAGAAGTTTTTTGATGTTCTGTGCTTTGGTCTCTGGAGTCTGAAGGTTCTGGAAGAAGACCAAATGCCCTGCCGTGTTTCGAACAAAGGAGGCGAGGAAGTTGGGGCGGCCACTGTTGGGGAGGGAATCCGAGGTTGCCTCGGCAATGTAGAACAAGGCACCCGGGACTCTCGCAAGAGTCGGGATTCCCGGGCACCATTTTAAGCTCACTGCCAGTTCAAAGGGGGAAGTGGGAGGGTTACCCCTTCCCCCTTTTTGGTTCAATAAAGTGTGCGGCCATTTAAACTCATTAATGGTGTCCTCATCTTCCTTGGGGGGTGCGTCAACAATTCCTTCTGAATATTCAGACCGACTATTAAGAACTTCGAAAATTAGTCCAAATACCCAGAAGTACAATTGGTTCAGCCCTAGTAAGGAGTGTTTTCAGACAGAGGAGGTTTCCTTTCATGGATCTATGCTATGGAACTGTCCCCATTCCTTGAGTGCATGTCCTCATCTCCACCCTCTCACTCTGAGCTTAGTCTTTCAGTCTTTCGTGCTTGGAGAAATGTTCTCAAATGTTTGCAGAAAGCAAATAAGTGAGGGGTTTGCACATGGCTAAAGAGAATTCAGTGTAAATTGTGAAGGGATATTTTTGCGAAAGATTTGTCCATTTTAAAGAAATAAGTTGGCTCAAGATACAAATAGAAACGGGGGTGGGGGAGTGTTTTTTCCATTGATGAAGTTATAAGAGGTTATTAATGAGAAAGAACAGCCATGGCTGTCATGTATTTCCTATTTTAAGCATATAGTTTTTGGACATCTGTGTTCCCAATATATTGATTTTGAGTTTCTATATGTTAACTTTCTATTTCAATGTATTGGATTTGTGTTTTGCAGTATTGATTTCTAAAATCAACTTCTGTGATTAGCTTGGTTCAGGCTGAAGCTTCTTCAGCTACATTCCAATGAGCTTTTTTCTAAACTTCCCAAATGAACTTTCACCGTATCCAAGGAAACAGTCAAATGGCTAGGAGTTAGAGGGCAGATCAAAGGCCTCTTGCCAGTCGAGGTGTCTGGAACCTTATCTGTTATGTGTCTAGATGACGAATGATCAGGCCATAAACATCTCCAGACTGAGAA
This sequence comes from Sphenodon punctatus, assembly GCA_003113815.1. Taxonomy (NCBI): domain Eukaryota; kingdom Metazoa; phylum Chordata; class Lepidosauria; order Sphenodontia; family Sphenodontidae; genus Sphenodon; species Sphenodon punctatus. Next base: position 63,841 of record QEPC01010057.1, on the reverse strand, counting down.
GGAAGATTTAAGTTAGTTTTTTCTAGCTAACATATCTATTTAATTAATGGTTGAAATAACCTTGAAGCTTTGGTTATTCTCTCTGTAATCTGACAATTATCTTTGATAAAAATATAAGGTTTCTATTTAAACCTTGAAGGAAATTTAAAAACTTTACTTGTTCAGAATTAAGAGAGCCAATTAGAATCCAGTGTATTTCCTTGCTAACTGACGTCAGCATCGTCAGTTCTCAGGAATGTGAGCCTCCTAGCAGGCAAGCTTAAGAAGAGAGACACAGCCTGGCTTTTTTCAGACTGAAATTCCACACACCATGGGATTTCTTTCTCACCAACATCTTGGCAGACAAAGGGAAGAACTGGGAAGAATGTAACGTATGATTCTTGATATCTTTGAGCCAATGAATTGTGCATATGTTAAGCTTTTAGAAGCTTTTTCTTAAAATAGAAATGTTTTAAGATCATGTAACTTTGATTGGCTATCAATACCATTCTATGTAAGCTACTGATATTTTCTATTTAAATTTAAGTAAACTATGCATATATTTTTATATTCAAAAGTCTCATGTTCCATTTATTTATAAATATATTGTCATTTTACAATACTTGCTTTGCTAGCTTGGCCTCAAAGTAAAGTGTAAAACTCATTTTATACAATTAGGAGAAAAAGGCCCAATCCAGTATGATTAGTTCAACTGGAAAACTTAGCCTTCTTTCCTTTTGTTAAAAAGAGAACGCAACGCGACATGGCGTTGTGACAACCTCACCGGCAGCTGTTCAAATGGCACCATATAAGTTAACAGCCCCCCATCAGTGGATTATCCATGTGTGATATAATAGGTAATAACTCTCTTTATTTCCTTTGACACAGCCCTTCTGCTCACATGAACAAATTCAAGAATGCTGTCAGTTAAGAATTGTTTTTTTCTCTGACTGTGGACTTCTCCACATAAGTACCTAAAAGGAAGTGTTCACATCAGAAGTAATCTCTCTAATATAACTTTTCATTAATAATTGTTTTACACACAAAATGTTTATGTTCACACACAAACAGATGAGCAAGCATGAAACAAACCTGTAAAGTAAAGAAGAAAGATGGAAAGAAAATTTGTTTCAGTTATTTCCATTATTATCTTTAAAACAAACAAACAAACAAACAAACACCACTCAGGTACAAGATGGATGGAACCATTTAGACACAATTGGCAAAATGGTTACAAAAAACAAAACAAAACAAAAATGTGGTAGATTCATCTAGACAAATTTGAAATTTGGCAAGAAAAAAAGTTCAAGACTGACCTTAGAATTTGCAGGGCCCAGGGCAAAGGTAACATATGTGGCCTCCCAAATTAGGGGAACCTTCTGCAGGGCAATAAATGTGGTAGTGTTTGGGGTCCTGTTCGGAGGGAGTGAGGCCCTCACACCCTTCCAGGGTGAAAACAGGGCCACTGTGGGGCCCCTGGAAGGAACGGGATCCGGGGCACTTGCCGATCTTGTGGTAAGGCCTCTGGTTTTACTCTGATAAGGGTAACCCTGTGGTATGGCCAGCCCTGACAAGGTTATATTCTTTGAATAAATTGTACATGCCAATTTCCAAATACAAATTTGCTTGTGACTCTGTAAATATTATCCTCATTTTATCAAAGGACACACTGAATCACAAAGCTGCTTTGTGAATGACCAAGTTCAAACAGATTGTCTGTGACACTTATCAGCAGAACCTAGAATTCGTGACTACCCATCTGACATCTTAAAAATGAAGACATCCTTTGCCTTCAAAGCAAGAACAGAATTCCTCAAAATGTTGATTCCAATATTGCTTGGCTCCAGACATGTCTTGTGAACACGTTGAGGTTTTCTGTAAATGATGAGGATGTTATGTAAGAGGATTTTGCTGAGTCCATTGAATGACGTTCACTGGGTCCATTGATGATGTGCTCAATAATGAAGATAAATTGAGTGAATTCTTCTGAACCCTCTAATTACTATCCTGTCTCGCTCCTCCCTTATGCTTCCAAGATCCTTGAATGGGTTTTCTACTCCTGTTGCCTCGACCTCCTCGCTGCCAACTCCTCCCTTGACCCCCTCCAATGTGCTTTCCGCCCCCTTCACTCCACTGAAACTGCTCTTGCTAAGATCACTGATGATCTTCTTGTAGCTAAATTCAACTGCCTTTACTCTATTCTTGTCCTCCTTGATCTCTCTGCTGCCTTCGACACCGTTGACCACTTGCTCCTGCTTTAATCACTTCACTCCCTGGGATTCCAGGACTCTGTCCTTAACTGGTTCTCCTCCTACCTTTCTGACCACTCCGTCAATGTATCTCTTCCTAACTCCTCCCCCTCCTTCTCCCTACCCCTCTCGGTCGGGGTTCCCCAAGGCTCCGTCCTTGGCCCTCTCCTCTTCTCTATCTAGACCCAATCCCTAGGCAAACTCATTGCCTCCCACGGTTTCCAATACCACCTATACGTTGACAACACTCAACTCTATCTCTCCACTCTTTCCCTCTCACCCTCTGTTCAAGTTCGTCTCACCAACTGTCTCTCTGATATCTCCGCCTGGATGTCTCAATGCCAACTCAAACTGAACATGGCAAAAACGGAACTTATCTTCCCTACCAATCCTTACTCTCCCTCCTCCCTATCCATTGCCATTGACAGGGTCTCCATCCTTCCTGTCCTCCAAGCCCGTAGCTTGGGCTTCATCTTTGACTAGCACCTTACCTCCAAACCCTACATTGACTCTGTGGCCAAATCCTGCCGCTTCTTCCTCCAGAACATTGCTAAGATCCGCCCTTTTCTGTCTGTTTCCTTTGCCAAAACTCTCATCCACACCCGAGTCCTCTCACGCCTCAACTATTGTAATCTCCTCCTAGCTGGCCTTCCCAGCTCTCACCTTTCTTCCCTCATCTCTGTTCAAAACTCTGCTGCCAGAATCATCCACCTAGCCCGTCGCTTTGACCATGTGCAGCCTCTCCTCTCCTCCCTCCACTGGCTCCCCCTTCTGGAGCATATTCTGCACAAGCTCTTCATCTTCACCTACAAAGCCCTTCACAACCTTGCTCCCCCCTACCTCTCTGCCCTGATATCCCTCTGAACCCCTGTTTGAGCACTCCACTCCTCTCCCATCCCCTCCCTCACCCTCCCACACACCCCATGCTCTCCCTACCATCTTTTTCCATTCTCCCTCACTGCCTGGTATGCCTAGAACTCCCTCCCCGCCCACATCCGGTTTGCTCCCACCCTCCACACCTTCAAGTGCCTCCTCAAAACCCACCTCTTCCATTCCGCCCTTTCTAACTCCTGCTAATCATCCCCATCCAGGATTATCCCCTACCTGTTATCTGCAAACTCCTAATTTACTGTAACCAAGCCAAGAATGTGTACCTGAGTTCTCGCATCCTCATGAATGTTGCACCCCTTGTCTCTCCCTCTGTCCCCGCTTCCCTGTCTCCCCTCCCCCTGTCTTTAGATTGTAAGCTCTCAGACAGGGACTGTGTCTATTTTATTCTCTGTAAAGCACCAGGTACATTACTAGTGCTATACAAATAATAATAATAATAATAATAATAATAATAATAATAATAATAATATGAACAATAAGACATGGACTAGGGAGTGAGGAAGCCAAACTTGGCCAAAGATTTTTAGGTTTTGTAACATAAGACTTGAAAAGAAAAACTAAAACCAATAGCAACTTTACCATCAGATTTCAAAGAATAAATTCCAGTGAAAGGCACTTTAAAAACAAGTATTCCTCTGTAGCATTTGAAACTCTGACACTTCGGCATTTCTAGAGGGTCACAAGGATCAGAGTATGAAACTCACTTCAAAGTTTAAACAAGTGTAGAACTGAGAAAGTTTATTTTTATTGTCAAGATGAAGTGGGAAAATTAAATAAGCAGGATAAATAGTCAAAAATAAAGTACCACTTTAATATTCTTTCATTTGCACTAATCTAAGGTTGAAGTTTGTAATCTGGGAAGGATTTTTACATCCCTTTTAAATTTTAATTTCATGCCTAGACTATATACATTTCCCTCCCTCCCCCCAAAACTCAGATTCATACATTCATAAACCTTAAGGTGAGAAGAAAATCTTATGATTAAGGCTGAAACATATAGTCATTAGTCAGCACAAATCCCAAATTTAACAAATTGGTTGTATTTGTATCTGTTTAAAAGGGACACTTATAAAGGTTCCAGCTTTCAACCTTTTTACACGGGCTGACATGCAGGTGGTGGTGGTAGGTCGGTGTGCACCTCAGTCTCTGTGTAGTGGGCGCACACCCATCTCCATCCATGTCCACCCATCAACACACCTGGAACAACTGCCGTTTTCGCCAGTTGTTCCGTGCGTTGGGGATGGGTGGAGGTAGGTGTACATGTGTGTGTAATGGGAGCATGCATGCACTCACACACACACACACCCACCCACCCACCCACTGTTGAATTTACACAGGCGGCCCCCACACATGAACACCCAGGTTTATGAGCTTAACCCCCTCTTCTTTCTCATTTTCTACTTCACCCCCTCTTACCTTTCTGACCACTCCTTCAATGTATCTCACCCCCTCTTCTCTCTCTCTGCTGGTGGTGACATGGTGGGGCGGGGCGGGGGGGGGCTTGTCTAGTGCACTACACATGCTTGTGCAGTGGTTAGGTTTGGTTCTGGTTCACATGCACATAGGTCTTGGATACCACCCTTTCATGGTATGGTACAAAGTACCAAATGAAGGAGTACCAAAATACCAAAGTAACTAAATAAAAGAACAATAAGTACTGAATAAACAGAGTAAGCGAATAAATATGAAGCAAGCAAATAAACAAAGTTGCAAATTTCATAATGTGATGAAGACAAATTCAGATATACATTCTTAGAAGCAAATGTGTGAATTATCTTCCCAAATATCAGAAACTTTAATCGTTCCAATCCTACTTCTTCTAGTCGCGTAGTTTCCAACATTTTTCTTTTATGACCCTATTTTGAGACTTAAATATAATTCTGTGGCTCCAGAGGGTAACTAAGGGTGTTTTCAAATGTGATAGTGCTTGGGCGCTGTCACAGACTTACCTTTTTCAGAGAGGGGCCATCACTGTGAGCAGGATCCTTCCAGGCCCTTGAACTAACGTAATGGGGACTGGGCCACCATGGAGGGTGGGGAGATGTATGGATTTGCATCCATTTGGCCCCATCCCCACACTGCACCAAGTGAATCACTCCCTCCTTGATGGGCAGCCATGGTACCCACTGATGGCCACCATGGTGCCTAATGATGGCCACCATGGTTCCCGGAACTAGCAGCGACTCCAGACCAGGCTCAGTAAAGCAGGCTTTCAACTGGGATAGCCTGCTTTACTCCAGGCCAGGTGGTCAGATCCCGGCCGTGGAGGAAGCTAGCACGGACTGTCACTCACAGACTTTCCTGAGTCACAGCCTGCACTAGCCACCACCACAGCAAAGATCTATCCTGTGGAAGCATCTGACATGGGAAAACTAAAATGACAGTGGGTATTTTCAGACATTACGGGCGGGCGGTTCACCACAGCGAACCCCCAGGGGGGGTGAATAGCACAACCGCGGCCCGGGGTGGAAAAATGACCCAAACAGACGTGACGGGAACGGGACAACGGCCGGGAACCAGGCCGAACCATCACGGACCGGGGCAGCACAACAGACGTGCAGCCGAACCCCCGCAGGGCGCAAAACTCCCACAAGGCACCGGGCAGGGGCGGGACACAGACATGGCCACCTGAGGGCAAATGAAGCCAAAAGGCACACAAGGGAACGCCCACACAAGGGAAACGGGAAGGGAGGGGGGAAGAGGGAGAACAGGCTGACAGCCGACACACACAGCGGACCCGCAGCGGGACACACTGCACGACC
>QEPC01010057.1:12272-31132 GCA_003113815.1 Sphenodon punctatus | reverse complement strand
ACTGATTTACCATATCTGCCACAAAAAGGTTAAAAAGGAGAGGGGCCAGTACACAGCCCTGTCATACTCCATGTCTAACTGGGATAGGGGCACTAAGTCCTCCATTTCTACCCTTTTTAACTTGGGTTTCGTTGTCAGTGTGGATTTTAATGATTAAGGCTAGTAAGTTCAGGTTAATAATCCACCTTTTCAGTTTTTCCGATAATATGTTGCAGGGGACAGAGTCAAAGGCTTTTATTAAATCCATAAACCCAAGATATATTTTCCCCCTTCTAATCCCAGTATATTTGAAGATAAATGGGCCAAGATGAAGCAGCAATCCATTGTTGAGTGATTTTTATGAAAGCCAAATTGCTCGTTGGAATGATTTTATTTTCCTCTGCCCATTTCTCTCGATGTAATAACAAGGTCTTAGAGTAAATTTTGCTAGGGACAGACAGTAAGCTAATTGGCCTATAACATGCTGGATCACGAATATCTACTTTTAAAAAATATCGGAGCTACCCAGCTACAACCCTAGGATTGAGGAATCTCACCTGATTTATTTATTTCACGAAATAGCTCTCTCAAGATTACTGCCCACCAACTCGGTGCTGTTTTCAGTAACTCAGCTGTAATACCCTCTGGTCCAGGTGAATTATTGTTCTTTAACGTCACAATCATGTTCTCAATAGTTTCAGTCAAGGGACAGAATTCACAGGGATCAGCTGTTAATTCCTGTATGGTACTAAAATCCTGAACCCCTACAGGCTCCTTAGATATAGATCCAAAAAAGATCTCCCAGTCTGTACTTGCTATGGATGGAGGGGTATATAGCACAGAGGGTTTTATTAGGGAATTAGGATTTTCCAAAACTTTGGACAAGTCCCCAACTTGTCCTGTGACTGTTAGTGCAGTCCAGATCTTATTAAAATACATAGCCTTCTTCTCTTTTACATAGCCTTCTTCTCTTCTGACTCTGAGCAAACCTCCTATTTCACCCATTTCACCTTATCTATAGCAACTATCTAATATCTAATCTCTCTCTATCTCTCTCTCTCTCTGTATATATATATATATATATATATATATATATATATATATATATATATATATAAACACACACTCACACACATGGTGGGGTGGAAACACAGACAGCTCACAACAAGCAACACAGAGAGGGGTACAAAACTGAAATGAAACCTAAATCAATCTAATGCTACAATAAATAAATCCAAAACAGGGGAAGGGAATCAGGGATGGGATATACAGGTAGGAGGGAAGGATTCAATGGATGGTAGGGAGAAAGAACACAGGAAGGAGTAAAAAATAAAAATAACACCTGAATCTATCTAATCTAATCTAAATAAATGAAACTATGGAGGTAAATGGGTGGAAATGGGTGAAATAGGAGGAAGATGGCAATGGATTAGGAACACAAACTGCTGGGAGAGGACGACTTCTGAAAACACCTGCTGACAGGATCAGTGGCTAGCTCAGAAGGATTTGGAAGGGGGGAGGGCAATTACTTTTGTTACTTGCTGTGCCCGCCTTACCACAAGCCCCATTGGCTCTGTGCAGCCTAGCCTGCAGCCAATCACAGACTGCGAAGCTCATGGTCTGAGGAAAAGAGGAATGGTGATCGGGCAGGCTGGCTGCATGTCCAAGCCTCTCCACCCCTGGCACCAGAGCGTTTGCTCCTCAGCTCTCCTCCCCCCCCGCCTCGCCCCTAGGCCTGCCAACCAGGTTTTTACCGCCCGAACGTGGCCAAACTAAGCCAAACACGACCAAACTGTTCGGGGGTTTTGGTGTTCGGTTCTGACGTCCGTTTCGGTCATCCGAACTGACCGACTTTGAACCAAACTCCGAACGTCTGAACCGTGTTCGCAAATCCCTAGTTCTTTGAAAGTAGTAGTCTCAAGGGAAGACAAGGGAGCACATAGAACCTGTCCTCTCTAGTGGGTGAATCCTCAGGTAGCACAGGGCAGCATTGTACTGAGGCCACTTTTAGACAAGCGGCAGGATGCAGCGCATTGAAGAACATGTTTCCTGAAACACCCCGCAGGGTGCGTTTAAACACACCAGAAGTAGCCAGCCGCCATAGGAATCACAGCTCTTGCTGTCTTTTTGAAGCTGCATCTGGAAAACCTTGATATCAGGGTTTTCCAAATGTGGCTTCAAAAAGGCCGCTCAAGTCGCAATTCCTATGGTGGCCAGCTACTTCTGGTGTGTCTAAACGTACGCCACGGGTCTTTCCAAGAAGCACACTCTTCCATGTGCTGCATCCTGCTGCTTGTGTAAAATCAGCCTGAGTGAGGGAGTTCTGGGCATAAGAGATATCATGAGAGAAGGGGCTAGTTGGTTTGCATTCATGAGTATGCCATGATGTAAAATCAATGGGATTATATAGTTAATTTGATCCACAAAAATTTATTACAAATGAAAGAGTTCAAGAGGGGTTTGTGGGATACGTTATACTAGCCTGGGTTCCAACAGCCCTGTTCCAACTACTATATTGCACTGCTTTCTGGAATAGCTAATAACAGCCAAGCCCATTTGCACTCCATCAGCTGTTCATTCCCAAATATTCCTGAACGTATCTTGTTTAAACTCCTGGTTTTCATGTTCAAATCGCTCCACTACCAAGCTCCCCTTACTTCTCGAACCTAATCTCCCTATGCACTCCTGCACGTGCTCTACGCTCTTCCTCTGTCCCCTCCCTCACTCTCCCTTGTTTTTCCTGCTCACCTAATCACCTTCAACCCTTCTCCCTCGCTGCCCCCCATGTCTGGAATTCCCTCCCTGCCCACATCCGCCTTGCCCCCTCCCTCCGCTCCTTCAAATCCCTCCTCAAGTCCCACCTTTTCCTCGCTGCCTTTCCCAATGCCTGCTAGACGTTCCCATATACCTACTGTCTGCCCTCCTCTGCAGACTGCTGCAACCTGATTGTAACCAAGCCAAGCACACACACCCGAGTTTTTGCATCCACTTGAGTGTTTGTCTGTCTTCTCCCATGTCTCTCCCACTGTCCCCTCTCCCTGTCTCCCCCTCCTTGTCTTTTAGATTGTAAGCCACAGGCAGGGACCATGTCTATTTCTATGTTCTGTACAGCACCAGGTCACATGACTGGTGCTATATAAATGTTTATAATAATAATAATAATAATAATAATAAATACAAGTTCTCAGAATTATTCTACCTGTTTTTACCTTAAATTTACTAAGGATGGTCAAAACATAGGAATTATTTTGCCTGCCTGATCCACATGCCAGATCAATCTGTCTGTTTTGATTATGGTTTGAATTCCAAGGGTGAAAGCAATGCCCAAGTACAAGGAGACAGTGACATGCCTCAATCCTGAAGAAGAGGAAATATCAGATTCCCTGGTTTGGATAAATTAATGAAACTGGTGTAATGTTGCCTTAAAAATTTGATGTCCTGTCCTGACCATTTTCCATTGAACACTTCTCAGTTTGGTTTATGTCACAGTCTTGGATGGAGAAGTTCTCTTTGACTTGTGCAGAGATGCCTGCTCATTTCTCTGTGGCAAGAAGGAATTTTATCCCTGCCTACTCTGCAAGAGTCTATCGCTTTCTACAGAAAGGCAAGTTACCAATGTGAGTTACCTACACAGGATCCCTGTTCCAATTGCAAACCCTGCATGTGGCATCGATATATCTAGCCTACACATTTCTATTAAGGGCAATATGGTTTAAAGCATAGACAATGCTTACAGTATCTGTAGTAACCATGGCAACCACGGATGCATGGATTTTAAAATGTGTGACAGACTTATTTTTTAGCCTAATCACTCTCTGCACCCTTCCATCAGCTACTGTAGAGTTGAAAGCCTCCATACATGCCTGTGGGAAAAAATAACTTAAATGCAGCTCTTTCCCTGTTGAGTGACTTTGTAAAAACTGCCTCGTGGGGTGCTATATTTCTTTGCCTCATTGATTTCTACATCAGATTTGCTCAGTTTGTACAAAATAATGATGCCGTTTTGGTAACTCCCAGACCAGCAAACTTGCCCTGAGTTCTGTCACTCAAACTAGATTGTTTTTATCATATGCATCATTGCCAGGTTTATAGATTGCGGAGGGTAGATGAAATGAGGGCACAAACTCAAGTTTTTGGTGAAAATCAGGGCTGCAGTTTAACAAATAACCGTTACAACAATTAGCATTTCACTGCATTAGCAATCCACTCTATCCACTCAGCTATCCCAGTATAACAAGACAGTCCACCCCTTTCAGGGGTCTGATGTGTTAACCCTAGGAACAGTGCCTGCCGCAGCAAGCATGACCTAGTCAATCAGCTCCCACATCACTCAGGCTGTCGTGCTGCCAGGGCTGCCAGCTCTCAATGGCGGAGACCTTACCTCCCATCCCAAAGGGAGGGTGATTGGAAAGGAGGTGTGAAAATAAGATAGGAGTCCTCACCCATGAGCCGGGCAGACATACAGGTTGCCCTCCCACCTACCCCAGTATCAGAGCAGCAGGTACCTGCCGGGCAAGTAAAAGGTCATTGCCAAACCCTTCACTGTCATCCTATGGATGCCTCCCTGTCCCCCCTGGCTTACCAAAGCCATCTTTCTGGATAGCTGAGCCAGATACAGCCACAGGAGCTACCGGCTCTGCTTGCTTGACCCATGGAATGCCCAGCAGCTCACACAGCCCCGACGTAATGTCTTCCAGAAATAAATCATTTCTGGAATCTGACAAATGGACCCCATCATCCCAATAGAGCCCAGGACATCTGCTGGTAATCCCAACGTGCCCAACAGCAACTCCCCCAATTTCATTTATACAGTGTCTCACCTCCTTATTCACCTTCCTTCGCACCTTCTCAATTCTGGATATCCATCCAGAAATTCCTCCAGATCCTCCTCTAGATTAGTTCAGACCACACAATAACAATCCCAGGACACCTTTTCTGAATTGCCTCAACATACCTCTTAATATCGATCACTAGACCGATTCTTGTACGGTAAACTAAGTCATTACCGCCCAAATGGATCACCAATATATCTATTGACTCACCCTGCCACAAAGTGCTTATAAAAACTGGCATGAGCTGACACCATCTCATCCCTGATCTACCCAGGCAATCTACTTTAGCAATATGGCCAACCCCCAGCTGAAATTCTAATGGTATTGTGGCTGCTCTCTTGTGTGCCCAGCAGATAAAGCTATGTCCAACGATGCACACTTTCAGCATATGCCTCTTGGCTCTTTTTTCTGTATAAAGTGGAAAAGGATAAAATTAGGATTGAGCAGTATCCTCACTTCTCACATAACTCTGATACCCACCCAATCTCCATCTCCCGATTGCTTTGATTGCCTTTTGGACAAATTCAGCCTCCGCTGCCAATGTTGCTGCACTTATCCTGAATGAATGTGAGTCGAATTCGAGACTTTTCATCCCCAGTGCTGACAAGCACCTATGTATGACTGCCACAAGCTGGAATTGTGTAAGCCATGAACCATCCCTGTGAATAAAGAAAGGACCATCCACAGACCTTAGAAACACTAAAAACATATTAACAGCTAGTACCGAGCACACTTCAGGATCACCAGACAACCATAGGCAGACTTGCTTACCCTGGCCATACTCGTCAGTCTTAGACCAACGTATTGTGAATGTGAATGTGGAACTCCCTGCCACCACATCACTGAACTCTAGAGTCTGCCTAGATTAATCTGTGTGTGACTTTGGCACTAACTCATTGACCTTTAGTGCCCCCCAAAATACAAACAAGAATACTGTCCTGAATAATAACTCCTCTACTTCTTTTTGCCTGCGGAATTACTGAAAACAGAAGTCGATTGGTGGGCCCCGGTTTTAGCGTCACTTTGTACAGCTTTTAACACCACGGGCAACTTTCCAGAAGACTGGGGGGAAGCTATAGTTGTCCCCATATTTTTAAAAGGTAATCCTATGAGTCCGGGGAACTATAGACCGATTAGCTTGCTAAATATTATTAGCAAGCTGTATGTCAAATTTCTCCTGGTCAAGCTAAAAGGATGGCTGGCAGACCATAATATCATGGTAAAGGAACAGATTGGTTTTAGAGAGGGGTGCTCCACATTGTTTTGTTTTAACTCACTTGATCCAAAAATATGTGACGCCTCAAAAGGCGCTATTTGTGGCCTTTATTAATCTCAGAGCCGCGTTTGATTTAATTTCTAGGGATCACCTGTGGCAAAAGTTGGATGCTATGGGTGTGGACAAGCGGCTTTTGTTTCTTATTAGATCCCTCCATATGAACACCTCCATTAGGGTTAGACTCGACTTGCATGGTACTTTATCTGCTAATATTAAAACGGAGCAAGGAGTCAAGCAGAGATGCGTTTTGGCCTCTACTTTATTTAATTTAAATCTTAATGATTTGGTTCAGGTGCTCTTGGATCTCGCTTGTCATCCCCAGCCCCAACTAGGCGGCACTAACATAAATTGTCTGCTTTATGCTGATGACACGGTGTTGTTGTCGCGTTCTCAGGTGGGAATAAAACGGTCTATGGAGGTCTTCGGAGAGTACTGTAGCTTGAATTACTTGGAGCTGAACCATGGAAAGTCAAAAGTGGTTGTGTTTTCCCATAAGAAGTTGACCCATAAATTGTCAATTAGGGGTAAGGAGATTCAACAGGTTAGGGGTTATAAATATTTGGGCCTTCTGTTCCAGTCGAATGGGGGCTGGACATTACAAATGCAGGCCATACCGGACAAGGCCAAACAGCTTATGAGGGCTTTAATGGCCTTTTTCAGATCAAGAGGGGGCCATTTGATTGTTCCAGCACTTAAAATATTCTCCCATAAGTGTATCCCTGCATTATTATATGAAGCACATCTCTGGACCTTGGACAAGGGGAAGAAACTGGAAAAGATGCAATCAGGCTTTCTCCATGCTGTGTTATCTGCCCGCCCTGGGATCTGCAACTTAGCCCTTATTATCGAGTGTGGGAACCATACAATGCAGCTGAGGGTCTGGACAGTTGCGATTAGCTATTGGCTAAGACTGCATTTTGGTAGCTGCCCCTTTGTCACTTTTGGTATGTAAGGATAGACTACAGAATGCCAGGGTGGAGGTAGTGGTTGGGAAAATAAAGATGCTGGGTTTTTCCCCTGAGGCCTGTGCACCCTTGGGATTCCACATTGCAATAAGATTAGTGCTGAGGAGGTTGGTTGATAATGAATCGCAGAAGATGAGATCAGTGATAGGGGAAAGTGGGTCTCTGGCACTATCTTTGTGTTGGGTGAATGATTCTCTATCTCCCCTATCTTATATGGATAGTGATCTCAGGCCACAGATAGGAGACTGTTTCTGCTGGCAAGATTTAATTGTTTTCCATCAGCTTTGTTGGAAGGCCGCTATAAAGGAATGCCATTAGCGCAGCACCTATGTCATTGCCATCTGTCCCACATAGAGTTCCTGGAGCATAATTTGCTGGAATGTCCCTTCTATGCGGAGGCCCGCAGTAGTCTTATTTCTCCTATGGTGGCCCTCTGGCCTGGAAGGTCAGGAAAATTTTATGTTAAGATGCGCCTAGAAGATAACTCCAGTGTAGTGACTATGAAGGTGTCCCAATTTCTGGAGTATGTTCATTCTAGGAAACTTTGTAGGGGCAAGGATGAGGAAACGCAGGGTCATGGGACTTGAACTGCTCGACTAAGGACTCAATGGCTAACCTGGGATCAGGTTTTGTTGTTACTGGCCCCTGGTAGGGTTTGGTGAATTTAAATTTTCAATTCTGATTTATTTTAATTGGTATTGTGTTTTTAATACTTTGTTTATTTGTAATCCAAATTCAATGATTTTACAATATTATGGTGGTCATTTTTCTGCTATTTTAGTTTACTATGTATGCTTTTGTTATGGCTAATTGCCAAACAATAAATTAAATGTTGATGATGATGATGATGATGATGATGATGATGATGATGAAGAAACTACAGGGTAATCAACCAACAAGTCCTTAAGAATATCCAAGTTAATTGGGAGGGGGCTTTATGCCAATGTGTTGGGACAACTCCCTCCTTGTCCCTGCTTACCCTGGGAACTGTATCCACCTCACTTACCCTTCTGGATTTTACAGCTAAATCCCCCATGCTGCCCCCCACAATGCTTACACTTGTGCTTAAACTGGCAGTTGGCGTGAAAACATCTGCCATCATTGTATTCCCAACACACACACCTTCCTGCCTCCTGCTACTGAGTGACCATGAATGGAAGAAATTGGCCACTATCTGTGCAACAACCCAACAAGGGTCACAAAGGACACATGCACTCCAGCCACAATTTCTGGTCTGCAATTTCCCAATTGAGATAGGGATCCTCAGCAGCTCTGGCCCTAAACTCCTCATTATACATCAGCCAAGCTTCCCCACCATACATATTCCTGGCTCTGTTAATAATATCCAGATATTTCACCAGGGAAAGGGATACTGCCAATAAACATCTGCCACAGTTCCCATAAAAATAGTGTATGCTGCCAACTAGGTATCCCAGCTCCTTACTACTTTGGGTGTCTCCCTCCCGTTGTCCTTGTTTTCTTTAGTGCCTTTTTCCAAGTTCTCTCTAACAATTTCTCTATTAAGTAAGGAGAATATATCTATGTATTCTCCTTTTAAAATCTTTTCTTTTGTTGCTGAAAACAAATGAGAGCCACAGGGCCTCAAGATGGTGGAGTATGGCACCCTGACTTGCCTAAGGATCTCCCCTGTTCCCGCCTGATGCTACACCACCAAATTGACTTGAAAGAGAATCTGAAGCCCTACTAACTCCCAAACCTTCCAACTGCTGTTCACCCCGAGCAACTAGCATACCCCATAACTGAAGCGGGTTCCCAAAACTAACCAATTGAGCCTCCCAGTAAACACCACCGATCCTCACCACCTTACCTGCAATTAGCGAGTTAGGTGGCCCAGCCATGGTCTCTGCAGACACAGGGACCTGCTGTACAGCTCTGCTGCCCAACACAGCCACTTGGTTGTCACCTGTACGACTGAGACTGGTTGCTGGAGAAGTCGAGCCCACCTAAGACGAAAGCCCCGAACTCCCCGTTGGCACAGGGAGTTTACCAACTGGACCTTTTCAGGGGACAATTGACCCTGACCAAGAAAGCCTGATGCCTGCTGATGAACTGAAAGAAAGGAAGAATTAGAGAACTAGGACATTGGGTATTTTTGCAAACATATTTCTCCTACATGTTTGCTGTAGCATCCTGGACTTTCTGTGAGTCTAAATCACTCACCCATATCTTAAACATCCGTCTCTTTGAACTTCTGCATAGAACTTCTCCCAGAACCTTTGTGTAAAAAGTTCTCCTGGTAAACTTCTTTGTTCCAGGCAGCTGTGGTCACTTGGTTTCTGTGGCAGCCTGTCACGTCAAAAAAAAAAAATAAAAAAGACTAAAAAAAGAAAATATATGAAAAAAGAATACAAAAAAAAACTAAAAAAAGAAAGTGTGTGTGTGTGTGTGTGTGTGCATGCGTCTGTGTCTGTGTCTGTGTCTGTGTCTGTGTGTGAAAAATACATCCTGAACTTACTTGTAGACTTGTAAATCCAGAAGACTGAAAAATCCGTAACTTTAAGGTGTGTACAAAAATGCCCATTGACAATCTTCAACACTACCATCAAAGGATTTCTGGCTAGTAAAATGCAGATCAAAACTCCCAGCACTGGCAGCAGCAGGAAGGGGCACAGCAGACATCCCCTTCTGGGGAATGGCAGAAAAGCTGCTGGAGCTGCTTTGAAAACTAACCCCAGAATGGGGAAAAGAAGACCATTCACCACTCCAACAATTCTGGGAAACCACAGGGACACCTGTTCCCTAGGGATGGGTGAACGCGGTTCGGAAATTTGGAGTTCGGTCCGAACATGGCCTGTTCAGACGACCGAACCTGAACTCGAACACGAACTGACCAAACCAAACTCAATTCTGAATGGTGAAATGACCGAACATGTTCAGTCTAAAACGTGGGTGGCTAAAACGACAAAAACGTGGTGTCACTGGAAGGCCAAACGTGGCCAGGAGGGGGAGGTAGCTGAGGAGCAGACCTCCAGGCACCAGGGGTTGAGAGGCTTGGAGTAGAAGTCAGCCTGCCCAATCACCATCCCTTTTCACCTCAGACCACTGGCTTTACAGTCTGTAATTGGCCATAGGCTAGGCTGCATGGAGCCAATGGGACTTGTGGTGAGACGGACACAGCAAGAAAAAAACCCTGATTGTCTCCCCCCTTCCCAACACCTTCTGATCTAGTCACTGTTCCTGAACAGCAGGTGTTTCAAAAGCCTCCCTCTCTCCCAGCTGTATTTGTTCCTTCCTATTCCTAATCCATTGCCATCCTCCTCCTATTTCACCCATCCAACCCATTTACCTCCATATTATCATTTTAGATTCTATTAGATAGATTTAGGTGTTATTTTTTGCTTTTATCCCACCATGTGTTGCCTGTGTTCAATCTTCCTTCCTTCCTCCCTCCCCCCTCCATTGAATCCTTTCCCCTCTCCCTCTTATTCCATCCCTGATTCCCTTCCCCTGTTTTAAGTTTTGGATTTATTTAGAGTAGGAATATTATTAGATTGATTTTCATTTCAGTTTTGTACCCCTCCCTGTATTCTTTGTGTTTCCCCCTGTGTAATATTGTATATATAGATAGATAGTTATTAGATAGATAGTTACTAGATAGATATACATAGTAGTTAGCTTAGTTATAGAGATAGATAGAGATACAGTGTGTTTGTAGGACAAGGCCTTTGTAGTTAATTATTAGGATATTCCATTTAGTTCAATAGGTTTTAGAATAGTTAATAGCAGTTAGATTTAGTGTAGAGATAGATATATATAAAAAAAGAAACAGCCACTCCAGCCCCAGGACCCACCGTCAGGGTTCTGGGGCCTACGTTACTGGCAGGGAGGGCTGTGGCCAATATGTATCTAGAAGCTGCCACTCTAGCCCCAGGACCCACCATCACACATCTGGGGCCATCATTCCTCTCACGGAGATGATTTCATTCATTCCACCACATCTAGAAACAGCCATTCCAGCCCCAGGACCTGCCATCAGGGTTTTTGGGGCAGTTACTGGCAGGGAGAGCTGTGACAAATACCTAGAAGCTGCCACTCTAGTAGCTCCAGGACCCACCATCATGGGTCTGGTGCCATCATTCCTCTCATGGAGATGATTTCATTCCACTGCATCAAGAAACAGCCACACCAGCCCTAGGACTTGCCATCAGGGTTTTGCGGCCAAGTTACTGGCAGGGAGGGCTGTGGCCAATACCTAGAAGCTGCCACTCTAGTGGCCCCAGGACCTACCGTAATGGGTCAGGGGCCATCATTCCTTGCACAGAGACAATGTCATTCCACCGCATCAAGAAACAGCCACTCCAGCCCCAGAACCTGCCCTCAGGGTTCTGTGGCCACGTTACTGGCAGGGAGGACTTTGACTAATACCTAGAAGCTGCCACTATAGCCCCAGGACCCACTGTCATGGGTCTGGGGCCATCATTCCTCACACAGAGAGCCTTTTTTTGAACACCCAAACCAAACCGAACAGGACCAAACTGAATGGCCGAACCCGAACGTGATGAACAAACCGAATGGCCGAACTGAACGGCTGAACCGAACAGGACTGAGCTGAAACCAAACTGCAATCTGTTCACCCATCCCTACTGTTCCCTTATCCTGGCCACAGGTGGAACACCCAGGCTGGGAAAAATCACAAGGGGTGCCATGTAGGGCTCACCCCAGGGGGGGATAGATCCCCTCCCCAAGGACTTTCATCTCCCCCCTCCTCTGCAACAGGAGAGGGGTTGTCATCAGGGGCTCCCCTTTCCATGAGGGACTTCTGGCAAAAGGGGGATAAGCAGCTGCAAGCCTGGCACTGCTATTGTAGCCACCGCCACAACAGTTGCTGCCCTTCTGCCAGGACCCCCCAGACTGGTTGTTGGGGGCTGGGAGTGAGGTAGGGCTCACCCCAGGACCCCTGCCCTGAGGAATTTCATCTCCCCCCCTTTTGCAACTGGAGAGGGGGCAGGAGCAGGGGCTCCCCCTTCTGGGAGGGTCTTCCGGCAGGAGGAGGATAAGCCCCGAACCTCCCCTCTTTCAGAAGATAGTGTAAGACATGGCTATTCCTCCAGGCCTTTGGAGAGGTAGACAGGTAGTGTGGGGTGCTTTAGGGGAGGGGCTTTGGTTCTGCCCTTTTAGCATATTTTAATTGTTTTTAAAGTTGTAAATTCTATATTTTTATGTGATTTTATGGAGATTACTTCTGTGTAAGCCACCCCGAGCTGCTCTGTGAGCAGCAGGGAGTGGTATAGAAAAACCCTAAAATAAAATTAAATTAAATTTAAAAAGACCAACCAGGAGGAGAAGGAGACTCTTGATTGGCTCTGAGTGTCATGTGACACCCCCCCCCCCAAGTCCAAGAAAAGTCTCCCTCTTGGCCAGGCAGCCTAATTAGCTCTCCTCCTGAGCTCCCCCATCCCCCACCCAAAGGGCGGGAAGCAGAGGAGGCAGGAGGAGGGTGCCCCTCACCCCCACCACCCGCACAAACCCCTCACCCCCTTAAATGGGAGAGGGCAATTTTGCAGGCTAAATAATGTCCTTAGTTAAACCCATGCAAGCCTTTTGGTACATGGTTAGTATGGAAAAGCATCATGAGATGACTAAGACTGGAGAAGTGACAGAAAGTAAATTTATTTATTTATTTATTTTCTAGATTTCTACCCCGCCCCTCCAGAGAACAGCTCGGGGCGGCTTCCAACAATAAAAATATATATAAAATACATATAAAACAATTTAAAACACTTCAAAAATACACTATAAGGTAGTAAAACAGGGCCCAGAAAAATAAAACAATAAATAGGGTAGGGGAGATAAAAACCCACTAACCCCCTTCCCCCCCTCCCCAAAGGCCTGGGTGAACAGCCAGGTTTTACAAATTTGCCAGAATGTCAACAGGCTTGGGGCCAGGAAAGCTTCCTCCAGAAGGGAGTTCCAAAGGGGCGGGGGGTGGCCACCGAGAATGCCCTCTCCATTGTGGCCCCCCACTTAATGCGGGGGACTTCCAGGAAGGCACCCCCGGCAGACCGAAGGAGCCGCTCTGGGGCACGGAGGCAGAGGCGTTCCCTGAGGTACGAGGGGCCCAGACCATGAAGGGCCTTGTAGATCAACACAAAAACCTTGAACCTAGCTCGGCACGCTATTGGCAACCAGTGCAGAGTCCGGAGCACAGGTGTAATGTGCTCCCGACGATCCGTCCCCGAAAGTAGACGGGCTGCCGCATTCTGCACTAGCTGCAGCCTCTGAACCAGGAACAAGGGAAGCCCCACGTAAAGCACTAGACTGCCAGCTAGTTCCATGGCATTGCCTCAAGCTGTACTAAAAAGGAATGCCAGGACACATGGTATAAGTTTCAATATGGACACAACTTTAATGGCTTTTAGGCCTTTATCACAATATGTCTCAGATAGGTGGAGGGCAGAAATGAAGCAAAAGGGCCCCACCCCCTGTGAAGTGTCATCAAGTCAGATTATTCAAAGGGATGTGGCCATGTCAGAAAGGGTGCAGAAGAGTCTCTTTGTCCCACCTCTTTCTGATGTAGTCATTTCCCTTACAAACCATTATAATGGCAACACAATCTAAAAGAGTGGGGCCACAGGAAGGTTTGGGAGGGGAACACATTTCCCCCCTTGTGTTCCTTTCTGTTGCACATACTCATTCATGAAATACCCCTCCCCTTTGCAAACTTGTTCCTTAGCCTATGTTTGTTTTATCCTGTAGCAAGGCGTTCATCCAACTGCAGATTCCCTCACATTTCAGCGAGCCCTTCTCCGGCTCATGGTATTTTTTCATTCCAAAGGGCAATTTTACAATCCAATTGTGTAATCCACAATTACACTGTGGTATTTTTTACATTCCAACAGGCATAGAGAATTCCCCAGAGATATCACTGCATGTAATCTTCTGGGCATACATGAAGCCAGGAGCTGGGGAGTGAGTCCCTACTCCAGGACTCTCTGGTCACACCTCTATGGTCACTCGGAGCTGGGAAGAGATGATGAGGAAATTATGTATGTGAGACTGAAACTTACTCTGAAATCACACAACACTTCATCAAAGGGCAGAAAACACAGGTTCATAAAGGAGTACAGGAAATAGTAACAAATGTGGGTTTGTGCTGCTATGCTTTCTAAAAATTGTTTTGTTAATGAGTCCTTAGATATATCTGAGATGCAGTGTACTTAGTCTCATAACTGAAAACTGAAGAAGGCTACCCATAATCCATTCCAAGACATGATAAAGGCCACCCTTGAGGCCTATCCTTTTAAGAATCTGGGTTTCCTATGACTGTATGACTAGGGCCACAGACTGTACAAAGACCAAGATGTTCAAAAGTGACTAGCGAGTTTTGAGATGGATTGGAGACAAAGCAGTTCAGATAATATCTTTTAAAAGATCAACCTCTGTTGGTGAGAGTATACACACTTTGGGGCCAAAGGACCGTGATTGTCCTGGGTGATTTTTGAGTATTTCAATTGTTTTGGCACCCTAACTGAGGTTCCTAGAAAGGGTCTGACTTTCATAGTGCACTGTACTTAAATGAATAGCCAAGACCAGTCATAAGACAAGGTAGCTGCCTATGACCTCAGGTTTTATGGGACCCTCTGCTGCCTTCCCATGGCTTCATGTTCTATGGGACCCTCACTCAGTGGCTTACATACACTTCTTCCACTCCCTCTGTTCCCATGTTATGAGAGGTGGGAAATGAAAAAAGCTGTTTAGGTAGGTGGGGCAGTGACAGCGAAGTCCAATACAGCATGGTGTCCTCAGTCACACACACACACAGATCTTTCCATTGCTGCATTCCATATCAGAACAGAGAGTTTGGAAGGATCTGTACAGAGAATCAGGCAGACAGCTGGACATGGAGACCCACATAACGTGGGGCCCTTGACCACCTGCTCAACAATTACTCTAACCCTTTCATGCCCTCCCCAACCCATTGGCAGCCAGATCAGGCATGGAAGGAGTAGAGATGTCCTATATGTGTGTCCTTTCCCTTCTTGCCTCAGGACCTTTATATAGCCAGTCCAGTGAGAAGAAGACCCCTTTGATGTATCTCAGGATCAGTATCCAAAATCACCTGTAATTTCAAAAAAAATTAAGGATTTTTCAACTTACTGAAAAGTGTTTTATTTACCAGCATGCAAGCTTTCAGGGTATTGTCATGTGAAATATTTGATGGCCATTCATGTTCTATGAGCACCTTATCTGACTGTGAATCTGATTAATTATTTTAGCGAATGTGAGAACTTTCAGTACCCAGTTTATCTCAAATGCAGGGTAAAATGAGTAGATCTCATCTCAAATGTTGGACAAAGAGATGAAATTATCTGCAGGGGATAGGTGAAGGCTTTAGCACTGGTTCCATAATAAAATACATTGTTTTATTAATGTTCATTTGCATCTATCCCTCATGAACTAAAAAGTACCAGACAGCTTTCTTTTTTATGTTTATTGTTTTATTTTTGTTATCTGCATGAAGCCTATTTCTAGCTGGGTGGATTTGAAATGCTTTTATCTAAGGGCCTACTCCCATGTGTAGATATTAGTGTCATGTGCATTGATGAATAATAATGTAAAGTGTGATGAGTAAGAAACAATAGGGTGGCTGATTTGGTAAAACAATGTTTTTCCTTCAACAATAGGATGCTTGATCAAATCTTTCACAGAGAGAAAGGGAGATAGAATTACAAAGGATGAGCTCCTAATTGAGATACAGACAATGGGTTCTGCATTTGAAACAGCTGCAGAGGAATAGAGCCCATCGTATTATTACATGTTAATGCACCAAAACTGTACACTCCATGGTCATGGTTTTAATTCGCCAGCACGAACCAGGTGCATTCACATCTGTGTATTAAATTTAGAGTTGCAGGGGCAGTAGGATAATATATTCTAAATGCATCCTATACACTTTACATTGATCTCCTGACTGTCCCCCCCACCCCCATTATTTTAATCGTTACAATTACTTGAGTGTGATGTGATGAATTTTTTGCTTACTTGTGTCAGTTACAAACAATAAAATAGTATAGCAGATTAAGCCACTGATTATTAATAATATTTAAAATAATGAGATACGCATTTTTGGTGTCAAAATGAAGACATAAAATGGAATTGTGGGTATTGGTGCATCAAAGGAGATTTTCCACTACAGACAATTCTCAGACTATTTGTGGGTTGGGAAGAACAAAATCTTGACATTTTGGCTTCCTTCGACGGTATAAATTGTGGGTGTTCAGTGTCTTTTTTGCTGATTAAGAGAGATTGCATGTTTCTTACAAACTTGGCGGTTCCGCCACTGGTAAACTGCTGTTTTCTCTAAAGCGCTGCCATCTATTTTGAAAGATAGATCATAGGCTATTAAAATGATGAGGTCAGATACTCAGCTGGGGTAAATCATCGAAGTTGACAGAGCTACATTAGTTGACTTAAGGATCAGAGCAGCATACTCTATGTTTGCTAATTTGTTATTCCCATCTATTTAATTATTTTCTTAATTTCTGCTTCCTTTTGTTATAGAGACTATATACTGATGGTTCTGATAACAGGCTCAAGAATATCGTTTTTCCATCCCACTCTGAAGAAGAGGACCAAATGGCCTTTTCAGACCCGCCAATCCTGGTTGTGTAATAAAACCCACAATGTTCATGCTATGGGGTTGCACCAGTCACTTCATTTCTCGGGGTGGGGAGTTCTGGGAAGGAAAATTTCCAAGTCTGCTGAATTGTTGAAGCATTCTAATTATTTTTCCCTTTCTGGTAGTAGGTCATGATTATGTGGATGCTGCTTTTGTACACTGCCTTCATGCTATGTCATCGGTTCCTTTTTGGCAGCAGGATTTAATTTTTTTTTAATTAAGGCTGAAACTCAATCCCGAGTTTTTCGCATTTATCTTTGAGAATCATGGTTCTCGACTTGTTTAAAGTGAGAAATGATAATCGAGAAAAATACCAATTCTCAACATTTCTCGGTTGAGAATTTTTTCTCAAAATACCGTTTATCATTTATTGTTTACCGTTTACCATAATTTACTATAATTTACCATACACCGATTTAATGTATACAGCTAACCATGTACAGTGCTCATCCAGGTAATGTGCATGCATAAAGTGGCACTTTGCATTTTGCGCATATGCATTACTGGAATGATGGCAGTAAACGGTAAATGGTATTTTGAGAAAAAATCCTTGACCAAGGTCTCAGCCTCTTATTTGATTGTTAATTGTTTTGTTTTGCTTGGTATTGTTTTTTCTTTGTTTGTTGGCCATGGCAAAAGCTAGTGTCTTAATAAACTTACTACTAATTGTCTCTTATCGAGATTGTACCGGGATCTCAGTGATAATTCTCGATTCTTGCAATATTTTTGCAAGAAAAAATTGCTTCTTGTTTCAGCCTTAGTTTTAATGAGACCTGAGTATTATTTAGGTCTACAGATCAGATTTTTCAGGGTCATTTTTGGAAACCATGCGTGAAAATAAGTATGCAGGCAGCTCGGTGGCTTGCCACCCTGGTGCAGGCCATAAAACTGTGGCCACAAATCTCTGGCTCAGTGAATGGCAGGAAAATAGCATTGTTTTTTGCTACTCATAGGTAATAATCACATTTCCTGCTGCCAGGAGAGCCACCCCATCAACTGCACGACCTGGGTAAGGGGGGACTGCAACAAACATGTGGCAGACAGCACCACCCCTGCCCCTGCCCTGCTCCCCGCACTCCCACCATGACAGGAAGCAAAAAAAATACATGCTGGACCATGTTGACCTGCATGGGCATCCCTTGGCCCAGGGCGCCTTTGAGATTTTCCCAAGAATGCATCCCAGGCCAGCTGTCTACCTACCCTGTGGCAGTAGCGGTCCCACATCTGGCAGCATGGGGACAGATATGCAGATGATTTCTAGGCCACAGAGGGTCAGTACGGGATAGCATCTCTTTTTTTTTTAACCCATTGTTGGTAACCCCAGTTACTACAGCTGAAATGAATGTCCATAGTGAATACCGAATTAAATAATATTTGGCTATTTATTTCATTTGAGGCTCATTAGTTTCCCACTTTGTTCCCTTATAATGAAAATTCATTTTGGATATTTTGTTTTGGCTCTTTTGGTTTACTTTGGGTTATTGAGACAGAGGTGGTTCTCCAGGAGCACATTATAACAGTAATTCATAATCTGCATTGGTTACCAAAAATGTTCCTGATAGAGCTGCAGCAAGTAGAACATTTGCTACCCATGGGTAATACCTGCATTTTCAGGCACTGCCGGTGGGAACCCCATGGGGTACTCAGCTCCCAATGAGGTGCATGGGGCTCAAAAATGTGTTTATTACTGGGATGCCCCTGGATGCTATGGAAGAATTCCAAAGCTATATAGTATTTTGGCCTACAAATCCTTGACAATGCTTTAGGCCTAAGATTTCATTACTATGCAATGCAACTTGCCTTTTGCTCAAATAACCTATTAAGAAAATAATGCCGCAAAGCTTTCCAGGAGGTTTCTGCCACATCCTTTCTTCCACGGCCTCCAGACACTGGGATAGCACCAAGATGGCAGGGTCTGGGTCTGTTGAAAAAGAGAGGTACAGCTGAGTATCATCAGCATATTGGTGACAACGCACCCCAAACCCTCTCACGACCTCCCTCAAGGGCTGCATCTAAACATTAAATAATAATGGAGACAGAATAGAACCCTGCGGAACATCGCATGATAAGGCGCGGGGGCAAGATGTTTCCTCCCCCAACACCACCCGCTGGCTTCTCCCCAAGAGGAATGAACGGAACCATTCAAGAACAGTCTCATCCAGACCCCC
>QEPC01010052.1:390087-470710 GCA_003113815.1 Sphenodon punctatus | reverse complement strand
GGGGGGTGGGCAGGGACATGTACTGCTTTTACTACACCCACTCTCGGGTGACTCCCTCAGCTTCCCTGGGGGCATATGAGCAATAAAGACAAGGGGAGGAGTTGAATGTGGGGACTGGCAATTCCCAATGCAGGAAGCACCCCCCATGCCCCACAACCAGCACTGCATCCGGATGGTGATCCATACCACCCAGAGGCCAATAGTAGCATAGCAGAGGGGGAGTGGGGAAGGCATGGTTTCTTCCTGGCTGCTGTAGGAGCCATGTTTCCTCTCCCCAGAGAACCAAGATGGCTGCTGGACTCTGCTGCCAGGACAAGGATCGCTGGTGGTAAGTCCTCCTTTCTCATTCCCTAGCCTCTGTTTCTGCCTCACTCTCTCCCTGCCTTCCCTGAATCCCCCCTAATTTCTATTACTCCTCCCTCCCTCCTTCTTTGCCTCTTTTCCGCCTTCCATTTCTTCCCTCCCTCCCCCCATCCACCATCTCTGTCCCTCCTTTCTCCCTCACCATCCACCCACCCCATTCCTTTCCCTTCCCACCTTCCTCCCCCTCCCAATCCTTTCTACCCTTCCTCTGCTGTTTCTATCTCTCTGGCTTCCCTTCCTTCACCCTTGCACCTACCCCTCATTTCTACACCTCCTTGGCTTCTCTTCCTTTCTTCCTACCTTCCATCCACCCCTGTTTCTACCCCTCCCTGGCTCCCCTTCCATACACACACCCTGTTTCTACTCTCCCCTCCTCCCCTACCACCCCTTGCCTGAAAGTCCACTAGCTGCCACTGAGCTGTATACAAGTATGATTTTATTTTCTCTGACAGAAAGTCTATAGCTTGAGTGGGAAGTTACTGAGTAGACTCCTAAGCTCTATACCTCCAGCTCAAGAAATAAATTCCCTATAGAACCTGTCAAAATCTGAGTTGAGAGATTGAGACATTTTGATAACAATTCAATACTAGTCTCAAAACATCCTATTGCTTAAAAGTATTTGGCAGTAAGAGACAAGACATTAATGTTGAAAGGGTATTTGGGAGGGGCCATATTCCTTACTCATATGAAAAACCTCTCATATGCTCTGTAATATGATTGGCAAGACAGTGAGAATTGAAACTGATAACAAGAAACAAGACTAGGCTAGGTAAATAACTATAGGTAACTATTAAAATAGCCCAATCAATCAGTATCTACATTGGTTTATTAGTTCTGTCTTTGTCTTCTTATGATAGATCAAGAGATGAGATAACCAGGAGCTGGGAACCTTTTCCCTCCCTTCAGGCAGTTTGAAAATTAGTGCAGGCTCTGCAGGCTGGGTAGGATTTGGGGCAGGTGTGCTCAAGATGGAGGATGGGAGGGACCAGATCATGGACCTATGCTATGGAGCCATTTGCTATCCTCACCTTTGCTCTCTTTCCTTGAGCTCTCTCTTTCAGTGCTTGAGGGACTGGATTCACTGGGCAGATCCAGGAATAGGAGTGACCAAATAAAAAATAGTAGGGATGGGCGAACATGGTTCGGAAGTTCAGAGTTCGGCCCGAACTCNATTTTTTTATTCCTCCCTTTTGTTAAATATTTTAAAGCTGTTTTTAACGTTAAGATCTGTAATGTGTTGTACGCTGCCCAGAGCTGCCTGTGACAGGATGAGTAGGTTAAATTTTGTTTAAAATAAATAAATAAACCACAGTAATCTGGTTCATACATAAAGATCAAACTTTTTTTAAAAAAAAATCTTTATATAGCACCCCCCTGCCATGGCACCCGGAGCGCTTTACATATAATACAACTTTTAATCTTCACAACATTGAAGATTTTTTACAACAAGCAAGACAAAAAATGTGACGTCCTGCATAAAACTGGAAGGCCTTTTGGCCCATTTTCTCCCTGTTTCTGAGCCCGTTCTTCCCAAAATTAGATTCATGAACCCCAGAGTGAAACAACACGACAAGTTATCAAATTCATATAATGAAAACCATTTGGGCAATCATAGGTTTCAATCCTGTGTGAGTAGTGTAGCCTAGTGGGAAAGGTGTTGGACTTGTACCTGAAAATCAGAGTTCAAATCCCATCTTAACTATAAACTCATTAGGCTATCTTGGGCAAGTAAAAGTCTCTCAGATTCAATTTCTTATCTATAAAATTTGTATAATTAAGAACACAAGAAGTGCCATACTGGGCCAGAGCAATGGTCCATAAAACCCAGTATCCTGTCTCCAACAGTTGCCAATCCTGGTTGCTTGGGGAAGTACCCAGCTGGTCACATTGGGATGATCCATTCCCTGCTGCTCCCGAAAGTCAGAGGTTACATCCCTCAAACCCACTTGGCTAATAGCCATTAATGGACCTTCCCTCCAAGAACTTATCCAATCCCTTTTTAAAACACAGTTATACTACCGGCCTTGACAACATCTTCTCGCAACAAATTCCACAAGTTCACTGAGTGAAACAAAACTTTATTTTATTTGTTTTACATCTGCTGACAATTAGTTTTATGGAGTGTCCCTTCATTCTAGTACTCTTTGAGAGGATAAATAACCATTCACTATTTAATTTTTCCACACTACTCATGATTTTCAGTCTTAGTCTCTATCCCTTTCCAAATAATTCCTAACATTCTGTTTGCTTTTTTGACAGTCGTTGCACACTGATCTGAGGAGGTCAATGTATTGTCCACAATGACTCCAAGATCCTTTTCCTGAGTGGTAACCCCTAGTTCAGAACCCAGCATTGCATACATATTGTTTCCATTATTTTTCCCTATGTGCATCAGTTTCCACCTGTCAACATTAATAAGGCGCCTAAAATCAAGTTACTTGTGGAGAGNGCGATATCATTCGACACAACATTGGTCACGTGTTCAGCTGGAAAATGCAAATTGTCCTTGTGATGCAATCATGTTCACATTGTGTGTTCAACGGGTGGCCAAATTGGTGTTGGTATCATTATGGTACTTACACACAATGGCCAAACACGTGCTTAGGGGTTTTGACATTGAGAGAGCCCTCGGCCTTACAAATTCCACATTGGCCAGTTGAAAAAATAATCCTATAATTAGAAATGAGAAACTTAGTTGGAAAAGACTTTCAGAAGAACACGACTGAACTAAGATCATTTCTGGAACATCAGAAAGATCTTTGCTGTAAGAATCAGTAACTATGAGAAAAGAGAACAAACATACAAGAGAAGAACAGCATTGGTATCCCATGAAGAAAATATAGATGTTTCAGCCATGTCTTAGATACACTGCTATCACTGGGGGGGAAGTGCCTTGCTGAATCATATCAGCATCCACATTGTTGAGAAGTGAACACACAATTCCATGCGGAGAAAAATCACCCTTCCAAATAAACTGGTGGAAAGAGACATCTCTTGTAATAGCAGTGTTCCAACTATGATAACTTCATCTTATCACAGCCTTATCCATCTGATCTCAGCAACTGAGACAGCATATTTAATGAAAGTCTAGAAATCAGAATTGTTGTCAAGGACACAAACCAGAGTGTATTGAAATATCCAAGAGGTGGTTGCATACAAAATGCATAAATTCACTGTACAAGAGAAGAGAAAGATGAATAGTGAGGAAAGATGTGGCAGGAAGATGAGCTGTTTACTTTGAAGCAAATGATATTTTTGGCTTTTGGAGTTGATTGTTCTTAAATCGTTCAAGTTAATGTAGTGGCTAGGAGGGCTATGACCTGGAAGAGCAAGGGAAATTCTCTGTCAGCATGAGTGATTACCTAGGCATACAGGCAATGCAGTGTAGATGGAATTGGAAGTCAGGTTTTATCTGGTTCAGACAATCAACTGTCAAATCAAAGGTTACTTGTAAAAGAGCTGGGAGAGTGATGATACAGAACCAAAAAAGTATGCTGGAGCTGCTATTTGGTATTGCATAGTACTCAGTGAGACACCTCGTCTTAGAGAAGGAACTCCCATCAGGGGGCAGCACAAGCCTAACAGGACGGACTTCTTGCCCCATGAAGTACTTGATGAAAGGAAGAGTACTAAAGCAGAGTCAGTCAGTTAGACTGGTGTTTTTATCAATACTCTAGGAGGAAGAAATGAAGCAAAGTTGTTTCAGTCTGGGGAAAAGAGACCACATGGGCAAGCTGGCCTACATTAGCGCTGAAAACATCAGCAAGTTCTGTATTTGTCAGTGTTATTTGTGTTTTTGGATAGCACTCCCAATATCCAAATAAATATTTGCACTGAAAAGAAGGTTCATATATGCTCATTAAAATATCTGTTTTCCATTTTTTCAGTCATTTTTGTTTGACTGTTTGGTTATGTGATCAGCTATTCATTCAGATATCCTAATAGTCAAACAAAAATGACTGAGGGGAAATGCCAACCGGGCAGGTTGTTCGCACCTAGCCCCCTTTTTGAGGGGTGAAACAAGGGTGAGAACACCATTACCCCCTGCTTGGCACCTTGTCTGCCCAGTGGGTCTGGCTGTTCACCTCTTGCCCTTGGGATGGCCATACAGTGGGCTGCACTGTGCTGCTATGTATGGCCTTACCCATCTCTTAAGGAGATGTTTGTGTTCCGCCAATGTGTCTGCACTGTGGATCTTTCGTAACTCCCCAGCTCATCCCACTGCCACCAGAACTGCCAGATTTGCTTGGTTGGTTCACCGCCATTTCTTTGTGCTTGCCAATCACTTCGGCTGACTTGGTTTTTAGGACCCCAAGGAACAAATGACATCCCGAGTCGGACAGATGGACCCTGTCAGTCCAGTACAATTCATCTTTATCATGAAGAATGTCTTCATGCGTGATAGTCTCCCCCCCCCCGTGCAATCAGCCAGTGCCCTATTTCATTGTTGGGCCACTTCCTGGCACTGTCTACCCTCCCTGGGTGGTTAGCATTGGCCCAAACCCTTCACTGCAACATGTCAGACCATACTACCTTGCTCCCTGGGAAGCAGTCCTGTAGCAGCTTGAGATCTGACTTTGCCCTTTTTGTCAACCAGAGCCCCATTGCCTTGGGCAGATTTTTCTTGTCCAAGTGTACAGCTATAATTCCTGGGAATGGCTATTTATTTTTCGCCGCGGACAGTGCTGGGAACAGTTGCTCCCAGAGTATGCTGCGCTTACCTAACTATATTAATTCTGCCCGGTCACTGAGGCCCAGCTGGGTGCCCCACCCACTGCGTGTGGCCATCTTTGCTGCCCAGTGAATGATGCTGTGGCCGAAAATCCAAACTACCATCCTGGCCTGCGGTACTGCCACGTCTGCAAGAGAAGACAAGGTTGTATGGTCGTGATTCACTGGACCGGGCCACAGCCTGTGCTGCAGTGCACTGTCCAACCAGCTGAACCTCTGTATCCCTCACGTATGTCCGGAAATCTCGAGATTGTCATCTCTGAATTTGCTGTATCTGCTGGCTGGACAGCCCCATACATGCGGCAGTGAATGCAGCCCCAATCCTAAATGAATGTGCACTGTAGCGGAAGGGGTCGAGGCCCAGCTCCCTCACGCACATACTGAGCACCACCCCAAACTGGTATTGGGCCAGGGGTTTCCCATTCTCATGCCTAAATAATGGCCTGAGCCCTGAGGGCGCTGTCTACACCTCCATAGCTCTGGACAGAATATGGCGTAGGCAGAGGGATACAGTTTGATCAACTGCCCTCTTCCTCTCTGATTGGTCTTTGACCATCGTAAGTGGAGATTAAGAGCGCTGCCTTCCCACCCCACATCTTGAATTTGGAGACCTCTCACTGACATGTAGGTTCTCAAATTCTGGACTAGTTCACCTATCCGGAATGCACCGCATAGGGCAACCCAGAATGCTGTTGTGAAAAGCTGTATTTCGCGGCTAGAGGAACAGACTCTAGGCAATATACCTATTATCTGAGTCAACAGCTGGGGGGTAATGGGGTCTCTGATATCCTGAACTGGGGGCATATCCCTGGACCAGCTTTCTCGCATCTGATTCATAAAGAAACCGTTGTCCGGGGAGGGGTGACCTGCAGCTCGGCTAGCAAAGGTGATGGCTGATACTTTCCCGGAAATGGTTCCCGGTGCCAGGCCTTTGCTATGGAGGGATAAGGCAAACTGAAGCATTTGGCTTTCGGGGATGGGGAAACCTAGAGGCCAGATGTTCTGGAACCTGAAATCCTGAAACTTGGAGAATGCCTTTTCATATGCTCTCCTACTTCTGGTGACTAGGGAATCCTGGAATGTCTGAAATAGGTCTAATGTCCAAGGTTCCACATGTCGCTTGGGAATGGGTCTGGATCCTCCCTGGTTTCTGGGGCAAGAAGGCGAAATCTTTCTGTCTGGAATCGAGAAAGGGCATTGACTATGCTGTTGTTAATGCCAGGTACATGCTTGGCTGTAAACATTATGTTCATTTTTAAGCACCTGAGAACAAAAACCCAGACCAGCCTCATCACCCTTTCTGATTTGGATGACAACTTGTTGATAACATGGACGACTGCCATGTTATTGCACCAGAACAGGACTCTCCGGTTGGAGAAATCATTCCCCCACAATCTCACAGTCACTACTATGGGGAAGAATTCCAAGAAGGTCAAATCTCGGGTTATCCCTGATTCCTCCCACTCTGCCAGCCATGGGGCTGCACACCATTGTCCCCTAAAGTAGACCCCCAAACCATGCCCACCTGCTGCATCAGAGTTTATCTGCAGCTCAGATTCTAGAAGAAGCCATTGTGGCCAGAAACTGACCCTGTTGTAGTCTTGTAAAAAGACGTCCCAGATAGTCTTATCCTCCCACATCTCCTTCGTCGCCCTGATGTGGTGATGCGGGGGATAGTTGCTTCCTATGTGTGCATACAGGCAGGACATCATAAAAGCTCTCCCTGGGGCAATGACTTGGCAGGTGAAGTTCAGGCTACCCATGAGTGACTGCAGCTGCCTAACAGTTACTTTAGGCACTACCTGGAAAGCTACTATCACACTCTGGAGTGCCTGCAGCTTATTTTTTGGCAACTGTGAGAGGGAATGAGCAGTGTTGAGTTCTATGCTTAAATAGGTCAATTTGGTTAATGGGCCTTCTGTTTTTTCTGGTGCTAAGGGGACACCGAGCTCCCTGATCACCTCCTGGAATGTGCAAAGCAGTTGCCCGCACTCCATGGTGCCTGCCCTTTCTGTGAAGAGGAAATAATCCAAATAATGGGTGATCTGATTTCGCCCAGGCTGCTGGCACGTGACCCATTCGAGCACCGAGCTGAAATTCTCAAAGGCAGCACAAAAGATGGAACATCCCATGGGCATTGTCTTGTCGAAGTAGAACTTGCCCTGGAATTCCATTCCCAGCAGCTTGAAGTCATCAGGATGGACCGGCAGCAAGTGGAATGCAGATTGAATATCGCATTTTGTGAGAAGGGTCCCTACTCCGCAAGCCCGCACCATTTCAACCGCTGCATCGAATGATGCTTCCCTAATGGAGCACAACTCCTGGGGTATCGCGTCATTCACTGACTCTCCTTGGGTGGGAAAGGTGGTGAATAAGGTGAAACTCACCAGGTGCCTTCTTTGGGACAATGCTGAGATTCTCAGTGTGGACATGGGAAGTGAGTCAAAGGGCCCCTGAATCCTCCCTTCCCTGACCTCTTTATTAATTTTACTCTGAACTAGTTGCTCATTCTCTTGCACTGATTTCAGGTTCTTAGCCCCCAAGTGATAGCAGGAGCCTAATGTTGGGATCCTAAAACCTAGCCGAAAACCTTCCACTATGTAATTGGCGGTGGTGGGATGGGGGGAATTCACGAGTGACTGCCCTTAGGGTCTCATGCTGTACCAGAGTTGGAGCCCTTCCCCAAGGTGAGAGTGGTACTGGATTGGCCTGACGGGCCTTGCTTAGCACCATTTTGACCCCTATTTCTGGCCCCATACTGCTGAACTTCTTGCAGTTTGATGTGGTGTGAGAGCCCGAACACTGGGTACATACGTGTTTTAATCTACAGGGGGAGAGAAAACATTTACCTCTGTTGTTGTAGTCCCAGCATGTTGGACCACCTGGGGGAGGCTTCAATCGCCTGCCCCTTGACCCTTCACCCTGTGGAGCGCTCCCATCTCTGGCAAGGACATGACCACTGTCGGATTGAGGGGCATAGTTGGAGCTGCTGATGCCCTCCAGCCACAAATCATGTGCATGAACATCCCACCTCAAATTAGGATTGTTGGCGGCCCTACAATGGAATGCCTCATCATAACACAGCCATGCTCCGGGGCTTCCTGTATTGTAAGCCCTCCGGATGATGTCTGAGTTCTTCACCAGCTCGACCTCCCTATAAAGGGTCACTCCCATGTAAATATTAAAGACTGTCGTCCAATTGGTCCAATTACGTGCGGTCTTTGGCCTCTTGAATTTCTCATGGTCTTTCCTATCCTCCCGCTCATTTGCATTGGGAATAGGGTAGCTGAAAAGGAGTGCAAAGATGTCTATATACTCACCACTTCATATTGTTTCCCGTGTCGCCTGAAGCAAGTACTCATCCAATGGGGCGGACATGTCAGCGTAACCCCCTGCCAGAGGCCGGGGTTCCTCCCACTGCTCACTGTACCAAGTGGCACTGTTTGTGCAGCATGACTCTGCAACTCACACTTGTGCAACTGCCTTTTGCCTGTGGTTTAAACAAAGCCTAGGTCTTTCCTATAAGGGAGGGTGGCTTCCACCCCCCATGACTCACCCAGCCTACAATAAAGGGACAGGCAACCACGAGACCACCCCCAGTACGAGCCCGGCCCAGTGGGGGTCTTGGTCAGGATCTGCCTGGATGGTCCCGCTCCCTCTGACTCGGGGTCCCACTCCTACATGCAGGCCCCCTGGAGCTCACCTTCCATATGGGGGTCATCGGTGTTCGCCACCACATGGCCTGTGCTGTTGCTGCTTCTGGGCTGCCTTGAGACTGTCTGTCAGGGCCTGCATTCCCTCCCCCAGGGTGGCTATTTGCATCTGCTGACTGGGCGTAAATTCCTCCCTGTGTCAGCTGGGATTGGGTTCCTTATCCCTGTAATGAGAAGGCAAGACCAAGTGATGCCTTTGCCCCTGAAGGGTGGCGTGGGGGAAACCTCATCATCAGGGGTTCGGATGCCCCTGTCTCCCCCCCCCCTTAGTTGAGCAGGGGGAAATGGTTCGAATCTCCCTTGGGAGCTCTCCAGCTCCTCGATCCAGTTCTGATAGCCCACTAGCTGCACCTGGTGGGCCTGTAGCATCACCCCTGCCCCTGTTCCTCTGTGAGGTTCGTGATGGGGGGGTTGTGGGGCCTGACCAGCCTGGGATGTCCACTTAACCTGACCCTTGGGTGGGACCTTTCTTTTTTGGGGGGCCATCCTTAGCTCCTTCACTGGCCTCTGGTTGGGCAACCAGGAAATACGTCCCCTAGAGCACCCCAGCCATGTGGGCCACGGGAGTCTAGGTGCTTGAAACCTGTGGTCCCAGGAGGCAAGCACCACTGAGCCCACCGGCCCACCCGGGTGCCTCTAGACTGGGGGGGATGGGTGAGGACCAGTCGCACCCCACCCCCCACCACCGAAGGGGGAGGCTCCTGTGTCAGGGGGAGGGAGGCAGGCAGTGAGCAACCCTGGTGGGGGGGAGAGGGGACAGCCCTGTAGACCCCACAGCACACAGCCATGCTGATTGATGAGCCACCGGGGGTGGGAAGAACTGGAGCATGCTGCTATATGGCTTATTAGAAGCAGGGGAGGAGTGGGCTAACAGACTTGGAGCATCGAAGAGCGCTGCCACACTGTACCCATGAGGAGGGAGGCAGGCCAGCAAACCAACAGAGCCACATGCCCCCGCTTTAAAGAAGGCCGTCCCTTGAGCCCGGTGCGCTGCACGTTTTCCCCACTCGCTGCTGTGAACCAGAATGAGGCGGTGAGCAGGGAACCTAAAATGGCACCTGGAAGTCCCACGTATCGCGAGAGCTCCGGGTGCCCATCTCGTTACCGGGCAATGCCCCCGCCCCCCCTCCAGTCTGCGTATGGCAAGGTGTCCACCTCCCGACCACTCATCTCCTTCCTAGAAGGTGAAGGGGGCGGCACCAAACCCCCCACCACGGTGAGCGCGGTGGGTGATTAGCCCAGATTCACCTGCACAGTGAGCCCATGATTCCCCTGGAGTCTGATGTGGATGGTGGCCCACATGGTGGATGCAGTATAACATCTGGTGGCCACCTAATAAACGAGAAAGTGGACATACACCTGTGTCATGGGCTAATGTGGACTATTGTCTCATTTGAAAACACCCTTTGATGTCAGTGCAAGGACTGTGATCCTGGCTTGTGGGAGAGGGAACCTCATGCACCTACACCTCTCCACACATTTTTAAGCAGGCCTCCTCCCTGGTATTCCCAACCTTCACCTCTTGTCAAGTCCTCATAGAAAACAGGAACCAGCACTGGCACCTGTAGCCTCATGCACCACATGATATTCACAAGGATGTCAGTTGTGAAGGGGCTTTCTTACTGGTGCTGTTACTAACTGGAGCAGGAAAAAGCTCTGGGAAGGGAAAAGAGGGAACCAGGATCTGATGCAGCTTGACCATGTGCTCATAGTGCCACCTTTCCTCACCACTTCCTCCCTTGGCTGCCATCACAGCCTGCAGATAGGTTCACCAGCCCTCCTGGTTTGACCTCGAGTCTCTGGCTTTGTAGCAGCACCTCTGGGATCAGGTTCGGGGGGGAGGAGGGGCAGAAGGAAGGCTGTGTAGACTGTAAACTCTCTTGGCACAGGGTGTGGAGGCCAAGCAGTTGAGGGAAGCTTGTATTTAAAGGCTGGTATGGCAAAGATTTAAGTCTGACTTATGAGAGAGGTTATATTGATATGAAAGCACTGAACTTTTTTTTTCTTTTCTTTTTAATAAACTTTTATTGTTTCATCATTTAACTAAAGTGGACAATTTTCAGTATTTGCAACTCAGGAGTGCTTGTACTTCAGGGCCAAATAAGAAAGAGGTTGGCAGGGATCCTCTTAGGGTTGAGAAGCTTCTGTTTGAGCAAGATAAATCTACAGGAAAGCACTGAACTTTTAAAGATTTTTTCCCCCCAGCCCAGCCTCATAGTTTTCTATGGAGGGCGTTTTCTGTGGTTGCACCGCAGATGTGGAACTCCCTCCCGTTGGAGGTCCGCTTGACTACCGACCTCCCCCCTTTCCNTTTTATCAATACTCTAGGAGGAAGAAATGAAGCAAAGTTGTTTCAGTCTGGGGAAAAGAGACCACATGGGCAAGCTGGCCTACATTAGCGCTGAAAACATCAGCAAGTTCTGTATTTGTCAGTGTTATTTGTGTTTTTGGATAGCACTCCCAATATCCAAATAAATATTTGCACTGAAAAGAAGGTTCATATATGCTCATTAAAATATCTGTTTTCCATTTTTTCAGTCATTTTTGTTTGACTGTTTGGTTATGTGATCAGCTATTCATTCAGATATCCTAATAGTCAAACAAAAATGACTGAGGGGAAATGCCAACTGAAAACCCCAAAAGTAAATACCCCAAGGAAGCAGGCACAAATAGCATTTTGCAAGACATAGATTGAAGTGGGCCAAATCACCAAATACAGATTTAGCTGCAAATAACCGCTTCGCTATTAGCTTGAATGGTTTAGAAATAAGAAACAGAATGAAGTAACTCTGATCTTAGAACATTCACCTGTTGACAAGGCTGGGGGACAACTATTGTCCAAAACCACATTTTGGTCAGCTGGGCTGAACCTTTTGGGGTGAAATCAGATGGGAAACTTGTCCACTGGAGCCTGTGTTCATTCATGTACCCCCACTCACATGTTTAGCTTCCCCAACATAATAAACAAGCAACCCCCTACCTGTATTTCATGTGCTTGAGGCAGCCTCCACTCAGTGGCTCTAGCCATCTCCCTGTCCCTGGGCTGCTGACAACTGGCAGGAAGAGAGAAGCTGCGATTGATCCCTGGGCCATTCACAGCTGGCAGGGAGTGGGGAGCCACAATGCGTCTAGGGCTGCTGATAGCTGGCAGGGAGAGGAAGTCAGTGGTCTGGGCACAAACGTGCTTCCCTCTCCCCACCAGCTATCAGTGCCCCTAGCTAGGTGCACTAGGCATGACTGCAACTCTCTGGTGTTGGCAGACATGGATGCAGGTGAAGCTGTGGGTGAACCTAACTGACAGGCTGCAGCCATATGGGCACCCATTGTCGACGCATCCCCAGGAAGAAGATGAGGACACAGTTTGTGGGATAGAACGGCCTCACTCTTTATTGGTTAAATTACATCCAAAAGGGGGAAGGGGTAGCCCTTCCCATTTCCCCCTTTGAACTGGAGTCCTATTACTTAACTGTTTGTAAACAACCAG
The DNA here is from genome assembly GCA_003113815.1 of Sphenodon punctatus. Classification (NCBI taxonomy): domain Eukaryota; kingdom Metazoa; phylum Chordata; class Lepidosauria; order Sphenodontia; family Sphenodontidae; genus Sphenodon; species Sphenodon punctatus. The sequence continues at coordinate 458,419 of QEPC01010052.1, read as the reverse complement.
AGGTCCCTATCCTAGACAGGTGAATGTCCCTTGTCACCAGTCTAACTGGTCCGGACGTTCTCAAGTTAAGTCCGAGTGGAACCTTCCTTTGTCCTAACTTCCCAATGTTAACTTACCCCCGCCATGATCTTGGGTTTCCCCAGGCCGGGCAGGTTGTTCGCACCTAGCCCCCTTTTTGAGGGGTGAAACAAGGGTGAGAACACCATTACCCCCTGCTTGGCACCTTGTCTGCCCAGTGGGTCTGGCTGTTCACCTCTTGCCCTTGGGATGGCCATACAGTGGGCTGCACTGTGCTGCTATGTATGGCCTTACCCATCTCTTAAGGAGATGTTTGTGTTCCGCCAATGTGTCTGCACTGTGGATCTTTCGTAACTCCCCAGCTCATCCCACTGCCACCAGAACTGCCAGATTTGCTTGGTTGGTTCACCGCCATTTCTTTGTGCTTGCCAATCACTTCGGCTGACTTGGTTTTTAGGACCCCAAGGAACAAATGACATCCCGAGTCGGACAGATGGACCCTGTCAGTCCAGTACAATTCATCTTTATCGTGAAGAATGTCTTCATGCGTGATAGTCTCCCCCCCCCCGTGCAATCAGCCAGTGCCCTATTTCATTGTTGGGCCACTTCCTGGCACTGTCTACCCTCCCTGGGTGGTTAGCATTGGCCCAAACCCTTCACTGCAACATGTCAGACCATACTACCATGCTCCCTGGGAAGCAGTCCTGTAGCAGCTTGAGATCTGACTTTGCCCTTTTTGTCAACCAGAGCCCCATTGCCTTGGGCAGATTTTTCTTGTCCAAGTGTACAGCTATAATTCCTGGGAATGGCTATTTATTTTTCGCCGCGGACAGTGCTGGGAACAGTTGCTCCCAGAGTATGCTGCGCTTACCTAACTATATTAATTCTGCCCGGTCACTGAGGCCCAGCTGGGTGCCCCACCCACTGCGTGTGGCCATCTTTGCTGCCCAGTGAATGATGCTGTGGCCGAAAATCCAAACTACCATCCTGGCCTGCGGTACTGCCACGTCTGCAAGAGAAGACAAGGTTGTATGGTCGTGATTCACTGGACCGGGCCACAGCCTGTGCTGCAGTGCACTGTCCAACCAGCTGAACCTCTGTATCCCTCACGTATGTCCGGAAATCTCGAGATTGTCATCTCTGAATTTGCTGTATCTGCTGGCTGGACAGCCCCATACATGCGGCAGTGAATGCAGCCCCAATCCTAAATGAATGTGCACTGTAGCGGAAGGGGTCGAGGCCCAGCTCCCTCACGCACATACTGAGCACCACCCCAAACTGGTATTGGGCCAGGGGTTTCCCATTCTCATGCCTAAATAATGGCCTGAGCCCTGAGGGCGCTGTCTACACCTCCATAGCTCGGACTGGACAGAATATGGCGTAGGCAGAGGGATACAGTTTGATCAACTGCCCTCTTCCTCTCTGATTGGTCTTTGACCATCGTAAGTGGAGATTAAGAGCGCTGCCTTCCCACCCCACATCTTGAATTTGGAGACCTCTCACTGACATGTAGGTTCTCAAATTCTGGACTAGTTCACCTATCCGGAATGCACCGCATAGGGCAACCCAGAATGCTGTTGTGAAAAGCTGTATTTCGCGGCTAGAGGAACAGACTCTAGGCAATATACCTATTATCTGAGTCAACAGCTGGGGGGTAATGGGGTCTCTGATATCCTGAACTGGGGGCATATCCCTGGACCAGCTTTCTCGCATCTGATTCATAAAGAAACCGTTGTCCGGGGAGGGGTGACCTGCAGCTCGGCTAGCAAAGGTGATGGCTGATACTTTCCCGGAAATGGTTCCCGGTGCCAGGCCTTTGCTATGGAGGGATAAGGCAAACTGAAGCATTTGGCTTTCGGGGATGGGGAAACCTAGAGGCCAGATGTTCTGGAACCTGAAATCCTGAAACTTGGAGAATGCCTTTTCATATGCTCTCCTACTTCTGGTGACTAGGGAATCCTGGAATGTCTGAAATAGGTCTAATGTCCAAGGTTCCACATGTCGCTTGGGAATGGGTCTGGATCCTCCCTGGTTTCTGGGGCAAGAAGGCGAAATCTTTCTGTCTGGAATCGAGAAAGGGCATTGACTATGCTGTTGTTAATGCCAGGTACATGCTTGGCTGTAAACATTATGTTCATTTTTAAGCACCTGAGAACAAAAACCCAGACCAGCCTCATCACCCTTTCTGATTTGGATGACAACTTGTTGATAACATGGACGACTGCCATGTTATTGCACCAGAACAGGACTCTCCGGTTGGAGAAATCATTCCCCCACAATCTCACAGTCACTACTATGGGGAAGAATTCCAAGAAGGTCAAATCTCGGGTTATCCCTGATTCCTCCCACTCTGCCAGCCATGGGGCTGCACACCATTGTCCCCTAAAGTAGACCCCCAAACCATGCCCACCTGCTGCATCAGAGTTTATCTGCAGCTCAGATTCTAGAAGAAGCCATTGTGGCCAGAAACTGACCCTGTTGTAGTCTTGTAAAAAGACGTCCCAGATAGTCTTATCCTCCCACATCTCCTTCGTCGCCCTGATGTGGTGATGCGGGGGATAGTTGCTTCCTATGTGTGCATACAGGCAGGACATCATAAAAGCTCTCCCTGGGGCAATGACTTGGCAGGTGAAGTTCAGGCTACCCATGAGTGACTGCAGCTGCCTAACAGTTACTTTAGGCACTACCTGGAAAGCTACTATCACACTCTGGAGTGCCTGCAGCTTATTGTTTGGCAACTGTGAGAGGGAATGAGCAGTGTTGAGTTCTATGCTTAAATAGGTCAATTTGGTTAATGGGCCTTCTGTTTTTTCTGGTGCTAAGGGGACACCGAGCTCCCTGATCACCTCCTGGAATGTGCAAAGCAGTTGCCCGCACTCCATGGTGCCTGCCCTTTCTGTGAAGAGGAAATAATCCAAATAATGGGTGATCTGATTTCGCCCAGGCTGCTGGCACGTGACCCATTCGAGCACCGAGCTGAAATTCTCAAAGGCAGCACAAAAGATGGAACATCCCATGGGCATTGTCTTGTCGAAGTAGAACTTGCCCTGGAATTCCATTCCCAGCAGCTTGAAGTCATCAGGATGGACCGGCAGCAAGTGGAATGCAGATTGAATGTCACATTTTGTGAGAAGGGTCCCTACTCCGCAAGCCCGCACCATTTCAACCGCTGCATCGAATGATGCTTCCCTAATGGAGCACAACTCCTGGGGTATCGCGTCATTCACTGACTCTCCTTGGGTGGGAAAGGTGGTGAATAAGGTGAAACTCACCAGGTGCCTTCTTTGGGACAATGCTGAGATTCTCAGTGTGGACATGGGAAGTGAGTCAAAGGGCCCCTGAATCCTCCCTTCCCTGACCTCTTTATTAATTTTACTCTGAACTAGTTGCTCATTCTCTTGCACTGATTTCAGGTTCTTAGCCCCCAAGTGATAGCAGGAGCCTAATGTTGGGATCCTAAAACCTAGCCGAAAACCTTCCACTATGTAATTGGCGGTGGTGGGATGGGGGGAATTCACGAGTGACTGCCCTTAGGGTCTCATGCTGTACCAGAGTTGGAGCCCTTCCCCAAGGTGAGAGTGGTACTGGATTGGCCTGACGGGCCTTGCTTAGCACCATTTTGACCCCTATTTCTGGCCCCATACTGCCGAACTTCTTGCAGTTTGATGTGGTGTGAGAGCCCGAACACTGGGTACATACGTGTTTTAATCTACAGGGGGAAAGAAAACATTTACCTCTGTTGTTGTAGTCCCAGCATGTTGGACCACCCGGGGGAGGCTTCAATCGCCTGCCCCTTGACCCTTCACCCTGTGGAGCGCTCCCATCTCTGGCAAGGACATGACCACTGTCGGATTGAGGGGCATAGTTGGAGCTGCTGATGCCCTCCAGCCACAAATCATGTGCATGAACATCCCACCTCAAATTAGGATTGTTGGCGGCCCTACAATGGAATGCCTCATCATAACACAGCCAAGCTCCGGGGCTTCCTGTATTGTAAGCCCTCCGGATGATGTCTGAGTTCTTCACCAGCTCGACCTCCCTATAAAGGGTCACTCCCATGTAAATATTAAAGACTGTCGTCCAATTGGTCCAATTACGTGCGGTCTTTGGCCTCTTGAATTTCTCATGGTCTTTCCTATCCTCCCGCTCATTTGCATTGGGAATAGGGTAGCTGAAAAGGAGTGCAAAGATTTCTATATACTCACCACTTCATATTGTTTCCCGTGTCGCCTGCAGCAAGTACTCATCTAATGGGGCGGACATGTCAGCGTAACCCCCTGCCAGAGGCCGGGGTTCCTCCCACTGCTCACTGTACCAAGTGGCACTGTTTGTGCAGCATGACTCTGCAACTCACACTTGTGCAACTGCCTTTTGCCTGTGGTTTAAACAAAGCCTAGGTCTTTCCTATAAGGGAGGGTGGCTTCCACCCCCCATGACTCACCCAGCCTACAATAAAGGGACAGGCAACCACGAGACCACCCCCAGTACGAGCCCGGCCCAGTGGGGGTCTTGGTCAGGATCTGCCTGGATGGTCCCGCTCCCTCTGACTCGGGGTCCCACTCCTACATGCAGGCCCCCTGGAGCTCACCTTCCATATGGGGGTCATCGGTGTTCGCCACCACATGGCCTGTGCTGTTGCTGCTTCTGGGCTGCCTTGAGACTGTCTGTCAGGGCCTGCATTCCCTCCCCCAGGGTGGCTATTTGCATCTGCTGACTGGGCGTAAATTCCTCCCTGTGTCAGCTGGGATTGGGTTCCTTATCCCTGTAATGAGAAGGCAAGACCAAGTGATGCCTTTGCCCCTGAAGGGTGGCGTGGGGGAAACCTCATCATCAGGGGTTCGGATGCCCCTGTCTCCCCCCCCCCTTAGTTGAGCAGGGGGAAATGGTTCGAATCTCCCTTGGGAGCTCTCCAGCTCCTCGATCCAGTTCTGATAGCCCACTAGCTGCACCTGGTGGGCCTGTAGCATCACCCCTGCCCCTGTTCCTCTGTGAGGTTCGTGATGGGGGGGTTGTGGGGCCTGACCAGCCTGGGATGTCCACTTAACCTGACCCTTGGGTGGGACCTTTCTTTTTTGGGGGGCCATCCTTAGCTCCTTCACTGGCCTCTGGTTGGGCAACCAGGAAATACGTCCCCTAGAGCACCCCAGCCATGTGGGCCACGGGAGTCTAGGTGCTTGAAACCTGTGGTCCCAGGAGGCAAGCACCACTGAGCCCACCGGCCCACCCGGGTGCCTCTAGACTGGGGGGGATGGGTGAGGACCAGTCGCACCCCACCCCCCACCACCGAAGGGGGAGGCTCCTGTGTCAGGGGGCAGGAGGGGAGGGAGGCAGGCAGTGAGCAACCCTGGTGGGGGGGAGAGGGGACAGCCCTGTAGACCCCACAGCACACAGCCGTGCTGATTGATGAGCCACCGGGGGTGGGAAGAACTGGAGCATGCTGCTATATGGCTTATTAGAAGCAGGGGAGGAGTGGGCTAACAGACTTGGAGCATCGAAGAGCGCTGCCACACTGTACCCATGAGGAGGGAGGCAGGCCAGCAAACCAACAGAGCCACATGCCCCCGCTTTAAAGAAGGCCGTCCCTTGAGCCCGGTGCGCTGCACGTTTTCCCCACTCGCTGCTGTGAACCAGAATGAGGCGGTGAGCAGGGAACCTAAAATGGCACCTGGAAGTCCCACGTATCGCGAGAGCTCCGGGTGCCCATCTCGTTACCGGGCAATGCCCCCGCCCCCCCTCCAGTCTGCGTATGGCAAGGTGTCCACCTCCCGACCACTCATCTCCTTCCTAGAAGGTGAAGGGGGCGGCACCAAACCCCCCACCACGGTGAGCGCGGTGGGTGATTAGCCCAGATTCACCTGCACAGTGAGCCCATGATTCCCCTGGAGTCTGATGTGGATGGTGGCCCACATGGTGGATGCAGTATAACATCTGGTGGCCACCTAATAAACGAGAAAGTGGACATACACCTGTGTCATGGGCTAATGTGGACTATTGTCTCATTTGAAAACACCCTTTGATGTCAGTGCAAGGACTGTGATCCTGGCTTGTGGGAGAGGGAACCTCATGCACCTACACCTCTCCACACATTTTTAAGCAGGCCTCCTCCCTGGTATTCCCAACCTTCACCTCTTGTCAAGTCCTCATAGAAAACAGGAACCAGCACTGGCACCTGTAGCCTCATGCACCACATGATATTTACAAGGATGTCAGTTGTGAAGGGGCATTCTTACTGGTGCTGTTACTAACTGGAGCAGGAAAAAGCTCTGGGAAGGGAAAAGAGGGAACCAGGATCTGATGCAGCTTGACCATGTGCTCATAGTGCCACCTTGCCTCACCACTTCCTCCCTTGGCTGCCATCACAGCCTGCAGATAGGTTCACCAGCCCTCCTGGTTTGACCTCGAGTCTCTGGCTTTGTAGCAGCACCTCTGGGATCAGGTTCGGGGGGGAGGAGGGGCAGAAGGAAGGCTGTGTAGACTGTAAACTCTCTTGGCACAGGGTGTGGAGGCCAAGCAGTTGAGGGAAGCTTGTATTTAAAGGCTGGTATGGCAAAGATTTAAGTCTGACTTATGAGAGAGGTTATATTGATATGAAAGCACTGAACTTTTTTTTTCTTTTCTTTTTAATAAACTTTTATTGTTTCATCATTTAACTAAAGTGGACAATTTTCAGTATTTGCAACTCAGGAGTGCTTGTACTTCAGGGTCAAATAAGAAAGAGGTTGGCAGGGATCCTCTTAGGGTTGAGAAGCTTCTGTTTGAGCAAGATAAATCTACAGGAAAGCACTGAACTTTTAAAGATTTTTTCCCCCCAGCCCAGCCTCATAGTTTTCTATGGAGGGCGTTTTCTGTGGTTGCACCGCAGATGTGGAACTCCCTCCCGTTGGAGGTCCGCTTGACTACCGACCTCCCCCCTTTCCGTAGACAGTGTAAGACCTGGCTATTCCGCCGAGCCTTTACTAAAGGAGATGGGGTGGGTGGGTTGGGTTAGGGAGGGTTTGGGTATGGGTTATTTTACTCTGGGGATTTTATATTGTTTTATGTTATGGTGCCAATACAGACCATGCAACATGTATTTTTCATAAGCGTCCTGAAAAAATGTGCCTAGATGACAACCCTACTTGCACTCTCCAATCCCTGACAGCAGTGCAGACCCAGCTGCAATCAAATTTATCTGGCCATTTCTTTTTTACACTAAATATCATGGACTCATTTGTAAATAACAAGTTCTAATCAAATAGCACATACATCAAACTATTACAAAGAGGAAAAGAAATTACAGAGGGTAGGGAGGAGAGTGGGAGTGAAGACAAAAAGCTCTGGTGATTGGAAATGCTCTTCATATTCCAGGTTGTGACACGGGTACTGCTAGATTACAGATACCTTTAGCCATCTGCTGGGCCTGAAGGCCTCTCTTGGAAGTGACAACTTGTACACCTCACACGGCTGTCAACATTGACAGAGACACTGAGCAACAGGATGCCAGCAAGCTTAACAATTACATTGTCTCCGTGAGCGACACTTGCAGCAATTCGTTTGTCACTCTCTGACTGTGATGTGAAAAGGAAACTGGATATTATTTTAAAAATTGAGCTTTATGAAAACAAAAATGTGCTAGTCCACAAAACCAAAAAAACACCCAACATCCCCACCCCCCAAAGTAAGCAGTCATACTTCTTGCTAATAGGCCTAAAACGGATAGATGGAGACATGGCAATGCTTATGGCACTACTGTCATCAATTAAAGTAGGGTTGTCCAACTGGCAGCCCCCAGGCTGGATCCTGCAAGTGGTAGAGTTCCATATGGCCCACACTCTTAAAATCTGATTTTATTAATTATTGTTATTTTCAAAATATAATGTCCCAGGAAGTTGTCATGCAATAACCACTCCAAACATTGCATGTTTAACTTGCACAATTTGTGCTGATAATTTTGAACAAAATATTATTATTCATACATTATGAAATAGCATACATTGATCATCCAATGAAAGATTTTTGTGTAATCCGGAATGCCAGCAAACTGTTGTGAAGTGATCCAGCCCATGGTGGCCAAGAAGTTAAACTGCCCTGAGTGAAAGGACATGTCCATGATATACTGTATCACTGGGTCACTCTGATGTTCTTCATAAACATGCCAAACCCAACAATGAGACCAGTCTTTCACCATTAAAGTCAATGGCAAAGCTCCCATTGACTTTAATGATGGATGATTGTCCAGTGTTTTTATAGTTTGTAAAGCTACATGAATTTACAACAACCAACTCTTTAGGTGAGGATAAGGCCACACAAGCTATTCATCTCACCCCACCTGCAAGGCATCTCCCCTGTAATATGTTTTTCTGAACTTGTATAACCCATTCAATAGCTCATAGTCTTGACACTGCATCTACCTATATCATCATTGTCATCATGTCACTATTAGTTTCATGATAGTGTCTAGGAATGGCAAAATCAGGCTTATTTATTTAAATTTTATCCCACCCTATCCTGTGGGCTCAGGGCAGGTTACAGCACACTATCAAATATATATATAATGAAACAGACAAGACAGAGTTGGAGGGAAAGCAGAATTAGAGCTGAAATGAATAGGTGGTTATATGAATATTTGCATATTTAGATTGTCCTCCAAATATCCAAATGATATCTGCATATTTACATATTCAGTTATTTCATTTGGATACTTAGTTTATATGAATATTTTGGTTATTTTTTTATCATTTTGAAGTAACCAAAATGACTCAGCCTAAGTATCTGATGACCTGGATATCAAAAGTAGCAAAACAGGCCGAACATTGGCTTTCTTGGATCCAAATGGAAGCGGGCAAATTCATTGGGTACAGTATTCATTGTAGATATTTATTTCAGCTCTAAAGCAGGTATACACTGAAGTGAAGTAAACTATTTCATAGCATCACAGAAGGTTCACGTTAGATCCAAGGCTAAAACCCTGATCATGAGACTCCTGTTCCTACATCCTGTTTGCTAGGCAGTCGGGTCTTTGACTTCTGAAGAAAAAGCTCCCACTGTCATCAACAAACATTGATTCCACATTCATTAACCCTTGTAATAAGGCAGCAATGACAGTGAGTGGTTGTGTACAGTATTTCCTTCTGTACTCCTTTCCCTGAAATGCTTATGTTTTGCTTTGGACTCTTTTATGACATCCAGTTCCTTTATGCCCTTCAAAGTGCAGCACCCTCCTCAAGTGTTGTTTTTTTTTCTAGAGGCAGCATACAATTCTCACTTACAAGCAAAGTTCAAAGTCATCCAAGAATGTTTAATCTAGCTACACAAACCATCCAAGATTGCAAAAATTAAACTGAGATCTTGGAAAAACAGACACTCTCTCATTTCTGCCAGAAACTGAGAGTGGGAACATCTTGCCTAAATCTGAAAAAATACATTTTTATCCCCCTCTTCCTGAATTAGCAGAAATGTGTGAAAAGTCATGTTGGGACTGGTGGAACTGGACAAGAGAGAGGATGGGGGCATTGGTGTTTTTGGGTGGGTTTTTTTAATCTGTTAAAAATATTTATTGGGGAAAAAATTTATTCACAGATGTATATACCTAGCTATTACCAAAACAAAAATCAGAGGCTTTAAACCAGGGATGGGGAACCTCAGGCCTGGGGGCCAAATGCGGCTCTCAACAAGATTTGATGGGACCCCTTTCCTGTGCCTGGGCCTGACCCCCTGGATCCATTCTCTACCCCCAAGCACTGAAAAAATGAGCTCATGATAATGGAGCAGAAAGGAGGACATGCACACAAGGGTAGGGGACAGATCCACAGCACAAATCCATGATCTGGGCCCTTCTTTTCTTCAATAAACCCATTAAACACCCCGCCCCCAACCTCTATGTGGCCCTGGGAACTTATACTAATATTCAATGTGGCCCCCATGACAGAAACGATTCCCCACTCCTGCTTTAAACCTCTGCTTTTCTTTTTGCCCTGGCATGGAAACCATCCAACCAATCCATGACAAAAATTTAATATGATGTACAACACATACTCATGAACCAGTGGCCTATATACAAAAGAAGTCTGGGCCATTGGCTTCAGAAATGTTTTTGTAAGGTAGCAGCATTTACAGCTGGCATTTGGAAGACTTTTCAGGAATGGCATCTGTAGAAGTGAATTCAGTGCTGGCAATCAAAGAAACGCTTGCAGCAGCAAGCTCCTCATTCTGTGTACAAGGGATGTTTGTTTCTGTCCAACTTAACAAGCCATGGGGACTGGACACTGCTTCTTTTTCTTTCCCATCTTACAATTTGAATTTTGGCTTCTTTAGCAGGCTCAGTGTACTGAACTGTATGGCACAGAAAAGGAGAAAGGGAAAAGCAGGAGCTGACAAGGAACACAATAAAAAATTAATGCTCCTTTTTATCAGGGCTGGAGAAGAGGGGCTTTTAAGCATTCAGTATGGGCTCCAGCCAATCCTTCATTCTTGGCTTCCTTCTCAGCCATCTTTTGCCTCTCCAGACTTCCACATTTTGGCCACCACTAGAATACCTTACAGCATCTACAACAAGGAGGATGGGATGCCCACATTTTTTCACAAATTTGCTGCCTCTCCAAGGATCAGAAAACAAGTGCCACCAACATGATCCTCTCTGCCAGAAAGGGTTATCGTCAAAACACACCGACTATCCACTACAACAATTAGCATCTTATAAGCTACTCCCTGCCTGGGTACAAAACTATGAGCACAGAAGCTGCCTCTTTGCTCAGGCATGACATTCATTCTCTAGGTGGAAGTTCATTTTCAAGCAGTGGTGTTGGGGTTGCAATACTGTACTGGTATTTTATTTCAGCCCTGCTATACTACAGCTTGGGACTCACACTGTGAAATTCAGTGCTTATCCTTCCCATCAGTTGTTTAGTGGGAAGTGGAAGGTCCCAGCCCACAGTACAGCATGGAGGAATCTGTATTTGAGCAGCTAGAACTAGAGCCCTTAGGCCGGGGGATGATGAGGCTGTGCAGATTGGGGCCCAGGAGTGGAAGCCTTGCAGGATCAGGGCCCAGGAGCTGGGCAAGCTGGAGTCTGGAAACAATACAGGAATCAGTAGCCAGGAGGTCAGTCAGAGAGGGGCAGGCATTTTACCAAATGAGCAGCCAAGCCAGGGAGTGGAATCACTGTGGGAGTCTGTAGCCAAGAGATCCATCCTGGGAGCAAACGTCATTCCAAGGGATAAGCCAACTGGGGTCCAAAGCCAATACCAGGGTCAAAGTCAGGAGGTATGTCCAAGGTAGGGTTGCCACCTATGTATATTTTTCCAGGTCACTTATGAAACATACATGTTGCAGGGTCTGCATTGGCACCTATGGCACCAATACAGAACCTACAACATGTATGTTTCATAAGTGGCCTGGAAAAATATACATAGGTGGCAATCCTAGTCCACGGAGAAGAAAATCAAGGCGTGAGGCAGGTACAGGGCTGGAGAGACTGAGTGGAGGGATACTAGTGTTGAAGGAAAGGAAGGGGAAAGTGGGAAAGAACTGAAGCAGAGGAGCATGTAGAACCACCAAAGTGTGGAGCTGCTCTGAGGAGCCTGAAACTCAACCAACTAGGCTAATATAGCTAGCTGTGGTTTGGAGTGGCCGATGAGGAATAGATTGCCTCAGAGTTCCACATGAGGCTCAGCTGGGCTGCCTCAAGATTAGCAATGCCGCTCAGCTGGGGAGGCACAACTGCAGACTAGAATCACAACTTGGGAGGCCCTGACACAGCCTTGCAGAATTGCCAAAATCAGGCCCAAGTCTGATCTGTAACAGGGCAGCCCTGCTCATATGGAACACTGTAATGTCCTAGTACTCCACAGGGGTGGAAAAATGACTAAGCCAGCCCCCTTTTTTTAATGTAGTCCTGTCCCCATGGAATGCCCTGACAATGAAAGAACTCTCTGTGGGGTATGGGTCACCCTTTTCCTGACGTGGCCCCACTCCCACAGTGTGCTGTGACTTCATAGCTTTCTGTGTAAGCTGGCTGGACCTCTTGTTCACAGAGAAGCCTGACACAGTCCAAGTCCCAGGGACTTGAACCAGGAGAACTCCTAAACTAAACCAAGTCCAACGGGATCCCTCAGGTCCCATAGGGCATGGTCCAGTATGCAAGCCTCTAGCTAGATCTACACCTCTATGTTTAAGATATAGGTTCATGAGACTCAGGAAAAAATACTCAGATTATATACATCAACTAAAGGTTTGAAATGCATCCTTTTAAAATTACAGTTCCACCACATGGCATAGATTGATTAAACAGTTTGCTCCAGAAGGTCATTCATGGGTGTGGGTTGAGCATTTTCTGTTTACTCACTGCTGTCTGTAGGAGTTTGGGAGACACAAGCAGCAACTGAAAAAGTGACATAGAAACAGTCCATCCCCCCACCCAGCAGGGGTTCCCCAAATTTTTCTTCCGTGACTCAATATAATTCAGTGAACTCAAACAACAAAGACACCAAAAATAAGAACATATGAAGTGCCAGACTGGGCCAGACCAATGGTCCATCAAGCCCAACATCCATTCTCCAAGAGTGGCCACCTGTAGTCATTCAATTTGCATGGTGGAGGAGCAGCTCATTCATGGCTGAGAAGGAGAGGAAAAGCCAGAGACCCGCAGCGCTGCCCAACATCCCCAGGCATGAAGGTGTAGTGCTGCAGAATGGAGACTGGGGGAGCTGCAAGGTTTTCAGACTGAAAGTTGTGGCTCCCAGGGAGGGGACATGGAATGTGTCCTGGGGAATATAAGAAGGATGCAGCTGCCAGGCCCCTAACCCCTGTCACAATTCATGCTCTAGATGGTGGCAAGCCAGCACCTTTCTTCAGATTTCCCCCCCCCCCCCCAGCTCAGTTGCCCTGAGAAAAAGGAGCTACAGAAGCAGCAGTAGCAAGAGGAGGAAGACTGGTGGGGGAACACAAAGGAGGGGAGCAAGCTATAGGAAGAGATGGGACAAGTTACATGTGCAGATTGGAGGAGCATAAAGTGCCACAGACACAAAGAAGGACCATTGCTAAAAAAGTTGGAGATCCTGCAGTCTAGGTGATTCCCCTTATAGTTAAAGGTCCTCCTGGGTAATAGGTTTTGGCTAAAAACTATTTTTATTAATAAATTCCTGGTAGCTTGCTTCATTTTTATATGTTCTTTCTTTCCATGTACCTTCTATTAATTATTATTATTATTATTTAGGGATGTGTGAACAGAACGCGGTTCAGATGTTCGGCCTTTCGGTTGTTCAGTTCAAAAACCGAGTTCGGGTTCAGTTGTTCGGTTCGGCGGAGTTTGGTTCGGTCAAACATTGCTGAACATTCGAAATAGCACTATCAGTACCAATATCAATACCGAATTCGAAGATTTTTTTCCGGTATTGGTATCATTTTGCCCTGAGACCACCCCTGGTCTCCACCCCTGGTGCAAGGAAGTCTGCCCCTCAGGTGCCTCCCCCTTCCAGTCATGTTTTTCCCACCTGAATGGGCCTTCCAGTCACGTTTTTCCGCCCCAAACTCATCCGAACTCACCCAAAGATGACCGAACTGTTTGGTCGTTTTCAAGTTCGGTTTGGACGTTCGGTTCAATCGTCCGAACAGACCAAGTTCGGTCCGAACTCCAAACATCTGAACCACGTTCGCACATCCCTATTTATTAATTATTATTATTATTATTTTATTTTATTTATATAGTACCAGCCAGTGTACCTGCCATTGTACTCATATATGTAGCTTTTATGTTTTTCATTAGAATTTTGTTCTAAAAACAAAACAAAACTGTGTTTGAGTGAGAAATAGCTAATGCACTAGCTAGGTACGCAATTACGTTTAAATGGCCATGCATCTTTTTTAAAGCAAGAAAGCTAGACAGAGAAGCTGTAAATTTCAGCCTCTTTCCATTTCATTCTTTGTGGCTCCCGCCAGTGTGAATCAGTCTCTTGTCCTTAAGCAAAAAGTTAGGAGAAAGATTTGCTGCTTGTGTACAGCTAATGATTAATATTTCTTTAAGATTAAGAATATGTTTCATGAAGGCTGGTAATATATAACAAGAGTGAGATAAAATGATCTACAGCTTAAGGGAGATGAGGTGTCATACTACTAACCATCATGAGCATTATTGCTTTACAACAAGTACAGCTGGAAATTAAGACTTGATCCTGACTCCCTTGATGGAGTTTAGCCATGGACTTCAATGGAGTCAGGATTGTGCCCTGATGCTACTTTCAGAAGTCACAATTATCACCCAGGAACTCAGATGGAAGCATTGTGGCTTTGCCCTGCATTTATTATAGAGATGAAACAAATCAGATTTTGTATTCACAGATATTATTTGCACTTTCAGATAGCCCTCTCAGTATCTGACTGATATCTTGCAACTGAAACTGATATTTGCATATTCACTTATTCAGTTATCTCAAGTCATTTATTTCTGCTCTGTCATTTCAGTTATTTTGTTTTGGCTATGTGCAATAGCACCGAAATCAAGTAACCGAAATACTGAAATTACTGATCAAAAATACTGAAATGACTAATAACTGAACCAAAATACTCTGGTGTAGATATCAGGCAAAGCAGCACCAAGGATCCACTTAATCAGAACTGTCAAAGTGGTGAATTCATTAGATAAAATACTCGCCCCAGATATTTCCTTGAGCTTTAGTTTACTATATGAGGGCATGTAGGCTGGTGGGTGGTCTTAACCAGCCCCAGCAGGCATGCACAGCAGATGGTCCAGGTTTTCTGGGATCCCTTTCCTCAGGGTCCATTTAACATACAAACTTAATTAAAACAGGGAGATAAAGTAACAGAAAAAACCATAGGACAAAACCTCCGGTCTCAGCTGAGCTTTTGATATTCATTTAAACTGTTGTCTTCCTTCTCCAGCCAACTCATGCGGAGGAGTGGTCGGGCTTTCTTCACAACTGGTCCTCTAAAACAATACTGTTTATATTTATCCTGCCGATTCGCTCTCCTCAACATTGCCCGCATACGCCCCTTTCTATCTGTCTCCTCGGCCAAAATCCTTGTTCATGCCATGGTCATCTCTCGCCTCGACTACTGCAACCTCCTCCTTGCTGGCCTCCCTCGCTCCCACCTGTCCCCCCTTGTGGCGATCCAAAACTCTGCCGCCAAGATCATTCACTCTGCCCGTCGCTTCGACCATGTGACGCCTCTCCTCCTCTCCCTTCACTGGCTCCCCCTTCCTGAACGTATCCTGTTCAAACTCCTGGTTTTCACGTTCAAATCGCTCCATGACCAAGCTCCCCCTTACCTCTCGGACCTAATCGCCCTACGCGCTCCTGCGCGCGCTCTCCGCTCTTCCGCTGTCCCCTCCCTCGCTCTCCCTCGCTTCTCCTGCTCGCCCAACCGCCTTCGTCCCTTCTCCCTCGCTGCCCCGCATGCCTGGAACTCCCTCCCTGCCGACGTCCGCCTCGCCTCCTCCCTCCGCTCCTTCAAATCCCTCCTCAAGACCCACCTTTTCCATGCTGCCTTTCCCAATGCCCTCTAGTCTTTCCCCTTGCTCTTACTGTCGGCCCTCCTCTGCTGACTGCTGCTACCGACCACCTTGTAACCAAGCCAAGTACACGCACCTGAGACTTCGCATCCGCCTGAATGTTTGTTTGTCTTCTCCCATGTCTCTCCCGCTGTCCCCTCTCCTTGTCTCCCCCTCCTTGTCTTTTAGATTGTAAGCCACAGGTAGGGACCGCAGCTGATTGTATGTTCTGTACAGCGCCAGGTTGTTACTGGCGCTTTATAAATGTTTAATAATAATAATAGGACATGGCGCTGTCCCGCTGTGGAGGGGCTGATTGGCATTAACCCCATGAGAACTGGGTTTAACAAGGGTCAAAACTATACCCTGTCACAAGGAGTGCTAATGCATCTTATACTAGGTGATTGTTTCATGATGGAAACACTCACCCAGTGTAACACATATTTTAAATCCCTAATTCTGCAGCTATGTGTTGGCTACTAAGGCCCTTTTCACACAGACACTCTTAACACTGATAAAATGGTGTTACATTTTATTATACATGTTGTGGGACACCCATAGAGCACACATTCAGCCCTGCAACATGTATAATAAAATGTAACACCCATTTTATCAGTGTTAGAGTGTCTGTATGAAAAAGGTCAAATTGCCTAAAATTTCCAGATTAAGTGCATACCACAATTAAAAAAAAAAAAAAGGCAGGAAAAGACCCAAACAAATTCCTGCATAGTTAAATGGCCAAATTAAGGAGACTATCAGAGCTAAAAAAGTGTCCTTCAGAAATTGAAAAAGTACTTCAAATGAGGTAAATAAGAATGACATAAAACAGACATTGGCAGAGAAAGTGTAAAACCATGGTAAGACAGGCCAAGAGGGAATATGAGGAACAATTTGCTAGGATACCAAATCCAATAGTGTCCCCCGCACCAGTACATCAGAGGCAGAAAACCTTCTAGAGAGGCAGTTGGTCTGTTAGATGATCAGGGAACAAAGGGAGCACTCAGAGATGTCAAGACCATTGTTGAAAAACTAAATCAGTTCTTTGCATCCGTTTTTACTGCACAAGATGTTATTGCAGATGTTTGTTGGTGAGGAATTGGAGGAATTATCTGAAATGAATGTCACACTAGAAGAGGTTTTATTGCATATCGATAATTTAAACAGTAGCAAGTCATCCAGGCCTGATGATATACATACATCCAAGGGTACTAAGAACTCAAATTTGAAATTGCTGAACTACTATCAGTAATATGTAACATCGCTAAAATCCTCCTGTGTGTCAAAGGATTGAGGGTTAGCAAATGTAACTTCAGTTTTTAAGAAGGGCTCTAGAGATGACCCTGAAAACTATAGACCAATAAGCCTGACATCAGTACTGGGCAAACTGGTGGAGATCATTGTTAAAAAAATAATTACTAGACATATTGACAAGCATGATTTGATGGGTAAAAGCCAGCATGGTTTTAGCATCTACCGGTATCCGGTTTAACCTACCTCCGGGTTCCCCAGAAGGCCTAGTAGCATGCTGAAGCCGGCGGCAGCCACAGCCAGTGCTGAAGCTGCCAGAGCGCCGCTGCTGCGGCCGCCCGGAGCTCAAGGTAGGCAATGGCATTGGGGAGGTAGGTTGATCCCTGGGGTGGGGTGGGTTAAACCACCCCCCACCCCAGTGATCAGTTAAGTACCAGTACACTTACTGGCTGCTGCAGTGCTGGTGGTGGCCCGGAGCCCGCACTAGGGGACTTAGGGGAATTTTTTGTTGTTGTTTAAATCCAGGCTGGGCAGGGTGTGTGGGGGGTTCCCCCCTTCCACCCACACAGTCTGGGAGGGGGGAGGTTTTTGTTTTTTAATTTTTTCCATTGATTTCAATCGGGACAGTTCTGCATTGAAATCAATGGAAAAGATCCGGTACTGGTAAACCGGTATTAATCCAGTAAGCCAGTTTTTAAAAATCTGGGAACTGGTAAAACCGGTACCCGGTATTTGCCCTCATGTCCCACCCCAACAAAATACTATAAACAGGTAACACTTAAATCAAAAGCATTAAGGGTGAAATCCTGCGGCCCTTGGAAACTGTGCCTACACGAGGCACAGTGAAAGGCTACAGGTGCCCACATGCCTGGCCGGCACAGCAAGCTGCACGGGACAATGGCATGTCGTGTCCAATGTGGACTTAATATAATTTTCTCTTCTCCTTTCTGTATGAATTATGATTCTGAGTTTGTGCCATGATGTATGTTAAATGAAATTTCAAAGTAAATTGTAAATTTGATATTATGCCCCCGTTAAGTTTGGGGTTAGGTCTATTGATTTAATATGACTGACCCCCACTTACGACAGGGACAAGTTTCCCTCCAAAGTCCCTGGGAGGCTATGGTAATTTTATTGTTTTATTAATGTTTTTGTTGGTAATTCTTGACCGGCAATTTGGAATGTTTTTCTTTTGTGTTGTTACTATGTATTGCCTTGAATTTGTTATGGCCTATGGCCAAACAATAAACTTTTATTACTACTACTGTCCAGTGCGACCCACTGAGCCCACACACCCCACAGCCTGGGTGATGGAGCAGGAACCGTGCCTACTGCATCCCCCGGGCTGTGGGGTGTATGGGATTGGGGATCGCAGCAGCGTGTGTCACGCCATTGCCCTGCACTGCTATCTGCATGTGCGGGGCACATGCCACATGCACGTCTGAGCATCTGCCGCTTAGATCTCCACTGCGCCTGCTGCCAGCATAATATTATGGGATATATATATATATTAAAAGCCTAATTGAGCAATGTAAGATAAAGGACTTACCTTTATCTATTTTAATCCATCATGGGGGCTGTGAATTAATTTAAACATCAAAAACCTATATACACATAAAACAACCCTCCCATCAACATAAATCTTAAATAAACTCAAGTTAATAAACAAAAAACCCCAAAACCCAAAGACAAATTCACCCTCAACCAGAAGCTCCAGCAGTACATAGGTAGAAACACCAGCAACAAGAACAAACTTGGTAATTTATTTATTTATTTATTTAATAAATTTATATCCCACCCCTCCTGCCATGCAGCCCGGGGTGGCTTACAACAATAAAATACAATAAAAACAATTTAAAATACTCAATACAAAAAGTATTTAAAAAACAGGGCTTGCAATATATAGANCCTCCCCCCCTCCCCAAAGGCCTGGGCAAACAGCCAGGTTTTACAACATCGCTGGAATGTCAACAGGCTTGGGGCCAGGCGAGCTTCCTCCGGAAGGGAGTTCCAAAGGCGCGGCCTGGCCATGGAGAATGCCCTCTCCATTGTGGCCCCCCGCTTAACACGGGGGACCTCCAAGAAGGCACCCCCGGCAGACTGCAGAAGCCACCCTGGGGCGCGGAGGGCGAGGCGGTCCCTGAGGTAATGAAGGCTACTAACAGCCCACAGTCTAAATATAGATTGGTAACTGGGTTTAAATGAGTTCAAGTGAGAAAATAACAAGTGTTTTCAATCATTAATATTGTCAGTGAGGACTACCACTTGTAACCATCTTCTTTACTATCATTTACCCAAATAACTAGTTTTCACTGCAATATGCAACATCCTAAAACCCTCCAATTTATTAGAAAAAAGGCATCTAAGTAAAGAGTATCCAACATTCAAATACTACAATACAATCATAGTCCAATGTCAGTGGGAGCGGAGAGAGTGAGGCTGTGGAACGGAGCCACTGCCGGAGCCCTTCACAGCATTATCTGGTTAGCCTGCCTGCCTGTCAAGAAAGGGGCGGAGTGCAGCACCTGGCGGCGAGAGGTTAAAAGTCGAGCGGAGTCTACGGCAGTGCCGTAGGCATGCACCCAGGTGCGCCCTTGAGTCGCTGCAGGGTCGCCAGGGGGTTAACGCCTATTGGAAATCCTTTTGTGAAATTGAGGGCTAATCCCGTTCGGAGAGTCGTTAGGGGGTATTTCAGACAATTAATCTTTTGTGGGGTAATATGTCTTCATATAACTGTTCTCATTCTGATGCAGCATTGATATCTCCCTCAGCAGTGAATCTGCCTAAACAGAGGAAAATGGATGATTTTTTGTCTGCAATTGTTAGATCCCAAGCAGAGGAGTCAGATCCATCTACCATAAATAAAATTAGCCCTTCGGTTCCAGTAACTTTCCCTGATGAGAATGCCCAGTTTACATCTTTTGGGGCAGAACAATTATCGCCAGCTTGTTGTATTGGGGGAAAGGACGTACTAAATGCGAGACAATGGGAATGCCCTCTTCAAAATGTGAAAGATTTCAGACTGATATCATTTTTGACAGAACATGTGGCAGTTACTTCTAAAACTATTTGTTATATGTTTGCACAGCTTGGGATGGTTGACTCTAAGTTGGCTGAACTTAGAGAACTGGTTTCTTCCCATCTTGTTCCACCTTGCCATTCAGGAGGGAAAATTTCTTCAAAGGGGAAGGAAGCCCCTAGACAGGAGATAAGGGTGGGAAATGTTGGGAATGGTAATTTGGGCCTTAAAATGTCAGCATATGAGAAGGGGTCAGGGGGAGAATTTATTCCTGCCCCATTAAATGTGATTTTCACAGTATTGGCCCTTCCTTCTGGACGTCTGCCATTTTGGAATTCTCCATTAGATGTGGCAGAGCACTTGAGATCTCTGATTCACGAACCAATCACAAGTAAGAATATCCTTTCGGTTGACCTTATTTGTCATACTAAAGGGCGCTGGATAGTTAATGTAGCCTTCGACTCAGACATTTGGGTAGCATTGGTGTTCCAAAAAGAACAGTACCTGAAAATGCAATCAATATTTCTATCTAGAGTGTTTTCAAAATTAGTAGAATGCCCCAAGGAGGCTGGGCCCTTGGGGGGATCAGCCCCAAAGGGGGAGAGTGTCCGTGTAGTACTGCAAAATAGGGAGACTTTAGAACAGGGTATACATGAGGGAACCCACTGCCCTCATATAGAGTGGGAACAGGGAGTGCAGGGGGCAGCAGTTCCGATGACTTCCCCTCAGAATAGAAGTAGGGATATGGATATGGGGAAATATCAAAACAAAGAAGCTGCTGGCCTGCCGGTAACTGGGGGTAAGCACCATTTCCCCAGGATTCCAGCAGGGAATTTAGAACCAAATTATTTATTAGTAGGTATGGAATTATTACGTGGCCAATTGGGTCAATTAATGAAGGACAATTTATTACCTATCACCATAGGTAATATGGAGTAAAGAAAGGAGGGAAAAGGAGTCAGCAAGAAATCTTCTAGACTTAGGGGTCCATCTTATTGATCCAGATGGTAAATCCCCGGTGCGATATACTATACCTTGGGATTCTGAGTTGGGGGTGAGGGGAACCCTTATGACCACAGTAGCCCCTTCAAAATTCTTACAAGAAAACAAAGGGGGCTCTCGGGATTCCCAGGTGGGAGACTCAGTCATTCTGCATTCTTCCTTTAAGGAAATAATGGGGGAAATAAGATCTTTGGACCATGCTGAGCGGAGAACGGTTGGTTATACCGGAGAAGCCCAGGTCTTAGTCTCTCCTATTCGGGAGAATAGACAAGAAGTAGTAGGAGAAAATGGTAGTATTGTGAGAGATCTTGGGAGGTTAAAAGAGTATCAGGGGATAAAGGAAGTAGAAGTAAGAGTTAGAGGTAAGGAAGGAAGAAGTGCCCTGAGGGAGGAAGATTTGGGAATTTTGGGGGAAATTCTGGTAGCAGTTACTGCTCAAACCGCCGCAGAGGTCTTGAGGGGGATGCAATGACAAAGTGCACAGTCTCGAGTTATTCGTCTGGCATCCTGGAACATCCATGGTTGGCGGACTTGGGTGGAAAAGGGTGGTGCGGTAGATATCAAGGCTTATGACATCCTGTGTGTACAGGAAACTTGGGTGGAAAGTGTAGATAGAATCCAATTGGAGGGATATGTGATTTGGGTGTGTCCGGCTGTTAGGGAAACCAAATACGGAAGAGCGGCAGGGGGCCTTGCTATATTATTAAAATCAGGCCAGAGATTAAAGGGGGTGGAAATGTCTAATCCCCCACTAAACTCTATGGCAGTGAGGGTTGAAGGGGGAGTACATGGGGGTTTGATAATTCTAAACATCTATATCTCCTGTCTCCTAAATAATTGTGAAAGATCTGCCATCTGGCTCTCAGTAAGCAACTTTGTTGAGGAATGTAATAGGAATTTACCTAAATATATCCCCATATTAATTGGGGATATAAATGCAAGAATCGGTGAATCGGATGCCAGGATATATGAACAACTAGGTTTAGAGGATGAATATGACATACAAGAGGAGATACGGGCCTCCAGAGATAACATTTGTAACTCCAAAGGGATACAATTCTTTAAATGGCTCTTTGAAATGAAATGGGTAGTATTGAATGGAAGAAGGCAGTTAGATAAAGAAGGGGCTTTTACTTTCCTAGGCAACCAAGGTGCAAGTGTGTTGGATTATGTATGTGTGCCATCAATACACCAAGGAATTTTTTTTTACTTTACTGTCATCCCTACGGGGGTGAGTGACCATCAGTTGTTGGAAGTAAAGGTTGAGGTGGGAGATCCGCTAAGCTCCTATGGCCAATGTAGTAGAGTTGTTCTTCAGGGGAATCGAGAAGTTCAGTGAAGGATCTCCTGGAATCATAAAACTATTGAAGTGGCCATGGAGCTGGGAAGATCCCAAACTGCAGGGAGCTGCAGGAAGGGATTATAGATCCTAGGGCATTGGATGAAGAGATTCCAGCCCTATATGTGGAGTTAATTAAAGAAGTATGGAAGGCCCTGAGATCCCCTCGCTCGGGGGGCTATCAGGTAAATCAGTGCTCATGGTTTGACAAGGAATGTAAGGAACAAAAGAGGGCAGTTAATGCTGCAGCCCGTGCCTTCAAATGGAGACCTTCTAAAGAAAAGCATGTAAATTTGAACAACGAAAGAAGTAGGTACCAAAAAATGATAAAAGATAAGAAAAAGGATTTTCAAGTAGTCCAATGGGGGAAATTAAGACTGGCTATGGAACAGAAGGATAGCATTGCTTTCTGGAAACTTATCAAAAAGGGTCATGGTAAAGATCGAAATGAGATGGTTATTGATATCCCAGAGGAAAAATGGGAAGAGTTCTTCCGGGGTATATTTGGAGAATTGGGGGATGGGAGAGTTAGTTCTCCGCTTGTTTGGGGTATTTCTGAATGCCCACCTTGGAACCTAGTCGAGGAATCTGAAGTTCGGGAGCTCATAGTTAAGTTACTTTTGAGAAAGGCGCCAGGGGAGGATGGAATTCCGGCCGATGTCTTTTAGGAAAACCTGAACTGGTGGACCCCTGTTATAACTAGATTATTTAATAGTTTAAATGTTACAGGGTGCTTCCCAGCTGGATGGAATGAAAGTGTCACCATTCCTATATACAAGAAGGGTTCTAGACACGATCCAGCAAATTACAGACCCATTAGTCTCATAGATATTATGGCAAAATTATATGCCAAGTACCTTTTGGCTAAACTGGAGGAATGGGCTATAAAAGGAAATATCTTTTATGAAGAACAGGTGGGCTTCCAAGCTGGTCGTGCGACTACAGATCACTGTTATATATTGGCACACTTAGTACATAAGTATTCGTGACCTAGGAAGGGCAGCCTCTTCGTTACCTTTATCGATCTCAAATCCGCCTTTGATCTGATTGATCGGGAGAGGCTCTGGAGGAAGATGTTGAGTGCCAATGTGGACAGACGCCTCCTCTGGTTGATAAAGGAACTACTCACACACCCAGATGAAAATCCGCAGACCTGGGGAGGGACGTTCGACAGCGGCCATTAAGGGGAGTTAAACAGGGCTGCGTTCTGGTGCCCTTTTTGTTTAAATTCTATATAAATGACATCATTGAGGCATACCAGGACGAACTAATATTTCCCCCTAAAATTGGCAATAGATCACTTGCCCTTTTATTGTACGCGGATGATATGGCACTGTTGTCCACCGCTGAGCTGAGGATGAGAAGGGCATTGGACATTCTGGGCGTTTATTGTAGAAGGGAAAGGCTAAAAATCAACTACGATAAGACCAAGGTCGTAGTTTTTGCCAGGAAGACCAGGACCCGGGCATGGTTTCTGGATGGATTTAAGATAGTGCAAGTCCCGTTCTACAAGTATTTGGGTCTCTGCTTTGCGGCATCTGGTTCGTGGTCAATCCATCTGGCAATGGTCAAGATGAAAGCTAGGCAAACGGCTGGGGGAATTTTAAAATTTTGGGCTACAGGAGGTGGGAAGATGACTAAACCAGCTATATATCTGTTAGCCCATAAATTTATTCCCCAAATGCTATATGGTGCCGGAGTATGGGGTTTTGAGGCAACAGCCCTAGAGTCAGTACAGAACAAGGTGCTTAGAGGCCTTTTAGGAACCCCAATTTGTAGGCCGGTTGTATTTTTGAGGGCAGAGACGGGGGTGGTTTCTGTTTCCGTCCAAGTCCGTATGGCCATTATTAACTTTTGGATGAGATTAATGGCCATGCCCAAAACAAGTTTAGTATATGCTTGCTGGGAGGAGCAGGGGAATATAGGGGTTGGCACGACTTGGAGATCCTGGCTGGTGCATTTGTTGGAGGACATTGGGTTCTCTTTGAGGGCTTTAGAAGGCTTACCCAGAACCTTTCTTAAAAATCTATTAAAGACCAGAATTTCAGATATTGGCCGGCAGGAAGATATGGCCTTGGTGTCAGAGTCTGTGATAGTTCACTCATATGGGAAATACAATGTGGTACATAAAATGGAATCTTACCTGGAGAATATTGAAAATTTTGCTTTGAGGCAGGCCCTCACACTTGTTCTTTTCCAACTAATGCCCTCCAGTGTACTGGAGGCTGGAGGGCAGGTTTAAGGGAGTGCCCTATTGTCTAAGAATATGTGATTGTAAGAGTGGAGTGGAGGATCAAGCGCACTATTTGCCTGAGTGCTCTCTCTCTCAGCGGATATCCGTTATAAATACCAATCCCTGCTTCAGGTAGAGTCCCCCTGGGTCTGTAGGGAGCGCAGGTTGCAATATATTTTGGCTAATGAATCTGTAAATAAGATGTACAGGGCCGCAAATTTCCTTCTTGCTTTAGCAAGGAGGCGAGCGTGTGCCCAGGAGTGTAGCAGCGACTAGATAAAACCATATAAGGGTAATGGAATATGGATTTTTTTGGAGTATTATTTATGAGATGATATGTATAAGGCTGTACACTATCAGTATACATTTAGTAAGATTGTTTGGTGATAGTATGTAAATTTAAACGATAAATATGAACATATACCCCTTGCATAGGATAAGTTAAATCTTACCTTAACTACTCACTTTAAGACGAGGTTTTTTTTGCCTTAGAAGTATATATTTGTACGAGTGTAATATTGTTAGATGTATTATGTGATGGCCTATGGCCAAGCAATAAAGTTTAAAGTACTAGTCCAATGTCCATATCAATCCAAAGAAAGAAGGGCAGCTTGATGAGTATACAGTAAAAACTATTTTCTTAGAAGAAGTCCATTCCAAAAGGTTGATCCAGAAGCTTCTCTTCCATCCAAGTAGCAGTCTCATATAAAACTGTTGTAAAAAATATAGTCCAAATTCTTCCAGTAGTGAGAGAAAGTTAACATTGCAAGGATTTCACATGCAAGGCTAATCTAAAATCTTCTCTAATATCCAAATGCAATTCTTCCAACTGAAAGAACACATCACAGGGATTTTCACAAAGAAATTACTAAAGAGAACCACATGAAACACTAATCTTATATCTTCTCTACTATCCAAATAAGATCTTCCTCCCTCAAACGGAGATGAAGGAATGCCACAATATTCTTGTAGTCTATTAGAGTTGACAACTAAAGTCCAAACCATACCCATAACCAACCACACCCTATTACAATATCCATAATAGAGAAAGCAATAAACCAAGCAACCAAACTGTCTTAAAAATGACTTTGCTCCAACCAATATTATCATAAACCTAGAGGCATCAAAGTCTTCAGTCTCACAATCCATCTAAGTTATAAATTTAAAAGCTGCTGCTCAGAAGCATGAGTGTCAATGCAACAAAATCTAAGATCGTTTAAGGAACGATTACATTCCACAAAATGTTGTGCTAAGGGTTCCATAAGTTTTTTACAATGAATATTGGATCTATGTTAAATAATTCTATCCTTAACCTGTCTCTTAGTTTTCCCTACATAGTTCAGTCCACAGGGGCATTGTATAATATAGATCACCATAGCACTACAACAAGAAAATCTATGCTTGATGACAAAGGCATTCTCAGATTAGTTTAGTTTAGTTTATTATTACATTTTTATGCCACCCCCTCCTGCTTCCGCAGTTCAGGGTGGCTTACAACAATAAAAATAGCAAGTAATATAAAATTCAATATAAAAACCCGACCGCAGGGGTTGATCCAGGACCCAGGGGGTGAGGCGATCCTGCAGATACGTGGGGCCCAAGCGGTTTAGGGCTTTGAAGGTCAAAACCAACACCTTGAATTGGGCCTGCTAGACTACTGGTAGCCAGTGCAGAGAACAGAGCACTGGTGTAATGTGTTCGCAATTGCTCAGCCCCCTAAGGAGGTGAGCTGCTGCATTCTGCACCAGCTGCCATCTCAGGCTCATCATCAAGGGTAGCCCCACAGAGCGCGTTACAGTAGTCCAATCTTGAGGTAACAAAAGCATGTATGATGGTGGCAAGGTCCGTGTCTGAGACATATGGCTTAAGCTGTCGCACCAGATGTAATTGGTGAATGCACCTTTCATCACAGCCACCACCTGGACATCCAGGCGGAGCTGTGGGTCCAGGAACACCCCCAGATTACAGACCTGAGACACTGGGGGGACGGACCTCATCAATGATGGGGGCCATCACCTCGCCGACTTTACCCACCACCATCACCTCTGTCTTGTCAGGATTCAGCTTCAGACGGCTCACCCTCATCCAGTCCTTGACAGCTGACAGACACCGGGTAAGCACCGAGACTGCAGGGTCTGGGTCAGATGTAAAAGTGAGGTACAGTTGGGTGTCATCAGCATATTGATGACACCTCACCCCAAACCCTCTGATGGCCACCCCAACGGATGTACATGTTAGGGATGTGCAAAAAGACCGGGGTTCAGATGTTCAGCCAGGGAACCGAGTTCAGTTCGATCATTTGGTTTGGCGGAGTTTGGATCTGCTGGGACACTTGGGGCACTCCAGGGACCCCCAGGGGTGCTCATGATGGCATGGCAGGTCATCTCAGACACAGCAGCGGCAGCAGAGACCAGGAAGGTTTGGCGCTAGGTACCCTGGGCAGGCAGGCTCGGCGCTTGGCCCCCGGGGGTGCCTATGGCACCAGGGCTGGCCGTCTGAGACTCAGCAGCAGCAGAAACCGGGCAGGCAGGCTCAGCACTTGGCCCATGGGGGTGCCTGTGGTGCATGAGCTGGCCATCGGAGACCCAGCAGCAGCAGCAGCAGCAGCAGCAGAGGCCTAGAAGGCTTGGGGCTTGGTGGCTGTCTGGCATCCATCCTTGGCCAGGCATTGCAGGCTGGCTGGCATCAGTGGAGCAGTGGCAGAGGCCTGGCCAGGATTGTACTCAACAGAGCTCAAGAAACACTAGTGCAAATTGGGCAAGCCTTGCCCACTGGCAAATCTTGTGAACACTGCCCATCTACAAGAGTGAGGACCAAATGGCTGACGTGCAGTACCAGCAGCAGAGGCCCGGCCAGGGCTCGGTGGTGGGCACCCTTGCTTGGCCGGGTGTTGCAGACTGGTTGGCATGGGTGGGGAGTGGCAGAGGCCCAGCCAGGGCTTTGTGCCGGGCACCCCTGCTTGGCCGGGTATTGCAGGCTGGCATAAAAGGATGTGGTACAGATGCAGACAAGAAAGCGCAATGAGAGCCCTCCCTGCCTGGAATGTAGGCTGGCTGGCATGGGTGGGGGAGTGACGGAGGCCCAGCCAGGGATTGGTGCTGGGCACCCTGCTTGGCCGGGCATTTCCATGCTGTCTCGCTGGCCCTTGAAAATCCATAACTTCAGGCTAAGGATTGGCTCTGGGCTGGGCGCGAGCCATGGCTGGACTTAGAGGAGGTATCCAGCATCATCACTGAGGCAGGTGAGGAAATAGCCAAGAGGAGCTTGCTTGCAGGCTGGCTGGCATGGTTGGGGAAGTGGCAGAGGCCTGGTCAGGGCTTGGTGCCAGGCATCCCTGCTTGGCTGGGCCTTGCAGGCTGGCTGGCATGGGTGGGGGAGTGGCTGAGGCTTGGCCAGGGGTGTACTCGACATAGTTCAAGAAGCACTAGTGCACATTGGTCAAGCCTTGCCCGCTGGTGAATCTCATGGACACCCACCCCCCACCCACCGGCGCACTCATCCACGCTATGGCCATCTACAAGATTGTGGAGCCAATGGCTGAAGTACAGTACTAGCAGCCGATCCTGGAGAAGCCGGCAGGAGCCCCGTGGAGATTTCTCTTTTCTTTGTGAAGGGCATGGTGCCCTGGAATGGGTTTGCCCCAAGAGAGGGACCCGCGCCTTGGAGAGTGTCGTGCTTCTGGCGGCATCCAATCAGCTATTGCTGGTCCTTGAAAATCCTTAACTTGGCCCAGGGACAGCCGGCTCTGCTCCTGTTGGACACAGACAGCTATTTTAGAGGCTGTATCCAGCATCATCACTGGGGCAGGTGAGGAAATAGCCAAGAGGAGCTTGCTTGCAGGCTGGCTGGCATGGGTGGAGCAGCAGCAGAGGCCCAGCCAGGATTGGTGCCGGGCACCCCTGCTTGGCCAGGCATTTCCATGCTGTCTCGCTGGCCCTTGAAAATCCATAACTTCGGGCTAAGGATTGGCTCTGGGCTGGACACGAGCCGTGGCTGAACTTAGAGGAGGTATCCAGCATCATCACTGAGGCAGGTGAGGAAATAGCCAAGAGGAGCTTGCTTGCAGGCTGGCTGACATGGGTGAGGGAGTGGCAGAGGCCCAGCCAGGGCTTGGTACTGGGCATCCCTGCTTGGATGGGCCTTGCAGGCTGGCTGGCATGGGTGGGGGAGTGGCAGAGGCTTGACCAGGGGCATACTTGATAGAGCTCAAGAAGCACTAGTGCACATTGGTCAAGCCTTGCCCACTAGTGAATCTTGTGGACACCTAGCCCCTGCCTGCCGGCGCACTCATCCATGCTATGGCCATCTACAAGATTGTTGAGCCAATGGCTGACGTGTAGTACTAGCAGCCGATCCCGGAGAAGCTGGCAGGAGCCCTGTGGGGGAGTTCTCTTTTCTTTGTGAAGGGCAGGGCGCCCTGGAATGTGTTTGCCCCGAGAGAGGGGCCCGTGCCTTGGAAAGTATTGCAGTTCTGGCAGCATCCAATAAGCTATCGCGGGCCCTTGAAAATCCTTAACTTGACCCAGGGACAGCTGGCTCTGCTCCTGTTGCACACAGACAACTATTTTAGGGGAGGTATCCAGCATCATCACTGAGGCAGGTGAGGAAATAGCCAAGAGGAGCTTGCTTGCAGGCTGGCTGGCATGGGTGGAGCAGCGGCAGAGGTCCGGCTATGGCTTGGTGCTGGGCACCCCTGCTTGGGCAGGCATTGCATGCTGTCTCGCTGGTCCTTGAAAATCCATAACTTCAGCCTAAGGATTGGCTCTAAGGGCTGGGTCAGTTGGGCTGGGGTGCGAAGCGGGGCTGGGCGCAAGCCACGGCTGGACGAGGTGCCACGCCCCCTCTCCTCTTTGCCCAGGAGCAGGGGGGGGCTGGCGGTGGTTACTCTGTACGCGAGCCGGGCCCTTCCTGTGGATCGCCCCAGCTGAGGCAGGCATGGGTGGGGGAGCGGCAGAGGCCCAGCCAGGGTCGTACTCAACAGAGCTCAAGAAGGAGGAGGGTCGCTGTGGTGAGCCTTGAAGCCTAGTGTGCGGCCCCTGTGGAGCTGACCCAAGGTGCAGATCTTGGTGGTAGTAGCAAATAAATAATAATATTCAAATGAGAACTTTCATTTATTCATTCATTTTATTATCAAGGCTCTAGCTTTCGCCATGACCAATAAAAGAAACAAAATAAAACACAACATATTACAATAAAAATAGGCATCTCTCAAATTACCCACATGCTATAGAAGCAGCTACTATACGTTCTCTGTACTCATGTACCATACATTCAACTGTGTAGGCAGGGGAAAATGAAGGAATATAGAAACACCCATAACTATAAGCCCGGCTTGGTTCCTTATGCCACCACTTCTCGAATCCTTGTGGCTAAAAGAGCAAAGGATGCTACTGATCTCATGACTTTCTCGTCACACGTAGCCAGCAATGGTTCAATTTTATAGCATACTGGGAGATGTTCCTTCCCGTCCCATAATGGACCTAACCAAATTTGCCTTATAACCTCATATAAGGGACAGTTGAATAAAAAATGTTGCAAATCCTCTATCCAATTCAATTTATTAAAAGACGTGACCTTAGGTCATTGCCGTACAATACAAAAAAGAGAGAGCAAAAGGAACAATACATACATAAAAACATTCAAGAAAATTGTAAAACAAACTTCCTATTCAACAATAAAGGAAGTGATTCCACCTCACAAATGAGAGTAATAATCTGAAATTATTAATAATCATTAAAACAATATGACCAATTATGGAATTACTAAAATAAGATAACCGTTTCCCTAACCATTGTACCCCCAGTACCCGTAGGGCTTCTTTATTACTTCCCCATAGATTACTCCAAACTTACAGCCCTCATATGCTGTACTAGTAACTAGGCGTAGCACAAATATACGGGAGCAATCAATCCCAGCCGCAGGCCCTAGCCTACTTATTTGTAGAAATCCTACCCTCCTGGGGGTAGCCCAAAAAAGCCATGTCCCTCTAATACCCTGGCCTGGCACAATGGGCCATGACCAAACATCAGGGTAAACCCTTATATATAAAACATCATTCATCTTCTCATGCCTAGGTTCGGTAAGAGGACACATGCTCAATAACCGTGCACTTTAGAATACCTATGTTAG
This sequence comes from Sphenodon punctatus, assembly GCA_003113815.1. Lineage (NCBI taxonomy): Eukaryota > Metazoa > Chordata > Lepidosauria > Sphenodontia > Sphenodontidae > Sphenodon > Sphenodon punctatus. The sequence goes on along the minus strand of QEPC01010052.1, from coordinate 427,947 downwards.
CAACACACAATCCCCAGAAGTCAGATACATGACCAGAAGAGGTGCTGGAGTCAATCCAAACAGTAGCTACGGCCAACCTCGTCATGCTTGGGGCCCCTTGATTGCAAAGACCTAGGTTTTAAATTAGGCCTGCCCGAGCCAAGGCTAGTGAAAGAAAAACTAGCCCTGAGGATCTCATTTCAATTTGTTAACCCGGGCTTAATTGATCTCATGACCGGAAGAGGGGTGTAAATTAAGGGGTAAATTTAATAACCCTTGTTCTTATGTCTCATAGTCCTACCCTATCTAAACCAAATAGGAGAGTATTGACCATAGTTCCCCATCCCTTGTATTCATCGTTCTAATTGGTGAGTTTTACATATCATATATAACAAGAAAAACAAGGTTACTCTCCAGTTATGCCAAGGATTTGGATTCGAGGAACTTCCTTCTTAGTCCCATTGCTAGCATCAAAAATCTCATGATGCCAGCTGTTACCTCAGAATCCAAGTCCATAAGGGCCATCTGTGTCAAGAAAAAACTCGATGCCCCTTGATATTTGCCAATGAAGGTCTGGAGTGTCTCCGCTCGTATAGCATCATACAAGTGACATTAAAATAAAATATGATACGTAGATTCTACTGTTAGCTGGTCAAATGGACATAGACGATCTTCATATGGAATTTTTGCCACTCGTCCTTCCAACACCTTTGTGGGAAGGGCATTAACCCTAGTGGAGAGGAATAAGTGCTTCTCCCTATAGGTTAGAGATGATCCTAAGTACCTAGCCCCTATGCCCGGGTGCGGTGCCCATAGATCATACCCCATCAAGTGTCATACTCTTACTACCAGCATCAGATCATTCTGCCAGTCTATGTCCTGGGACCAGGTAGTGATCTCCTCTTTTGCTACTGCAAAAGATTTGGTCCCTAAGTAGTCTACTGATAACCCCAATCGTGCTAAATGATCCGTCACGATCTGGTACCATGGGTTAGTAGATGCATCTAGAAAGACCGCATGCAGCAGATTTTCTGGAGGGGCTCTGGTGACCTTAAGCATGAAATGGGCAGCCTGTCCCAGGCGTCATGTGTCCAGCCACATGTGCCCGCTTCCAGCCTAATAGCAGCAATCGGTGTTCCCTTCGGCAGGTTAGTAAGGGAGGTCAAGAATTTAGATTGTACGGCATTTAGGGTTTTCCCCCATAAGGGGGCCCATAATGCCACCCTGTATAGGAAAGCAGGCTTAACCTTTGCCTCGAACACCTTGATGGCAATAGCAAGATGTCTCCTCCCTGTCCCTGCAAAATATCTAAGGATTGCCATTTTCTGGCTTTTAGCTGTCACTTCTACCTTGGCCATGTGTTCAGCCCACCGACCTGCAGCAGTGAAGTACACACCCAGATATTTATACCCCTTGGCTTGTTGGAAACACAAACCATCCACTACTCAGTGATGGACTCTCCTGCTTCGGGCAAATACGACAACGTTGGATTTGGCACAATTAATAGTCAGGCCGTTGTCATGGCAATAGTTAATAAATGCCGAGATTTGTCTTCTTAGCCCGACCTTGGTTTGCGATAGTAAAACCAGGTCATCGGCATAAAGGAGGGCACCAATGGGTCTGGATGATAATTTTGGGGGATGGTATCTGACCTGCCTTTTGTCTGGGATGAAATCGTTTACAAACAAATTAAACAGCAAGAACGCAACCCTGTTTTACTCCCTGCTTTACTGGGATATCTGGGGTTAAGTGACCTTCGTGGTCTACCTTGACCGTGACAGATGTACCTGTATATAAAGCCTGAATGAGCATGAGCAACCTTGGCTCAATTCCAAGTTTGGTCAACTTAACCCAAAGGTGGGGCCGATCGATAGTATCGAATACCGCCCTCAAATCCAAGAAGGCGGCATAAAGTTTCCCATTTATATTTCTATATTTCTCGACCAAATGGTAAAGAATCAAACATTGGTCCAAGGTCACATAGCCTCTGTGAAATCCTACCTGTTCAGGGTGAACTATTTGATTGTTCGCGATCCAATCTATTAGCCTTGCAAGCAAAAATTTAGAATAAATCTTGCTTACTATGCTAAGCAGACTAATTTGTCTGTAGTTGGCTGGATCCGACCTCTGTCCCTTTTTGTATATAGGTATAACTATGGCACAGGTCCAACCCTGGGGAAGAATTCCTGTGTTGTTTATCTTGGTGAAAAGTTTGGCTAACACTGGAAGCCACCACTCTCTATTCCCCTTAATGATCTCAACTGAGACTAGGTCCGGGCCTGGTGCTTTACCGTTTTGAAAAGTGTCAAGTATTAGACCTATCTCCTCCTCTGTAATCCTCTGTCTTCAAAGACATACAAGGGCAAATCCGACTCTCATAAGACTTGCCACTATACCACCTCAGGGTAACCACTGAGTTAACCAGTAGGAATCTCAGCTGCATAAATATCCTGCGTAGCGTAAGATCTTTCAATTTATCTAAATAATCTACAAATTTATGTCGCCGCTTGATATGCTGAAACCAGGGCATGACTTTCCAGACAGTAAGTCTTGCCAGATCTTCCTGCCTGGCTATATCAGCTGCTCTAAAGGTTGCCAAACTTTTCTGTTGGGATGCATCTTTCTCCCAAAAACAGGAAAACGACAAACCCAGATTCCTCAGATGCAGTGACAATTGAGCCAGCCAAGGATAATAAGGTGCTCCCGCACATTTCACCTCTTCCCTCAAACAAAGGGAGGTCAGGGCAACACTGCTCTGATTATAACTTAACCCAATATCAAAGGCAAGCCTGTCTTCCAATACAGTCAATAGGTAGTGTGCCCATCTCGGCCCTAACTACTGCCCCAGGGATGCCCTGAGGAGCCCTCAGCAAACTTCTTAAACATTTATTCTGGACTACCTCAAGGACTTCAAAATTATCTGCTGGTATAACCTTGGTACCATAAATCAGTAAGGATTGGATTTTAGCCCTGTAAACATTCAGAATAGAGGAAGGTTTATCCCCTTCAAATCTTGCTGCCAACCTCAGAATCCCTTTATTGGCTGTATTAGCTTTTAATGTGATTTATTTTTATGCCTCTCCCATAGCCCATTGCTAGTAAAGGTAATCCCAAGGTAAACATAAGAGTCCACCTGGGAGAACTCATTTCCATTAATATTCCAACTGTATTTCCGGGTGTTTTCCCCCCATAACCATAACTTGTGATTTTTTAGGGTTTATATCAAGTTCATTTTCACTACAATACCTCAATAAATTCTCTAATTGATTTTTTAGCCCCCTTTTAGTCTGGGACATTAGCACAATGTCGTCCGCATATAGTAGTGCCATTATGGCCCTATCTTTAACCTTTGGCGGATGGCCCTCACCAGTCGACAATTTTTTAATAAAGTCACTCAGGTACAGATTGAATAGTAGGGGGGCTAACACGCAACCTTGTCTAACCCCCCTCTTGAGATTAGGATTGGCTTTGACAGGTTCCCACGGGCTTCCAGTCTTATTCTTGCTTGATTTCCTGTGTGGAACTGAATTATTAAGGACAATAAACCCTCATTTATACCCATCTGATACAATTTATACCATAGTTTCCTTCTTGGGACTGAATCAAATGCCTTTTTAAGATCAATGAATGCCAGAAAGAGTTTCCCAGTCCTTATTCTAGTATATTTGACTATAATATGGGACATAATGAAGCAATTGTCCATCATGGAGCAGTTCTTATGAAAGCCGAATTGTTCTTGAGGAATAAGATCTTGGCCATAGGCCCAATTTTCTAAATGCTGAAGAAGTAATTTAGCATACACTTTCCCCACTACAGGCAACAAACTTATAGGATGATAACAGCCAGGATCTCTGGGGTCTCCCTTCTTAAATATCGGTACAATTATACTTATACTCCAGTCCCGAGGAACCCTCTTTGTTTTGTTAATTTGTGTAAAATAATTTGCCAGTAGGGGGGACCACCAGCCTGGACAAGTTTGAAAGAGTTTCGAAACTATGATTTCAAAGCCAGGTGTTTTATTACACTTCAGAGACTTCATTATTTCAGCAACCTCAGTCGCTCTTACATGTGGCTCAAAGGTTCAAACACTGAGGGATTGCAGCAACCTGGCAAGTAAAACTGCTTCAGTTTTGTCCTCCTTACCCTTGCAGCTATAAAGATCCTAAAGAAAGCTGTCCAGGTCTCCTCCTCGATCTAGATTACTGGCTCCCTTGCATTAGTAGTTTACCATGAGCCAGAACTGCCTAGAATCTTTCAAAGACGCAACTACCTCAAACTTAGCCCAAATCAGGCTTACATAACTGAGCTTTTTGGTTTTAAGCAAGCTGGCTCTTATACTTGCACCTTTCTAGCACATATTTTAACTTAGTGGTATCCAAATATTCTTTTAACCAAATAACCTTGGCACGAGCAAGGCTACGCTTAGCAGCCCTATACTCCTTATCATACCACTTGCTAGCCTAATGATTAACATAGCTAGCCTCACGGGAGAGAATATTAGTGCCTACTTCCAATATGATCGTGAAAAAAATGTACATGCAGCTGATCAATATCTTTCTCCCCTCTCACCAACATATACTCATGCAATTTACAAAATTCCTGTCCCCATAGCAAGTCCAAGATGTCAATACTAAGAGAGTCAATCCACTTAATGCGGATCCTGGATTTACTTTCCCTTCTCCTCTCTAATTGGGACTTATCTTGATTACTTGGCTTATGCAAATTAATAATCACACTCCATAGGCCATATGGTCACTTTCTGGATGTACCACTATCCCAACATTTTCAAATTTCCCCCAATGGCGTACAGGAACTGCTATATAGTCAATTGTGCACCTCCCATTTGTATTAACAAATGTGAAGTCTCTGTCTGGATACTTTGCTCCACTCCCATTGAGCACCACCAAACCACTTACTTGTAGCATTTTAACCATAAGCATCCCAGATTCATTTTTCACAAGATCTCTGGACTTCCTCGCAGGAACCCAGCCCAGCCTACTTGGGCTAAACCCCAGGTCACTACCACTATTGGGGTCAGAACCTATTCTAGCGTTCCAATCCCCAGCTATAACAAGAAGTGCCATAGGGAACTGGGCTTCCAGCTGGTCTATCAAATCTTCCATTCTCTCCCAGACATCAGGTTTATAATATGGGGGGGGGGGGGGGGGGGGGATATATACATTAAACAAAAGAATCTGCTCCCCACACGGAGACTCACAGAGCTCTATTTGAAATTCTTGCCTAATAGACAGCACTGACTTACTTGGTTTCGAATATTTATCAGAATGTAATATAGCCAGACCTCCCGAAGTGCAACCTTTAAATTTAGACTTGGTGCTGGGTAAGGAATAAACCTGAAACCCCTGTACCTCGAATGGCTCGCCCTTTTGGAGTCATGTTTCCTGGAGGAAAACCAAATCATAATTCCTCAGAAAGGTGAGACAATCCGAATCCAAGAGTTTGAGTCTGCACCCCAATATGTTCCATGAGACCAATCTCAAGATAATGCCGGGGGTAGCCCTCTCCCACTGGATAAGTGGGGCAAGATTAACCCTGCCTACATTCTGCAGCATAGTTCTCTGAGGATTAATTAGTTGCAACCTATTGGGAAAGATTGTTTCTAGACTAGAGTCCACCTGTGCCTTTTCACCACAGACTGGTGTATCAGACTTGGTTAACTCTCCTAGCCCTTCCCTTATGTCATTCCTGACACCCCTACAATTCTATTAGTGTAGATATGAGGGTCTGGCTCTGCAAAGCAGATCCAGATGTTTTCCCCCAAACACAGAGGAGGACTTTCATCATAACCTAGATCCTGCCTCTTGTTGCCTTCTGTTGTCTCGGGCATAGGTGTTATTAAAACACCTTCCAGCTCCCCTGCTACAGCTGCTCTCAGATGCAGACATTGTAAGGAGGCAACCGTTTTGGGCTGCTCAGTGGGAAAACCATTCCGTGAGACTGCAGGGGGGAGAGTAAATCCCCCCAATTCTTCCTGGGACAAGTAACGAGTAGCAGTCAGGGCTTCTAATCCATGCTCAGGCTGGTTTCCCTGGTACCTTCAAGCCCTTGGTCTGATAGTCCAGGGTGGAGCTAGAAAGACTATTCCTAATACAATCCAATTTCTGGATCAAGCTATCTTGGTCTATGATGGTCAATTCATTGAAGAGAGCTAAAGAAGGAACCTCGCCAACCCCCCTTGAGGTATCCTCCAAGAACACTTTAATAATACCAGTCACGGTATTGGGACCCTCAAACTTCTTGTCCTCGTACGCAGCAAGAAACTGATTTAATAACAGTATTAGCAGTAATACGGTTAATCAATTCTCCTTCACCTGATAGCGAGTTAGAAACTCCTTGCCTCATGTTAGTATCCATTTCCTCCACCAACATTGTATCCTTCAAAACTATACCAGGAGGACCACTATTAACCAATAATTTTGGCTGCAAGGGAATACATTTAGGAGAAGACAAGCGGATTACTGGAGACATGACCCTAAATGAAACCCTTGGTTGTTCGCGATATGAATAAGCTCTACCAGTATTCCCCTCGTAATTAAATATTTCCTGGCTAAAAACATTCTCTTAACCAAGTAATTGGAGTGAGAAAACAATTGAAAACATATGTTATTCCTACCATGACTCAAATGCTCCACTCGAAATATATCCAGGGCATCTGCCTTAATCCCCAGAAGACTAGATAGGTTATGGACTACAGTGATGGTATTCCCCCAACTGGGAATAACTCTGTTGCTGAGGGGTCTAACTTTGACCCAAGTTGCATTTTCATTTATACTCAGCAGCCAAATTACACTGTTGATGTTATGCTTGCCAGCCAGAATCTTGTTCTTATTGTAGGGCCCCTGATCTGACCTTTCCTTCTGTAACCTCCCATCCCAGTCTCCTATGATCCATTATTGGGATGCAGGAGGTCCATTATTGGGATGCAGGAGGTCAATTTTAGTCAATACCTCCTTCAACTGGGCCCTAACCCAGAGTAACGAATCCCCCATTTCAGTGATGCTACTAAACAGGAGGGTGACTATCTTCGCTATTGAGATTTCAGAGTTTCCCCCAATGCAGAATCATACTGCCCCACAGGGGATCCTTCTCCCCCCTCTGCAGTCTCAATAGTAGAGGGGTTCCCATGTATATCTTTAGCCACTTCTACCAAATTTAGAATGATTCCTTCTGAAACAGATCCCTCTTTATTCCCTATTTCTCCCAGGAGACGAAATCTATTAGATAGTTCAATTGTGGCCTGAGTGCCCCCCCCCCCCCCCACTATAGCATCTAACTTAGGATACTCAAGGACAAAGTGGAGAAGGGTTCTATGTGAACAGCAGTTGAACATGGGTCAGCCACTCCTAAGAGACGTGAGCCGGGCCCTTGCTGTGGATCGACACAGCCCTCCCTGCTGAATGAGATTTCCAGAAAAGTGAGGAGCAAATGACTGACGTGGAGTACCAGCAGCAGCGGCAGAGGCCTGGCCAGGGCTCGGTGCCAGGCACCCCTGCTTAACCAGGCCTTGCAGGCTAGTGGGAAAGGATGTGGAGTGACTGGGTGTTCCTTCCGTCATTAAACCTATGAAATCCCATCATTCTCAGAGCACTTGGCTGCACAGGAAGTGAGGAGTCTACCGAAATTCTATAGTCTTTGGTGTGTGTGTGTCGGAATATGTGATGTTTCAGGGTCCAGTCCTGGAGAGGCTGTAGTTGGAGCTCTGCACTGATGTGCATTGGCAGCAGCAGACATTGGATTGCCCGGGCACAGTACCCATGGCACAGCAGAGGCAGCACTGGCAGCAGAAGCGGACATTGAATTGCCCGGGCACAGAACCCATGGCACAGAAAGCAGAGGCAGCATTGGCAGCAGAAGCTGGAACGTAGGCCCCAGATCTCTGAAGGGAGGTCCTGGGACTGGAGTGGCTGACAGCTTCTGGATGAAGTGGAATGACAGCCCTCCATGCCTGGAATATAGACTCCTGAACCCGACGTTGGGTCCTGGGGCTGGAGTGGCTGTTTCTTGATATGGTGGAATGATCGCGCCCTATGAGAGGAATGAAGGGCCCCAGAACCCTGTTGGTAGGTCCTGGGGCTAGAGTGGCAGCTTCTGGATGAAGTGGAATGATAGCCCTCCCTGCCTGGAATGTAGGCCCCAGAACCCTGACGGTGGGTCCTGGGGCCGGAGTGGCTGTTTCTTGATGCTGTTGAATGATGACTCTCTGCGAGCAGAATGACAGGCCGCAGAACCCTGATGGTGGGTCCTGTGACTAGAGTGGCTGCTTCTGGATGAAGTATATTGACAGCCCTCCCTGCCTGGAATGTAGGCCCCAGAACCCTGATGGTGGGTCCTGGGGCTGGAGTGGCTGTTTCTTGATATGGTGGAATGACAGCGCCCTGTGAGCAGAATGACAGGCCCCAGAATCCTGACGTTAGGTCCTGGGGATAGAGTGGCAGCTTCTGGTTGAAGTGGAATGACAGCCCTCTTTGCCTGGAATGTAGGCCCCAGAACCCTGATGGTAGGTCCTGGGGCTGGAGTGGCTGGCTGTTTCTTTATGTGGTGAAATGTTGGCTCTCTGTGAGTGGAATGACAGCCCCAGAACCTTGATGGTGGGTCCTGGGACTACAGTGGCAGCTTCTGGATGCAGTGGCACAGCAGAGGCAGCATTGGCAGCAGCAGATATTGGATTGCCCAGAAGCAGCATTGGCAGAAGGAGCAGACATTGGATTGCCCAGGCACAGAACCCATGGTACGGACAGCAGCAGCAGCAGCAGCAGCAGCAGCAGCAGCAGCAGCAGACATTGGATTGCCCAGAGGCAGCATTGGCAGCAGGAGCAGACAATGGATTGCCCAGGCACAGAACCTGTGGTAGAGCAGAGACGGCATTGGCAGGATTTGCCTGTGCGCTGCACACATGGAACCAGGATGGTAGGATTTGCCAGGGAAGAGCTCCCATACAGCAGCAGACGGAAGCAGCATGATTGCGTGGGCACATTAGGATTTCCCATGGACCAGCAGACAGCAGCAGCGGGATTACCAGGCCAGTGGGGCATATCACCCAGGGTTGCCAGGGCAGGCAGACAGGCAGTGTGGCATGAGCATCAGAAGGCAGTCTGAGGCAGGCTTTGAGCTTGGCAATGGCAACCTGGGCAGGCAGACAGGCACCTTGGCATGGCAGACGGGCTGAGGCAGGTTTTGAGCTTGCCACCTGGGTGGGCAGACAGGTAGCATGGTATGAGAGGCAGGCAGGTGGGCTGGGGCAGACTTTGAGCTTGGCAACCTGGGTGGGCAGACAGGCACTAACTCTAACTGCTTATTAACTATTCTAAAACCTATGCAACTAAATTTAATACTATCTAATATCTATACAAAATCCTAGTCCTACAAAGACATTAAATATTAAAACTAAATCACTAAACACTATCTCTATCTCTATCTCTATCACTAAGCTAACTCCTACATCAATCAATCAATCAATCAATCAATCAATCAATCATGGAGGGGGGACGCAAAAAACACAGGGAGGGGTACAAAACTGAAATGAAACCTACATCAATCTAATCCTACTCTAAATAAATCCAAAAACAGGGGAAGGGAATCAGGGATGGAATATATAGAGGGAGAGGGAAAGGATTCAATGGAGGGGGGAGGGAGGAAGATCACAGGGAGGGGTAAAAAATAAAAATAACTTCTAAATCTATCTAATCTAAGGTAAATAAATGAAGCTAGGGAGTTAATTGTGTGGGAATGGGTGAAATAGGAGGAGGATGGGAATAGATTGTTAGGAAAGCAAACTGCTGGGAGAGGGACACTTCTGGAAACGCTGCTGAAAGGATCAGTGGCTAGCTCAGAAGGATTCGGAAGGGGGGAGGGCAATGACTTTTGTTACTTGCTGTGCCTGCCTTTCCACAAGCCCCATTGGCTCCTTGCAGCCTAGCCCCGTGCCAATCGCAGACTGCAAAGTCAGTGGTCCGAGGAAAAGAGGGATTGTGTTTGGGCAGGCTGGCTGCTATTCCAAGCCTCTCCACCCGTGGCACCAGGAAGACTTCTCCTTAGGTGCTCCCCTTCCTCCCTGGGCTTGGTTACCCCATTTTTTCCTGCCCAAACTCATCCAAACGATACAGAAGGCGGCCGAACTGTTTGGGCGTTCGGTTCGGATGTTCAGTTTGGACATCTGAACGGGCCGAGTTCGAGCCGAACACCAAAAGTCTGAACCGCGTTTGCACATCCCTAGTACACGTTGAACAAGAGAGGGGATAAGATGGAACCTTGCGGGACTCCACATGTGAGGTCCCAGGAAATAGATGAACAATCATCCCAGCACCACACGTTGAGTTCTCCTGGCCAGGAAGGAGTTCAACCATTCAAGAATGGTACCAACCACTTTGGCTCGGTCCCGCAACCGAGTCACCAACAACTCATGATCAACGGTATCAAATGCAGCCGAGAGATCTAGGATCAATAGAGTCAAACGACCCTGATCCAACTCACGGCCGAGGTTGTCGACTAATGCCTCAAGTGCAGTCTCGGTACCATAACCCGGATGAAAGCCAGACTGTGAGGGATCAAAGAAACTGATCCGATGCAGATGCTCCGGAAGCTGGCAAACCACCACCCACTCAATAACCTTTTCTAAAAAGGGACGGTTAGACACCGACTGATAACTGGCCAGGGCGTGGTTTTATGAGCAGAGGCTGCACCACCGCCTCTTTGAGGTGGCCTGGCACTCTTCCCTCCCTAAGGGAGGCATTGACAATCCCAGCCAGCAATGGCCCCAACATCTCCTGGCTGGCCTTAACCAGCCAGGATGGGCATGGGTCCAGTTCACAATGGGTGGCTCAAACAGTCCCAAGAGCATCCCCCGCATCGGAGGACAACATGTACTAAAATTCATCCCATAAAACTGGATAAGCCAGGGCTTTGACTGCCTCTGGTTCACTTACTGTCAAAAGTGCAGAGTTGAACCCATGATGAATTTGAGCAATTTTGTCCGCAAATAAGTCGGCAAGCAAGTCACAGCGAGCATTAGATGACACTAGACCTAGGCAGAGGGAGGCCAGACTGACCAGCCCCCTCACCACATGGAAAAACTCAGCTGGACGTGACTTAGCGGACACAATGGGGGCAGCACAAACCACATTTTTTGCTGCCCGCACAGTCATGGCATAGGTACGTAAACAGCCCTTTATGTCGCAATCGGTCTACTTAGGTCTACTCCTGCTTCATCCGCCGCAGTTCCTCCATATACCATGGGGAGCTGCGACATTGGCAGTTTGGGAGTGGATGCCTAGGAGTCGTACTGTCAATGGCCTTGGTTAGCACAAGATTCCATAAGGCAACAAGGTCATCCAGTGAACTACCATCAAGTCCAGAGGATACATCTCCCAGTGCATTCCAGAACCTCTCCGGTTCCATAAGTCTCTGGGGGCAGACCAACCGAACTGGTTCTGCACCCTTCCGGGGCCGCCATGCGCCAGGATACTGGCCTGGAGGAGATAATGATCCACCCATGATAAGTGCACAGCTGACACATCCCCCACTAGTAACGGATCCCCTGCCTCAAGATCTGTGCAAAATATTATGTCCAGGGTATGCTCGCCAACATGGGTGGGGCCAACAACTATCTGAGACAGGCCCATGGTTGCCATGGCGGTCATGAACTCAAGCTTCGCCCCTCCAAGATTGATGTCGGCGTAGATACTGAAGTCCCCCAGGACCACAGTCCTGGGGGACCGCAACACCACCTCTGACACCAGCTCAGTCAGAGTAGACAGGGAAGCTGCTGAGCAGGTAGGTGCACAGTATATCAGCAGCAACCCCATTCTGTCTCTAGTCAGATAAAACACCAAGTGGAGGCCCTCAACTCCTCCTCCTCCTCCTACAGGAAATCTCCTCACACTCCATGTCTCCTTAAAAATAATGGCTACACTGCCCCCTCCTCCCCATCCCTCCAACCATGACTGGTGCTGGATGGCATACCCAGCTGGAACAAGGTCAGCCAATACAGGCCCCGACTCAGTGTCCAGACAAGTCTCCTTAAGACATGCAAGGTCAGCTGCCTGATCCAGGATTAACTCCCGGATTACTGTTGATTTATTAGCAACTGACCTCATGTTTCCAACACCAAAGTCAGACATGGGGTCCCCTGGGTATCGATCATCGCACCATCTGTCTGGGTGCCATTGATCAGGACAGATACCAAACATTTGTCCTGTCTCACCGCTGTTACACGCCTCCCAGAGGGGCCATAATTCCCCTGGCCTGTCATGAGCCCTATGGCTGCCCCCCCGTCCACCCATCCGCCCCCCCCAGTGGCTGTCCTGCCAGAACCACAAGGGAGACCCCCACCCTCCAGAACCTCCCTCCTTCCTACCCGTCCCCAACCAACCTCCATATCTTCCCCTCTCACAGGGAGATATCTAATTCCCTTAAAGGAACCCCCCTCCTCACACCAGAACGCCCCCACCCTAACCCAGTCCCTATCCTCAATAACTAGAGTTAACCCTCCTAAAAAACATAACCAATAAGCTCCCAATCCCCCCCCCCCAACATCTTATACCTCCCCCACTCAGTTTAGGAGATCTAAATGTATGATTCCTCTTATTTAAATGACAGACACTACATCCCATACATCTGTGATTCCCTAAAGTATCTAAAGATCATACCTCAGTATTATCCCTCTTAAAATCACTACGTAACAGGTAATCACGTAAATATTTGGTTCTCCTGTATGCAAACATAGGTAGCTGTCCACATCTAGGTATATCTTTAACTCAAAACCAATAATTCTGAATAAATTGCTTAATAACATGTGTAGCTGAATTGTAATCTAAAGTAATTATCATTTTATCTTTATTCTGAATCTGTGTTTTAGGTGAAAGAAGTGTGTTCTGTCTGTATTTAATGCCTTTTAAAAGCCCTTTGTAATAAGTCTCTAGGATATCCCCTCATAGACAAATTCTGTGTTAACTTCCAAGCTTGTCTTTTAAATTCTGCAATGATTGAATTATTTCTTCTCAATCTCAGTTACTGGCCAACAGGAATATTTCTCCTAATACACATAGGATGGTAACTATCAAATCTTAAAACAGAATTAACATCAGTCTTCTTCTTAAACAAAGTGGCTTTAATTAAGTTATTTATTAGCTCTAACTGAATATTTAAAATGAAATAGTATTTCTACTAAATTCCAATGTGAACTTAATAGATGGATGCTGTTCATTCAAATATTCATGGAATAGTATAAGGGCATGCTTATCTCCTTCCTAAATAAAAAATAAATCATCTAAATATCATTTGGCAGGTTCAGGAACAAAGCAACATCCCATTGCTGTACCACTAATCTGCATATAATAGGTTTTGTCAAAATGAAAATAATTTTTGGTTAATATTACTTCAGTCAGTCTGATCAAAAATCCAGTAGGTGGCACATATAAATCCTCCCTTATATCCAAAACCTGTTTTAATATAGACCCATTTTACATGGGCAGTACCCACGCTAGGACACCCTGGCTGCCGCCCATGTAAATCCCACAGGGGTTGGTGTGCATGCTCCTGTGCACACGCATCCCCACACACGGAGGCACTGGAAACAATGGAGGTGCCTCCATGCGTTGGGATACGTGGGGATGAGTGTGAGCCCCGTCTGAACCCTCCCCCCACCCACCGTACACGGACCGCGGTGCACACCCACCCCCATGCAGCTGCAGCCCGTGTAAAAAGGGCCAAAGTCAGAGCTTCCTGTTGAGGAATATTTATTTATTTATTTATTTATTTATTTAACAATTTGTATCCCAGTCCCTCCAGCAGCTCAGGGTAGCTCACAAAACATTTAAAAATAAGTTTTAAAATGCACAATATACAAAAGGGGTTACTAAAATATTGTAAAAACAAACAATAAAAGAGGTAAAAAACACCACTGGCAGACAACCCCCCCCCCTCTTACTTCCCCTCCCCCAAAGGCCTGGACAAACAGCCAGGTCTTACAGGCTCGACGGAAGACCAACAGGCTGGGAGCTAGGTGAGCTTCCTCTGGGAGGGAGTTCCACAGTCACGGTGTGACCACTGAAAATGCCCTCTCCATCTTGGCCCCCCGGTTCACCCTGGGAACCCCAAGAAGGCACCCCCGGCAGATTTTAGAGGTCTCTCTAGGGCCCAGGGAGTGAATCAGTCTTTCAGGTAGGTGTTACGGGGAAGGACATGCCACACTACCCAACCGCACACCAAACACATGGGGGCCCCAATGGGTCTCTCGGAGTATAAATGTCCTTCAGGATAGTGAGTGGGCCCTTCCTGATGCGTGACGCACTGGGAAGTCAGGCCCCTATCATTAGTTGGGGTTCTAGGAATCCCGTGGCTGCCTGCCACTCACAGCCTTTTCACAAACGCACCAGGGGAGGTTTGGGGAAGGAAACACAATGATCCCTCACAGTGGGGAAAGGAGGGGGTTTTGGAGTCCAGGGATGGAGGGAAGGGGGGACCTTGCGTACCACGGAGGCGGACAGGGGAACCAGGGGAGGGGGGAGGAGGGGACCACACACACACACCCTCGCTCACCTCCTCTCACTCACACACTCATCCAGAAAGGGCAGGGGGAGAGTCACAGGGGAGGTACAGTTGCTATACCGTTGCAGGCAAACACACACACAATTTTCACGATAACAGCACTCAATACGCAGACACTTAGCTTTCTTTAGGCAAAGGGGCCAGTCCAAACCAGGGAACCTGATCACCAGTGCGGTTGTCCAGGCTGCGCTGGTTTAAATAGCCCTAAGCATTATTTCCCTCAGCTAGCGGCTTTCCCTGCAGGTGCGCAGAGCGCCTCAGGGTCCTAGAGTCCTGCCCTCCTTTGTTGAAGGAGCGTGCTAATGCCTGGGGTTCATCTGGGGGCGTATCAGCATCCGCAGAGCGAGCTGGCAGGGGTGCTACCACATCTGTCTGCTGGGGCAACACTGTGAGGGGGGTCTAAACCAGGCCAGGGGCGCTGGGGCACCCTGTGATGTCGGCAGAATCCCATGACAGTAGGAGAGGCCCAGACCATGTAGGGCTTTAGAGGTCAAAACCAGCACCTTGAATTGGGCCCGGAATGCTATAGGCAGCCAGCGCAGAGCCCGGAGCACTGGTGTAATGTGGTTCCTACGGCCCGTCCCCATCAGGAGATGGGCTGCCACATTCTTCACCAGCTGCAGCTTCTGAGTCGTCACCAAGGGCAGCCCCATGCAGAGCGCGTTGCAGTAATCTAGCCTTGAGGTGATGAATGCATGGATGAGGGTAGCCAGGTCAGAGTTTGAAACATATGACTGGATCTTACGCACAAGATGTAATTGGCGAAAGGCTCCCTTTGCCACCGCCTCCACCTGACAATTCAGGCAGAGACCAGGGTACAACAGGACCCCCAAACTCCGCACCTGTGGGGCCAGTGGGGGGCGGATCCCCTCCACAAGAGAGGCCATTGCCTCAGCTGCCCTACCCACCATCACCTCCATCTTATCTGGGTTCAGCTTCAGTCTGCTCAGTCTCATCCAGTCGCTCACTGCTAATAGGTACTGGGAAAGCACAGAGACTGCAGGACCTGAGTTCGTTGAAAAGGAAAGGTAAAGCTGGGTGTCATCAGCATACTGGTGGTACCTTGCAGTACGTCACAAGCAAGATCCCGGGGGATAGATGTTTCTTCCCCCAGCACCACCCACTGGCTTCTCCCAGAGAGGAACTATCGGAACCATCCTAAGACAGTCCCATACGCCCCCCAGGGTCTGCAACTGTCTCAAAAGCAACCCATGATCTACTGGATCTTTCAGCAGTATTTGATACGGTGGGACAAGAAGCATTGAATGTCATAAGTCCATCTCTCAGTGGAGGTAGTTTACCAAGGCCACCAACGCAGTCTTGGTGCCATATCCTGGACAAAAACCTGATTGAAAAGGGTCCAGAAAGCCAATGCTATCCAGATGGCTCTGAAGCTGCTGGGCCACCACCCGTTCAATAACTAGGGATGCGTGAACGCGGTTTGGAAGTTCGGAGTTTGGACCAAACTCAAATAGTTTGGTCGACCGATCCGAACTTTCGAACCAAACTCGAATTCGACTGAACTGTTTGGTCGAATCCGAACCAGTTTGGAAGGCCAAAAACCCCGGTTTTGAATGTACGAACTCAGTTCGGAATTCAACCGAACTCCAATAGTTTGGTCGACCGAACTGAATTTTCGAACCGAACTTGATTTTCAAACCGAACTGAATTTCAGAATTCGGTTCTGTTCGCACATCCCTATCAATAACCTTCCCTAAAACGGGAAGGTTAGAGACAGGTCGATAGCTAACGGGTGAGTCAACATCCAATGATGGTTTCTTAAGCAGGGGCCACACCACCGCCTCCTTGAGGCAGTCTGGCACCCTGCCCTCCCAAAGGGAGGCGTTGTTCACTCCCACCAGCACTGGTCCCAAGGTCTTCCTGGAGGCTTTCACCAACTAGAATGGGCAAGGATCTAATTCACCAAACATAGCCCGACCCTTAACAGACCCCAGAATCCCCTCAGCATCAGCCGACGTCACTTCCTGAAACTGATCCCACAAAGATGGACCAGACGGGGCATCCATGACCCTTGGCTCTCCTCCTTCTGCATCAGCCCTGGCCCTGAAATCGTGCTGGATTTGAGCGATCTTATCTGCGAAGTAGTTTACAAACTCCTCACAGCAGGCTTGTAAAATATAAAGACTCAACATCCATCATGATAAGCCACATATTGGCCGTATTGATAGTTAATCATTGCCTTCATTACCAAGTTTGCTTTTGGTGCTGGTGTTTCTACTTATGTACACTTGAAGCTTCTGATTGAGGGTGAGTTTGTCTTTTGGGTTTGGAGTTTTTTGTTTATTAACTTGAGTTTATGTAAGATTTATATTGGTAGTTGTTTTTTTTAATCTGTATGTCGGTTTTTTATGTTTAAATTAATTTACATCCTCCATGATTTATCTTAAATTGATCAATTGGCTTTTATAACTTACGTTTTTTAGTATTTTTGGACTGTAAATATGCTGCTGATTAAGACCAAGGTTATTGGTCAGAAAAATTGCTATGTCCAGACCACCATGAATACTTCCAGCACCAATCTATGCTGATTGTTAATTGAAAACTTGACTTTTGTGCATTTTGTATGACTGTTTCATGGCATTCTTTAAACTGTTTTGGTTTCATTGGGTTTGTAAAATATATACTTAATGTTTTTGTTTTAAGTGTTTCCTGTCTATAGTAGTTTGTTGCACTCGTGTGTGTGTGTGTGTCCATGTCCCATCCTTAGTTTGTCTGTAGTTTCTGTTGGGTGGGATTTACTGTCTTGAGATGATTTTGGCGGCAGCAGCAGCACCAGTCCACTTCACCTGCAGGCTGGCCGGTCCACCTGAAAGCAGCCCACCAGATGTGGAAGTGGAGTAGGCTGAGCCTGCTCTGGGGTATCCCTACTTGTGGTGCTCCAGAACATCTCGGCGCACCACCGGTGGAGCAGGATGTCCAAACCCAGGGAACTGGCCCTGATTGGAGCTGCTGTCTTTCTGCTCGGCACTCCCACATTGCAGCTCCTCTCCCAGGCAGAAATTGTCCTGGCAACACAGTAGAGTTGTGGGCATCAGTCTTGAACACTGGGTGGTAGTAAGTAATTTATTGTTTACGCCTTAGCCATAACAAAGTACAAAAATTACAGCACAATTCCAGCATAATGCGTAATATACACAAATATAAAATCAAGACAACAAAAAGGAACGTAATACCCTCAACACACCCTGAATAAAAATCCACACCCTTCTGCCTCTTTCAGCTCTAGTTACACAAATTATTCATACCATAAAATATAAAACATTAACCACAACCCAGCTACCCCATCTACCCAAATCATCCATACAATCCAACAATCTACAAACCACTATACAGCGTACCCAAACTCCCCAGCTGTATGTGGCAAACTGGTGGGGGAGGTAGGTTTGCCAACAGCGCCAGCCTAAAAAATATCCAATATATATTAGCTTATATTAGATAGCAAACTGATCCCAACACTCCGCACTCAACCAGCTATAGCTGGGCCCATTTGTTTGCCCAGCTAGGTCATGTATGAAAATAAACCAAATACAGGAATGGGCTCCCTCCGCCCCAACCCTCAGTTATGCTCAGCTGACCACGTATCCCCATAGACTGCCTTTAATCTAATAAAGGTTTTACACAGTCTCGCGGCAGCTCTCGACATAGCCGTGTCACTACTACTAAGAAGCCTCCGTAGTAATAGATCGGTCTCTGGCCCACTCGCATCTCGTAGGCAACCACCCAAGAGCGTTTGTCTCAGATCCGAGAGCGCAGGGCAGCGTAACAGCACGTGGGAGCACGAATCCATTTCAGGGAGGACACACAACTGACAACGCCTTCTCTCTCTCTGGATACCCCCCCAGCGACCCTCCAACATAGCCGATGGTTAAACATTACATCTGAGACATGAGAAAGCTTTACGTAGTTCGTACTCCTGCCACCGGTACAGATAGTTTAATTCCCCTCTTTCCACACTCAGGGGGAGGTACTCAGGAGCAACCCTCTGACTCAACAGGAGAGAAGCTTCATTTTGCAGGTCCTGATCCTTTACTCTCCTCCTCACCACTAACATAGCCCTCTCTGGTCCCAGGTGTCCCAGAACCTCTCTGGTAAACCCCAGTAATTTCACCTACTCCTCCACCTGCTCTGACCAAGAGTCAAAAAGACCGGCATCCACCCCCTGGGCCAGCAAGGAGTTCCCCTGCTGGGGGAACATAACCACTCTAATCCAGTATTTCAAGAGCACTTGAGAAGCCTGATTCCATATAGAGGTACTCAAAGTTTCCTGCCGGAGAAGAACCAACGGTGTACCTCGAGGAACCCCCAAAATGGAGCATAGGAACTCGTTCTGAATACGTTCCAGCTTGTTCAGAAAGGGAAACCCCCACACTAGAATGGCATATAAGCATTGAGCAATTGTTTTAGCTCTGAAGAGCCTCAGAGCTGGCAACACCAGTTTCCCTCCTTGGGTGAAAAAGTATTTTACAATAGCAGCCACAGAGCTCTTACATTGCACCACCACTGCCCTGTAATGGGGCTTCCAGCTCAGTGACGCAGACATAATCACCCCCAGATACTTGAATTCTTTTACTTGTTCAATGGGGTTACCCCCAATGGACCAACGATGCAAATTGCCCGGGCCCCTCCTCCCCAGAACCATAGTTTTGGTTTTACCAAAGTTGATCTTTAACCCCTCCCTCTCACAGTAGTCCCCAAATCCCTGCATGGACCTCCTTAGTCCCACCAGAGTCTGCGAAAGTAACACCGTGTCATCGGCATAGAGGAGAGCTGGAATACGCCTATCACCGACCCGCGGGGCATGCGTATCTACATTCTTTAGAAAAGGGATTACATCGTTCAGAAATAGGTTGAACAGCACGGGGGCCAGCAAGCATCCTTGCCTGACCCCCCTGCATACCTGAACTTCATCTGAGAGAGGACGCGATGTGTCTGGCCTAATCCGGATAGCGTTTTTACTATAGATCTTAATGAGTAAAAACAATAATCTACGGTCAATGGATGTGGTGAGCAGTTTGAGCCAAAGCCTCTCTCTATCAATAGAGTCAAAAGCCATTGACAAATCAATAAAACATAAATAAAATTTCCCCTGGTGATTGACATATTTATTTGCAAGCAGAGAGAGGACAAAAACCTGGTCCAGCGTTGACTTCCCCCGCTGGAACCCCACCTGTTCTACTTCCAATATCTCACTTTCCTCCAACCATAGTAATAGCTTTTCCAAAAGGAAGTGTGAGTACAGCTTCCCAATAATATTTAGCAAACATATGGGTTGATAGTTCCCCGGGTGAGACGGATCACCCTTCTTGAAAATGGGGACCACAATTCCCCTATGCCAGGACTTGGGAATCGCACCAGAGAAGTTGATTTCTGAGAACAAAGGTGCTAGAAAATTGGCCCACCACTCTGGCTCGCGCTTTATTAATTCAGGGGGGATGAAGTCATCACCTGGGGCCTTCCCTGGTTTTAGCCTTCCAATGAACTGTAGCATCTCCTCTCTAGAGACCAGCGGCCACTCCGGGAGGCCAGTGCTTGAGAAGTTACCACTAATGCCGTTAATGTTCTCCAAACTGCTGGAGAAAATTTTGGCATAAAACTTAACCCAAGTCTGAGCCTGGATTAACGTACCCCTATTTTTAGATTTACCAAAATGGACAAGATCCCAGAACCGTTTAGGGTCGTTTTGCAGCACAGCCTCCATCAACACTGCCCACAGTTCTTTTTGAAAAGCCAATCTTTTAGCAGCCACCAGAAGGAGATACCTTCTTCTAGTAGCCTGTAATTCTTGTTTATACACCAAGGACGGATTACCCCTTACCTCCTTAGCCAGCCAACGCAGCCTACGCCGAACCTGGTGGCATTCCCTGTCAAACCAGATGGGGCCCCCTTCCCTCTGGGGACCCTCCCGCTTCTTAACCATCAACAAGGGAACAAATAAGGCCAACAATTTATCATAGTCTCCCAAGAGATTACCCTCCTTACTTGCCATCCCAGCCACCAACTTCCTAACCTCCTCCCGTTAGCAAAACCCCAAAAAGGCAGTATGCAGCTCTTCACTCCATTTCACTCGCATTAAACCCCACTCAGCTTCGCCACCCCTATCCTGAGGCCCCCCCTCTATATCTCCCAATTTAAAGGGATCTACCAACAATAAGGACAGGGGGAGGTGATTAGTTTCAAATCTCAGGAGAATACAAAGTTCCCTAACATTTGCAACAAAACTCTCCAAGATCAAAAAATAATCAATAACGCTAGACCCCCTCATTGAATGAAAAGTAAATGCCCCCTCTAGATCTCCCAGGGTACAACCATTCAATATAATGAGACCAAACTCAGCCAGCAGATCCTTTAGCCGACTTGCCCCAGGGCTAACCACCAGATCCCTAGATGTCCGTAGGGGTAGAAGATAATCTGAGTCGTCCAGCTGGGGCTGGCAGGCCCCTACCACTGGATTTCCCAGTCTAATATTGAGATTCCCCCCCCCCCCCCAACAACAAGACAGCCCCTGGAAAGAAACCGCACCACCTTCACAGTTCTTCTTTTATCCTAAACCAAAAATCCACCAGAAAATAAAAGGACACAGGGGGAGGGAGATAGAGGTTCCCAATCAGCAACTCCAAACCTGAGCTAAACTTACAATGGTATAGGGCAAAGTTGGATGCCAGTGCAGCACAAAACTTAATTTTAACTTGTTGGTCCAGATATACTAGCAGCGCCAAACCCCCACTCACTCTACCCGGGCCAATAGCCGGAGAGGCCGGGAGAGTATAAACTGTAAACCCTTCCCATGTGAAGTCAGATAGAGCCCAAGTCTCCTGCAGTAAAATAAAATTATACTTCAACAGGAAGGGAAAAAAATCAATGCGCATAATACAGGCTTTCCACCCAGCGATGTTCCAGCTGAGGAATTTTACTATAGGGGCATTTTCTTCCAGAAATCATTCAACCGGGGAACTATCCGGTACAAATGGCTGGGTAGCACCAGCCACCTCCCTCTTCTTCCCGTAGGAGGCAGAACCAACCCCAAGGGACTCCCGCAGGACCATCCCCTGTAATACGCTTAGCTCCGAGCAGCCCAAATTAGAGGCTCTCATCCTCTCCCCTTTCCTTAGCCTCCCTTCTCCTCCCACCGACCTCTCCACTACAACAAGCGAGAAGTCCAGAGAGGGTAAGGAGTGACCCCGCCTCACAAACCCTGCCAACAAGCTGGGCACTCTCTACCACCCCCCCCATAACTTCTGACAATTCCCCCACAACAGGGTGGGTACAGGACCGCAGGGAAGAACATAATCCCCTCGACCCTCGCTCCCCGTCCAACCATGAGGAGGAGCATAGCAAAGTTTTACTGATTTTATAATCCCCCAGTTTCCTAAAAAGAGACCCAAATTTGTCTAAAAGGCCCTTCTGGCCCACCTGAAGACTATCCTGGACACTACCTGAACATAAAGCCACTGATCTACATTCCATCTGGGAGGCGAGTTCTTCTGGGGGTTGTTCAACTTCCATACTTCCCCCCCACACTGCCCTCCAACCCCATGGGAGGCACCAAGGTACGATGGGTCCCTTTCCTAGGCCCCTGGGATGGTACTAATCCCGGCCTACCAGGGGGAGGAGTAGCAGCCCCCCCAGGGCCCCCATCCGGGAGTACTCCCCTTCCTCCATTATCATCTACCCGAGCAGGGGGGGCACCAATGCACACCTTCTATCGGCAGCTGGTTGCCTCACAGCACCCACAGACACAAACTTCTGGGGTCCCATATTCCTTGGGACTGGGCCACTCCCTGCCAGATATTGGTCAATACTGAACACCTGAAAACTGTCAGGGGTACTCCCTGCCACTCTGTACATGTAGATCGCTCTGGAATTTAATAATCCAGAGTTTTCCAGGATTAATGGAACCCACGCTGACAGTTTGAATTGGACTTTTACCAGATGATAGTTCCTTTAGCTAACTATAACAACCATAGACACAATATCATGTCTGGTGATAGGTTCATGCAATATCAGACGCAAATGCTCTGCCACATTTAGGGGTGTACTTCAGGTAGGTAAGTAGCCATTAACCAGCGGACAAATAGTAAAAATAAGCTCATCCATCGAGACCTTAAACAAAGATCTGTCCCTAAGAGCTGGGAGACCGCTACTGCCCACCCCTCCCTGCTGGCCCGCCTCCACTGGGACAGCACCAGGTCCCTGCTGATCAAAAATATGAGAGGTCTTCCCCCCCTCCTCCTTCATATTAGTATCTACCTTCCCAGCCGGCATAGCTTCCTCACCCCCTCGCGCCCTACCCCCCCCCCCCGATTGCCCTGGAGCAGAAAAAGATTTGTTGACTCCACCTTTTCATTTAGCTGGTTTAACTGCATGAACATGAATTGCAAAGTCTCAGTGGTGAGAGCCACATGATTTGCAAGAAAGTCTGTTAACCCTGCTTCCTCCTATATCCAAAAGTCATGTTCAATCAGCGGCGACCAATCACCCGTACTCAGACAATTCTTCCAAGATACCGGGGTCAGCAAGACTTGAGAGCCGCCCTCCTCCAGCTCCACCAAGGCTGCAAAGCGGTTACCCATCAGGCACTCTACAGGGGCCACTAGGTCCCCACCTAGTTTACCAAGCCCCGAGTTACCAAGGAAACTCTCCATTCACCTTTGCTTCAATACCTTCCCCGGCGGGGAGAGCTGACCCCCCCCCCCTCGGTCCTTTGGCACTTCTGTTTCTTTGCAATAGCTCCGCACGGAGCCCTTTCTGCCTCCGTGACCGGCGGGACCTGACCAACCTGGCCCGCGCCGAAGGGTCGCATGCACAAGGGCATGCCCTTGTGCGCGCGGCTCTTAGGCACGCCGCCAGTGGTGTGTGCTTGTGGTGTGGCCGCAGGCCGCCCGCCTGGCTTTGTAGCTGGTAAATTCTGCGCCCAGGTGTCAGTCATGTGGTCAATTTCCCCACCGGCTCCACACCGCAGCAGCTCCTCCTCAGTCTGCGCCATCTCGATCTTCTCCACCACGGCTGCCGCAGGCCTCCCGCCTGACTTTGTAGCTGGTAAATTCTGTGCCCAAGTGTCAGTCATGTGGTCAATTTCCCCACCGGCTCCACATCGCAGCGGCTCCTCCTCAGTCTGTGCCATCTCGATCTCTCTTACCCCGGCTGCCGCAGGCCGCCTGCCTGGCTTTGTAGCTGGTAAATTCTGCGCCCAGGTGTCAGTCATGTGGTCAATTTCCCCACCCCACCACACTGAGCACTGGGTGATTCTGTTTAAAGTGGACCCAAGTGGGGGTGGGAGCAGGTGGACACAGGAGTCCATTTAAAAACACCCACTTAAGCTGGAGACTCTCGGCCCGACAGACCATGAGGACTGACACTTCTTATGCCTTTCATGGTGGGTCTGAATGGACATCCAAGCCAACCATACAGCAAACGTCATGCAGCAAACCCCAGTATGCAGCTGTTGCAATGTCTCAACAGGGTGAAGAGCATGGTGGCAGGACAGAGTCACCACTGGTGATGTGCTCTTCCTGCCTGCCCCTGCCACCTGGGTAACAGCAAGCAGTCGTTGCAGGAACACTGGTGGCTGGCTGTAACCAGTAAATGCTCACTGCTCTCCTGGATTTATTAAGCTCCCTTTCCTCTCTCTAGCAGCTTGTGGGTAGCCACTGGCTAAGCTACCCATGAGCTGTTACGTATACACAACACCCTACATGCTCAGATTTGTCCCATCTTGGCAATCCTGAACATGTAGTGAGCACGATGTGCATTAGCACCCAGAGCAGTTTTGTGACATCTGAACAAATCCTACCACATGGAACACTGAAGTGATCTGTGGTAACATTAACACCAATACTATTTGGGTTTAATAACCTTGGATTAACCATGTGGTAGATCCGTTCACAAGGAAAAAAAGTCTAAAGGAAAGCCATGGGGATGCTACTGGGGCTAATGAATAATAATCATGATGTCTGAAAGCACCCTAAGACTATGGCTATTTTTAAACAGGATGTGCCCATGAAAGACAACCCGTTCCCTTCCCAGCACCCATCTGAAGGCGGGTTGGGTGGGTGCACTTTCCTGTAACCCACACACTGCCACACATGAAGCATTGGGGGGAAAATATGTGATGCTGTCTGTGTGGGGGCAGGAGTGGCCGGTGCATAGGTAGGGGCGCACACCTCTCCTGGCCCATCTAAATCCCCCTCCACTCATTGGAAGCACGTGTGCACTCCATGTGGCACACACAGGCCCGCCCCCAGCTGTGCCCATTTAAAAACAGCGTAAGTTCCAAAAGACAGCTAGTGAAAAAGGTGAAATAAATTCAACAAAGCTTGTGGTGAAAACAAAACAAAATTATTTGATGGACCAAAAGTGAATGCATAAAAACTGCTATTCAACTGCTATAAAAACTGTTTTTATTAATGCATAAAAACTGCTATATTGAGCAACTTTGTGTCGCATCACTCTTTACACCTTTTTCCAGATAATTAATGAATACATTAAACAACACTGGTCCAAGTACAGATTCTTGGGGCACTCCACTATTTACTCCTCTACATTGTGAAAACTGACCATTTAGTCCTATTCTTTATTTCCTGTCCTTTGACCAGTTACTAATCTACACTAGGACACTGCCTCTGATCCCATGACTTTTTAATTTTCTCAAGAGTCTCTCATGAGGGATTTTATCAAATGCTTACTGAAAATCCAGATACACTATGTCGACCAGCTCACACCTATCCATGTGCTTATTTACACCCTAAAAAAATTCCAATTGATTAGCGAGGCACGACTTCCCTTTGCTAAATCCATGTTGACTCTTCCCCATTAAACCCATGTTTATCAATAAACCCAGTAATTCTGTTCTTAATAATCATTTCCACTAGGGCTGAAGTGAGGGGTGTGTGCGATTCTTGCAAGAAATTCATGAGAATCGATATGGGGGGCAAGAACTCATGAGTTCTCACCCCCCCTCTCATGAATTACTCGAGGGGGAGATTGCACGGGGTGGCTGCATGGGGGCTGGAGGTGAGCAGGGGGCAAAGACAAGCCCCCTGAGTACCTCCGGTTCCTGCGTGGCCTCCACATCTGGGGAAGGGGTGGGTGGGAAAATTCGGGCAGGGGTGTACTTACCATCCGGGGGGGGGGTCCCTGACCCCCCCAACGTGATGCTCTGTGCGGCACTGGGCTCCTTCCCGGGTCTTCCATTTAAAAGGGAAAAAAAAAACACAACTAAAGCATGCTCAGAATACTGCTCGACTCTGCATGCTCTTTTCAAAGATGGCACCCGCAGGACTGAGCAGCTCTTCTGAGCATGTATGGCCCTGCAGCCACCATCTTTGAAAAGGGCACGTAGGACTGAGCATGATCAGAAGAGCTGCTCAGTCCTGTGGCCACCATCTTTGAAAAGGGCATGCAGAGCCAAGCAGCCTGGGAAGGGGCCCAGCGCTGTGTAGATTACTGCTGGAGGGTTGGGACCCCCCCAGATGGTAAGTACACCCCTGCCTGAACTTTTCTTCACCCCCCAGGCGGGGATGCTGGGTGGGGGCCAGAGTTACTCAGGGGGCTTTGTCTTTGCCCCCTGCTCACCTCCAGCTCCCATGTCAGCCCCCACCCACCCAAAACCTCCACCTGTCCTCCTCAAATTCTCGCTGGCTCTCGACAAGAATGGGGGTGCTGGCTCCGCTGGCTCGAGGCGAGATGGGCACACACACACCCCTTCAGGAACTCACGAGACAATCGAGCCGAGTTTCAGCCCTAATTTCCACCATTTGACCTGGCACAGATTTTACACTCACCGGTCTGTAGTTTCCAGGATCGCTTTTGGAGCCCTTTTTAAATATCAGCGTTATATTTTCTACCTTCCTGTCCTCAGATACAGTGGCAGATTTTAGCAATAGGTTACAAATTACCAGTAGTAGGTTTGCAATTTCTTATTTGAGTTTCTTCAGAACTCTGGAGTGTATACCATCTGGTCCTGGTAATTTGTTGCTATTTAGTATGTCAGTTTGCTCTAGAAACTCTTCCAGAGTCACGCTGATCTGAGACAGTTCTTCCAATTCAACATGTATGTAGAACAGTTCTGGTGTGGGTATTCCCCCAACAACCTCTGCAGTGAAGACTGAAGCAAAGAATTAATTCAGCTTCTGTGCAATGGCCTTATCGTCCCTGAGCACTCCTTTTATCCTCTGGTCATCTAATGGCCCAACTGATTCTCTAGCAGGCCTTTTGCTTCTGATGTACTTGAAAAAGTTTTTATTATTAGTTTTTGCCTCTTTAGCAAGTCTCTCTTGGCCTGCCTTATTAACATTTTATATCTAATTTGCCAGTGCTTGTGTTCATGGTGCATCATGTGTGCAGTCATTAAAACGATAACATGCAACTAAATAAATTTTTAACTGCCATAAGAATATTCATTAGGGCCAGAGCTAGAGCATAAATCTCAATATATCAAAGCTTTCGCCTATATCTCAAAAATATCCTACTGGATGAGCCTGCACTCTTTCCAGGAATAGCAAATATATGAAAATAAACACATCATGTGATTTGTCTGCTAAATTTGCTTAGGGCTAATTTCCTTTGAAAGGCATATAAGAAAAAAAAAATAGACTGCTGATGTTTCTAGTTTCAAGTTGTTCACATAGAAACTACAGGAGAAAAAAACCCAGCAACCATGTAATATTTAATCCATCTCTAACAGCCTTTTTGATCTTACTTGTTTATTGTGATTGCACATAATGCAGTGTCTGTCTGGATTAGTTTTCATTATGAAAAAAAACCCCTACTATCCACAGTATCCCCATGGATAATTATTAAAACTGAAATGAATATTTGTCAAAACGAATATTTTCAATTAATTTTCCTTATTAGTTTTGGTTCCAGCAAAATGGAGAATGGTCTATATTTGGTCCTGTGGTTTTTTTTAAATTACCTATTTAGAATATTTTATTTTGGTTACTTTGGGTGCAATCCTAAGGACCCTGTATGCCGGCCCTTACTTGCAACGCAAGCACTGAACGTCGGCATTCAGGCACGCATATGCCCTGGGGATGCACATGTGCAGCAAGTTGCATGGGGCAACAACCCCCCCCCTCTGCTGCAACCCCCTGAGCCCACATAACCCACAGCCCTGGGGATGGGGCAGGCATAGCTCCTAATCCATATCCCCTGAGCTCCGGGGTGCATGGGCTTGGCAGGTCACAGCAGAGTGGGTGTGTCATTACCCCATGTGGCTTGCTGCATATGGCGGGTGCCTGCACACCTGGGTGCCTGCCATCCCACTCTATAATGCACCTGTCACCAGTGTAAACTGGTGGTAGGACTGCACCCTTTGTCTTTTTCAGTATTTCATTTCTGTTACTTCAGTTTGACTGTAGTCCATGGAAAGCAGTGATACTGAAACTATGGGTAATTTCAGACGTTACACGCGCCCGGGTCACCACAGTGGATTCCCAACCATGGTGAGCTGGCCAACCCCCTCCCATGGTCCAGGACAGTCCTGAACAGACATAACGCAAGTGAGACCACAGCAAGAAAATGGATGGCTGGATCATGGCCCGGGAAAGCATAACAGATGCTTACCTTAATTCCAGACCGTGGTCAGAACACCCAGAAGGCTGGGGTGGGAGGCAGACATGGCTGACTGAGGGCAAACAAAGCCAAAAGTACCAAAAGGCAACGCCCACACTAGGGAAATGGGAAGGGAGGGGGAGGAGGGAGAGGAGCGACCAAGGCGACATACACAACAGGCACAGGGAAGCCATGGACAAGGCAGAACACAAAACACAAACACACACACGGGCACAAACACACCCCAATGGGAAAGGGAGGAAGGGGCGAGCACACCGGAAAGAGCAACACACACAACACAACGGACACAGGGGGAGGGAGCCCCAGGCCAAGGAAGCGGAGGGGACCAGGCCGGGAACAGACCAGGACACGGTGACAGGCACCCAGTACCCCACTAACAGCACAGGACACCCAACAGCAACACAGACACCCCAAGTCACAGGGCCCCCCACAGGAATGGAGCACAGTCACAGGGGGAGGGCAACCAAGTCAGGGAAGGCACCAGAGCGGTTCGAGGCAGGTCCAGATGGCAGGAATCCTTCGCACTGATGCAAAGGCATGGCCGGGGATGGAGGCGAGCTGGAACTGCTGTGCAGCACAAGCAGCCCCCCCCCGCCCCCCGAGGAAGCAGGGAGGCACTTTTCAGGGGTCCCAGACCCGTACAGTCACGGAGGCACCTAGGGGGTGAGTAAGGGGCATGTCATGGACACAGGAGAGCGGGCAGCCTGGCAAGGGACGACAACACCACGGGGAGAGCCGGTAGTGGGGTCAGGCAGCAGGAACCAGCCAAAGGGGGGGAGGTCATGGAGGGGAACACCACAGGCAGCGAAGGCCAGGGGGTACCCATGAAGGGGGCACAGTAACACAGGCGAGTGGAACTGAGGCAAGCGAACTGGCCAGAGCAGCTATGAGGCTAGAACAGCAAGGAGCGAGTGGTCAGTGCCCCGAGCCAGCAGGGGGGTGCAGGGAGCACACGGTGGGGCACACATCCATGGCACCGAAGACACAGGGGGCCTCACAGCCAGCTGCATGGGGTCAGGAAGGGGTCCAGGATGGGTAGGCCCACCAGATGCATGTAATGGGGCCACTGAAGCATGCCCCGGCAGTAGCCCAGCCCTGCCATGTGGTGGGCAACGAAGTAGTAGGCCTCAAATGGATCTGCCATGGCGAGCCTAACCTGAACATCAACACGGGACCACACAGCAGCCAGCACCACCAGCTCTGGTCCAGTGGACTCCAGTAAGGCATACTCAGCAACAGGGGGTCATGGCAGGTGACCAAGCTCCAACAGGTGGTGATATGTGACCGCTGGTAGCCACGCACCTCATGGATGCTAGGGATGTGCGAACAGATCACGGTTCGGAAGTTGTGTGGGGAGAGCGTGTGTGTGTGACTGGATGGGTGTTTGGTCCTGTTTTTGTGTGTTTTGGCTGTGTTGTGTGTTGGTTTGACTGTGTTGGTTTGGCTGGTTGGTGAGTTGGTGTGGGTGACTGTTTGCTGTTTGGCTGTGCGAGTGTTTTTGTTGTTTGAAGAAAAAAAAATGAAGAGGGTTCAGATTAAACGTTGGGCCTGGGGGAAGGCCAAGGTGGCGGTCCTGGAACCGGTGGTGGAGGAGGAAGAGGATCCTGCCACTGCTGGACCCTCCCTCTGTGGTGGAGGAGGAGGAGCAAGAGCCAGCGGGCACAGGAGGTGCTGCCACTCCTGCCAGGTTTGTAAACTTTTTTTTTATTTTGTGGAGAAGAAGAATACTAACTGTCATTTAGAGTGAGCTCACTGGAGTGCGGGTGGGTGTGTGGGTGGTGGGCACTGGTAGTCACACACAAACAGTGGGCATCAACGGGTGGCAGCAGGTGTCTGCTAGAGAGAGAGAGGGTATTGTAGTGTGTGTGGGCTCTTCCAGCAGTCAGGCACGAGCACGAACACCCCCACCCAAACATGTGCCAGGCTAGCAAGGGTCTCCAATCTCCAGTTGCCATCCCTACACACACCCAAATAAGGGCAAGATTTGCACGTGCCAGCCAGGGTCTTTCCAGTTGCCATCCATAGCTCCCCAAGGAGGGCAGGATTTGCACGTGCCAGCAAGAGTCTTTCCACTTGTCATCGCTACTAGCACCCCAAGGAAGACAGGATTTGCATGTGCCAGCAAAGGTCTCTCCATTTGCCATCCTTAGCATCCCCTACTAGCACCCCAAGGAGGGCAGGATTTGCACGGGTCAGCAAGGGTCTTTCCAGTTGCCATCCCTAGCGCCCCAAGGAGGGCAGGATTTGCATGTGCCAGCTAGGCTCTTTTGGATTTGCACGTGCCAGCCAGGGTCACCATCCCCCATTGCCATCCCTAGCATACCAAGGAAGGAGGACTAGAGACATCATCATAAATGCATGATATTACTTAGGTGTTGTTTATGTGTTCCTGTTTCAGAGAGGGTAAGGAGGAATCACATGCTGGCGCTGGTGCCAGTGTGCATAGGACACTGAGGCAGAGGTCGCCAGTGCCACCCCCAGACAGCGGGCGGACAAGGTCTGATGTCTAGCAATGGTATGAGAAGGAGAACAGAGTCGCCATCTGCACGGTAAGGCACGGGGGTTGGAACAACAGGGAATGGATTGCCCTATGACCTGTTAGGAATGGAAGTCCCCTGCAGAGAGAGATTGGCCACCCACCCACTTGTGGAGACAGAATGAAGGCAGGGCTTGACATACCATTGGTCTGACACAGAATGGCACTGCTTATGTTCCTATCTTTTTATGTTCTTTAGATCTGCTGGAAAAGATTTAAGAGTGCCAGAGAGGAGACCACATTGGGGCTCATTGACCATGTTGAGAAACTCCATGGGGAGAAAGTTAGGTGGCAGGACACTGGCGTGGCCGTGGAGCTGGAGCATCAGTGCCAGAAGAAGTGGGGAAGGCAACATGAAAGAGATGCTATCAAAGCCCTTCCCCCTCCTCCAGTTCTGATGTGGAGTCCCCTGGGCCCCGGGCGTCTGCAGCGACAAGGGCCTTTCGGGCCAAGGTGGAGAGGCCCTGTCACGGGTTGGAGGTCCGCATCCCCCCTTTACTGGGTTTGAGTGACTCAGTTTCCCTCACGCACAGCCCACTTGGATCAGTTTTCTCTCTCTGACTGATTCAAGCCTGCCGAAGGGACAACCCCTTTGTCACTCAAGGGCCCGATCCTTCCCGTTTACAGATTCTTTAATCTCTGGGTTCGCAAGAGCTTGAGAACTCTTGTTGCTCACTTGTGTTCCAATGTTAGACACAGACACTTCTTCATAAAGATAAGAAGTAAGTTTATTTATTACATAAGCAAGATAGTTGATACAGAGTAGTTACTAGAAATCAAAGGTAAATATAATGCATTCCTGATCTATACTGGTTGAGTTCCTAAATAAGCATCTTACCCTACAAAGGTCCATAAGTTCCTCTCAGTCCTTGGTGTAAGTGACTGGGCCTTCTCCTTAGAGTTGCTAGAGAGCAAAGTCTTGTCTCTCACTTCATGGTTTCCAGCCTTGCTGGCTGCAAGATGGTGAGTTCGTTCCTGATAGTTCCTGCCCCTTCTGGGGTACAACTCCTTATATCCCCAGGAGGAAACTCCTCATATCTTGTTGAGACTTCTAGAATTCCCTTTGTTCTTGTTATCAGCTTTCTCTGTCTCTTGCACATAGGCAATGGCTGCCGACATTAGCATTGTTAATGTTTCTGGCCATCCATCTGGGGCAATCAACAAACTGTCTTTCCATTTCCTGGAGCTTGGTCATATGTCACAGCTCTGATCTGGGTTTTACAGTTCTCAGTTGTAACATTACATACATGTGGAACCTTTTGCTTTACATATTTACCAGACTTGTAGTCTACATGTAGGCTCATGTTACACGTGTGTGACCCTATGTTCCTCTGTGACAGGCCCACCCAGGACTTTGTGACTGGCCTACAGCAGCAAGCAGCCACCATGGAGAACCAACTGCTGGAACGGTTCCAGGTGGTCATGATATGCAAGAAGAAGGTGGAGGTGTACTCACAGTACATCTCCAAGTATGTCTCTGCCAAGATGGCTGATCTGGAACTCTTCCACCAGTCGGTCTCCAAGTCACAGGTGGCCGTGGCAGGGGCTGTTGAATATGCCGTCCAACACGGCTACCAAATGCTGACAGGTGCCCCCTGCCGGTAGCTCATGTGCACCCCTTCTGCTTTTCACCCAAGTTTTGGGGGGCAGGCCCAAAGACTAAGTAGAGATAAGTTTCCTTTCTAGTTTAAAATGTTTGGTTTTTGTTTTATAATGTTGTTGTTGTTTTGTTAATAAAAGTTATATTTGTTGTTATTGTTATGAGCTTTGTTTGACTTGGCCAATCTCTTCTCCCTCTGTGCTGAAGTTCTGGCTGGCAGGTGGCAGAATTTCATACAGCTTGTCTATCCCTACCAGCAGCACCCAGCACCACATGTAGCGTAGTTAAGGTATTAACCTAAAGAAGTGCTGGGCAGCAGCAGGGTCTCAACTTGCAGACAGCCCCCCAGGAGTGTCAGGGTTTGTGTCTGTGTGGGTGTGCCAAAGAGAAAGAGAGACAGGCTCCTTGGCAGTGGACAGCAGGCGGAGGGAGCTGGTGGTCGGAGGTACTTTTATTCCAGCAGCTTCAGCGGGCATACACAGGTGGGTGCGGATGAGTAGGCTGATGGGGGGGGGGGGCGGCAGGCTGGTCTGCAGGCACCAGGCTTCTGGATGCAGTGGAATGGAATGCAGCCCCCAGTGACTGGAATGATGGTCCCAGAATCTCGTTGATGGTTCTTGGGACAGGTGGGCTTAGGTACAGTGGAATGACAGCCTAAAACCTATGGGTGGAGTTGAATGATGTCCCTAGAATTAGTGCATGGTTGGGCACACTTCATTAAATCATTCAGGTACAGGAACGCACACAGGCAAGCAGGTACATACGTTGTGTTATATTCCATCTCATTCTTGTAGGCTTGCTCTTGGATGTGGGCACTGGGCAATGGGCATCGGGCGCATGAGCACAGATTGGAGTTCTTCCTGGTTCTGGCAGGTGGCAGCTTGAGCTGGATGGATACACCTACCTCTCCCCCTCCACCCCTATCTCTCTTGTTCTAGCGGGGAGCCGCTCTCTCTCTTCCTCTCTCTGGCTAAAAGTGACCATATAGTGCAGGTGACAGCATGGGTGGGATCGTGTCTGTCTCTCCTTCTAGCAGTAGGGAGACTCTCTCTCTCTCTCTCTCTCCATGAACAGCAGGTTGCATAAAGAAAAGGTGGAATGACAGCGCCCCATGAGCGGAATGATAGGGCACAAGAACCCTGAGGGTGGGTCCTGACCTGGGGCTAGAGTGGCAGCTTCTAGATATTGGACACAGCCCTCTCTGCCAGTAACGTAGGCCCCAGAACCCTGATGGTGAGTCCCGGGACTGGAGTGGCTGTTTCTTGATGCAGTGGAATGACGTCCCCATAACCCTGAAGGTGGGTCCTAGGGATACAGTGGCAGCTTCTGGATGCAGTGGCAAAGCCCTCCCTGCCATTAACATAGGCCCCAGACCCCTGGCGGTGGGTCCCGGGGCTGGAATGGCTGTTTCTTGATGCCGTGGATTGTTGTCCCCATAACCCCAAGGTTGGGTCCTAGGGATACAGTGGCAGATTCTGGATGCAGTGGCACAGCCCTCCCTGCTGGTAAAATAGGCCCCAGACTCCTGATGGTGGGTCCCAGGGCTGGAGTGGCTGTTTCTTGACGCTGCTGAATGATGGCTCTCTTTGAGCCAAATGACGTCCCCATAACCTCGAGGTTGGGTCCTAGGGCTAGATGCAGTGACACAGCAGAGGCAGCATTGGCAGCAGGAGCAGACATTGGATTGCCCAGGTCCAGAACCTGGGGAACAGCAGAGACGGCATTGGCAGGATTTGTCTGTGCGCTGCGCCCATGAAGCCAAGCCAGGATGGTAGGATTTGCCAGGGAAGAGCGCCCATACAGCAGCAGAGTCAGACAGCAGCATCAGGATTGCATGGGCCCATTTGGATTTGCCAGAGCAGAGCACCCATTGACCAGCAGACAGCAGCAGAGGGATTACCAGGCAAGTCGTCTGCCCAGAGTTGACAGGGTGGGCAGACAGGCACCTTGGCATGAGAGGCAGGAAGGTGGGCTGAGGCAGGCTTTGAACTAGGCTGCAACCTGGGTGGGCAGACAGGCAGCGTGGCATGAGAGGAGGGCAGGCAGGCTGGGGCAGGCGTAGGGTTTGGTGGCAACCTGGGTGGGCAGACAGGCACCTTGGCATAAGAGGCAGTACGGAAGGTAGGCTGGGACCTTGGCAGGGCACTCAATTAGGCTGATGAAGACTGTGCAGCGTGCGCACATGCGAGAGAGCCAGTCACATACTTAGGTGGGCCGAGATCGTCTAGTCAGAGGTCATCTGGCAGACTTACAGTTTGTTTCCCAATGCCACCCTGCATCATGAGGTCAGTCAGATAAGGCGGCCAAGGCTGTCTAGCATGAGAGAGAGAGAGAGAGGCAGGGCAGGTGCCAGCCATTGGGAGGGAGGGACAGCACCTCAGCAGCCCAGCAGCAGTAGCCCTAGCCCAGACTGAGGAGGAGGAGCCCTGTCCCAAGACTGCCTCTGGCATGGGATGGCGTGTGTCACTGCACCATCATTCCTTGTCCAGGGGAAGCTCAGGGAATCCCAGCAGTAGAAGGTTGACCTTCAAGAAGAGCAACTGCTCCACCAACTTGGCCCCCAGTCTCAGGCAGTGCGGGGAGCAAATGTCCCCCACCACAGAGAACACCCGCTCGCTGGGGACACTGTTTGGTGGGCAGGACAGGATACCCTTGGCCACTTTCAACAGGGCCGGCCACACATTGGCCTTGCTGGCCCAGTAGGCTAAGGGATCACTGCTGGGATCGATACAGGGCTCCTCCTCCAGGTAGGTCTCCATGGCTGCTGAGGCGCCGTTGTAATCCTTCTTTTAGCTGTGCCTGGGCACCACCTCCACCCGTGTCGTCAGCCACACTGCCTGCCCTATTGTCCACGGTGCCATGCTCCCCAGAGTGGCCTGCACATAGGCCGAGCTGCTTCTGCTGCTGCTGCTGCTGCTGCTGCTGCTGCTGGCGCTGCTACCGTTAGGGCTGGGGGCAGGGATAGACCCAGCTGGCTGAGAAGGGTGGATGCTCCCACCATCCCCAGGGGTGTCCTGCTGCATAGCCACCTTGTCCACCAGCGCACCCTTCTGGAGACCATAGAGCGCTCTCAGGTGTGCCATACTGCCCTTGACCCTGGGGTCCAGAATTGTTGCCAGGACATATTCCTCCCGCTGCAGCATGTCAAAACGTGCCTCCAGCCCTGGCTTCAGCTTCCACGCCAGGGCAAATGCCTCATTGGCCAGCTTCCTGCCCTGAGCGCCACAATCCTGCCCCCGAGAATCTCATGCAAGCTCCTGTGGAGACTCTGGACCATAGGGGTCACCTGGCTGAGGGTGGGGGTGGAGCTGCTCACGGTCTCCGTCATGGTCAGGAACGTTCTGAGTATGAAGACAGTGTGAGCCAGCATCTCCCATTCCACCCCATTAAACACTTCTGGTGCCCCGCTGTCCATTTCCAGTTGAACCTGATGTAAGGCAGCTTTCTGCTGAAGAAGCCGCTCGATCATCAGGAAGGTGGAATTCCACCGTGTGGAGACATCCTGTACGAGCTGGTGCCCTGGGGAGCCTTGCTCGGCCTGCTTCTCCCAGAGGAGCTCGCTGCCCTTCACGCTCCGGTTGAAGAACCCCGCCCACCCGCTTCCTCCCCCGCTCGATCAGGGAGCTAAGGGTGCCTTCCCCAATCCCCTTATCCCCCAAGCCCAGAGCATCCCTGACCACCAGGTGAAGGGTGTGTGCGGTGCAAGGGATGCTGGTGAAGCCCCCATCATGGACTGCCTTGAATATATTGGCCATGTTGTCTGTGACCACACACCCCTTGGTGAAGGCCGCGCCTGGCGTGACCCACTCCCTCACCATCGCAGCCAGACCTGCCTTGATGTTCCTTGAGGTATGGGGGCTGTCTATGACTTGTGCCTGAAGCAGGGCCCACATATACCGTTTTGGGACCCCTCCTGCCACTCCCCAAAGCTGTCTCTGCTGGGTCCTGCCACCAGTGCGCCATTACCACCAGGTAGGCGTGCTGGACGTTCCTGGACCACAGGTCGGTGATGAAGTGGACAGTAGCCACCCCCCTCCCCCCCAGCTTCTGCCAGCTGCTCCCTCACCTGCTCCTTCAAAGCCCTGTACAGGTTGGGCACCACATTCTGACTCAGGGTTGTGCGGGATGGCAGCTTAAACTGGGGTGCCAGGAACCCAACCAGCCGCTTGAAGCCTGTGTCCTCTATGATGGAGAAGGACTGACCATCCAGCACAATCATTTCTCCTAACAGGAGCCTGGCTTTCTCTTGATAGCCACGCTGCCCTCCAGCTGCCTATGACCTTGGCAGCTGTCCCCACCCCAGCTCCTCCATGGTGGGCTGATGCTGCTGGCGAGGCTACTGCTGCTGTTCTGCCCCCCTAGCAGGAATATTGCTCCTGCTGCTACAGGCAGCAATTGGTGCAGGATGCTTGCCCGCTGAAGGAGGTGGGCGACTGGGCGCTGCAGTCGGGAACCCGCTGGCTTCCACTTCCCCTGCCTTCCCGCTTAGCAGCAGAGTGCTGTGGCATGATTTCAGGTGCCTCGCCATGGCAGTTGCCCCAAGGTTGGCAAGCACCTGCCCACGTTTTACTAGCTTATTGCACAAAGTTCACTGCACCTCCCTGGGATCATCTGCCCTTACCAGCTTAGAATGTTCCCAAACAGAGGATTTATTTCCCCCTCCTGCCTTCTGGCCCGCCCCGGGTGATGCACTGCTGGAAGGGGCAGAATTTGGTGGTGGTGACAATGACACAGCTCTGGGAGAAGGGACAGCCATCTCCTCAGATCCAGACTTCTCCTCTGCGGCATTAGTGTCAGGTTCTGCCTTACTGCCCTGTAGGGATGTGCAAACAGAACCAGGTTTGGATATTTGGCTGTTTGGTGGTTCGAGTCGAATTTTGAGTTCAGATTCAGTATTCAGTTCAGTCGGGCTCGCTTCAGTCTTTAGTTTGGTGCAATCAGGAACTGAAAATGACATTTGTTTTTTGAAATAAAGGGAAAAAACTGAAAAACATATTTATGGCTATAACATTTTTATTTCTTATTCATGTTTGATGAAATTTGGAGAGATTGTACCCCCAATGAATAGCACTGTGTGTACCAAAATTTGTAATGATTAGCTAAAGGAAACCAATTTTAGAAGCAATTGAATGTTGTGATTTTAAGAAAAGCTCCATACACATTCATGGCTACAACTTCTTTATCTTGCATCCAGTGTTCATGAAACTTGTGCATATTACGTCCCTCCATATGCTTAATACTTCTGCCAATTTTCAGAAAGAGTGGATAAAGGGTTCCAAGGGTATAAGACATTAATCTGAAAATAAATTTTCAGCTGTAACATTTTGATATTCCATTATGTTTACAGAATATTTGGCAAGAAGGTATCAAATACCTTTCCTGCCATTTCTGCAAATGTACAGAAGATTTTTATTAAGGGACCCAGTTATATAAGCAATTGATGTTGTCCCCATGAACATCATTATTCAGATGAATATCAGCATATTCAGTGCCAGTCAGAGGCAGGCACCCTGCATGGCAGGGGGAGAGAAACTGTAGGAGGAAGGATGTGGAGCAACCCCAAAGACTGACAGACACATTCAATGGC